>ML777664.1:604486-619498 GCA_009831015.1 Picea engelmannii
ATATGAACCAAACATATAGAACTTATGATACAATTCTTTATAGTGTTATTAGGTTAAAAATATTATGATACTCAAGGATGGGACAACAATATTATTTATATTATTAAAAATATTGAGAAAATCTAGAGTTAACGAGATTAATTTGTTATGTAAAGTTCAAATAAATATATATAAATGTTATATAAAAGAAAATTGTTAGGATGGTTTGTTTAGTTATTGCCTAGATGAATAACAAAGGCAAGATTGTATGTACCACATGTGATACACACATTTCAAAGAGTATGGTAGACAACCCTTAATTTTGAGAAGCATGTTCTACATTCCATTGGCAATTATGGATAATCCTCTTAGGTATTTTTAGAGTACCATCCTATGCTAGAGTATACAATGAAAAGTGAATACCAATTTATTTATTTATTATTTTATTTTATTTTTATTTTGAAATGGAATAGTAACAACAAATATTATGGAATAATAACTGTAAATATTATTGGAGTAAAATATAAGGCTAAGAGTGTTGGAATCCCTTTATGATCTTAGGACAAACATCGAAGTAGTGACAATTTGAGGTATGGGTTAGAATGGTTAGATAAACGAGTTGTCTTCATTATTGAAAGATTTATAGGATAGTGTAAAGAAATCAAATTATCAAATAAACTTGCTCAACAAAAAGACATTAAATTATGGTGGATATTATACTAAAAATTTTACGATTTAAAGGTACATTGATGGTTCAAATAACTATAATGAGACGGATTAATTAAAAGGTGCTTAAATATACTTGAAATTATTGATATAGTTATGTTATTGTAGTGGTGAGATGACTTGATAATTGTTATTCACATTGCTAAAATGCTAATGTAAGGTAAAGAACAATAGTATGCAAGATGTTAAAATAATGAAATAAATAAATAAAAGAGATAATGCTAGGGAGATGTAGATACCACACATTATGATTACCTTGCATTCTCACAATAACTTTGGGACGAAGTCTCGTGAAGGGTGGGTGTATGTAGCACCCCATAGTTTGGCCTTAGGCATTTAGAACATTGTTGTTTTCTCATCTTAGTAATTCAACGCTTAGCATTTGTTTGGAATCAATTAGACTGAGTTAGACATTGGGATGTGCACATATATACCTACTTATTTGTTACATGGTATATGCTCATGACAAAGATAGTTCTCTGATTGTTTAAACATGAAAATTAAAATGGGGAAGTTCGATACATGGATATCAGTTCAAGCTATGGTGTGAAAGTATAATAGATGCAACACATGATGTAAATAAACATAAATTTCTTAATTAAACATCAATGCAAATTATGGATTCTTATATATTTTGATGTATCTGCATGGATATGAGTTATCGGTGAACTAACCTACGGGTTGATGAGATATGTGATAGCCAAATGAATACAGTGATGAGGTAACTTGGATGTTGTAAACATCGAGAATATAACACATGTTATAAGTTGTACTTATTGTTTAATTTATGATTCAAATATTGCTATGATCTGTGGTAAGTGTGGTTTTGACAGGGCACACGACTTTCCCGAAGTGGTTGTTTGATGACGTGACTCTAAGAACAATAGTTGCACAATAGGGCTTGATGTAGGGTGTTGACCCTAGTTTTATGAGGAGGGGTAGAGGTATTTTCCACCATTTATCCTCCGAAACCTAGAGTCGTGGGAGGGTTGTGTGAAGTCACGCTCCCCTAGACGTGTGATGACGATTGCTTGTTGTTTGTTGGGGAAGCTTGGTCGAGATGTATGATACTTTCGCTTACGGGTTCTATCTGGAGTTAGGTCTATATAGTTGACGCTCCATCTTAGTCCAACAGAGTAAAGGATAGGATGGAAGATGGAAGTAGGTTAGGAAGGAAGGATGCTTCGATGTTAGTTGAGAATACTGATTGGGGATTAGAGATGCCACTATTGTTTACTCACTGGGTTCCTACTATGTTTAAAACCCTCTTTGATTTCCTATTGATATTTTAAGCGTGACAATGAGTTATTGATGAATTGGTGTAATTTAGTTTGTTAAGATTATTAAATGATGCATTACTTGATATGTTGTCCTACATGTTTTGGTGATCACATAGAAACTATGCACTAGAGGCAATGATTGTTTATCGTTAGTACATACATGAGATATGTGTCCGCTAGCTACGCACACATACCCTACCCATGTACACTAGTATAAGTAATTAATGTATTAATTATTAAAGTAAATTATTAACTATTTAATTGAATGTTTATTGAATATGTAAATTATATTGTATACAAAATATCTAGAAGCATTAAATACCCTCTTGACTTTGATAGATGGTGGGTATGATGAATTAAATGAGCATGGTGGGGTGTTATGTACATTTTGGGGGAAATTATCAAATGACATTTATTAGCTAGCATGAGAAGAAAGACTTTTCATTTTATTTATTGTTGTTTAATGCAAATAATTTATATTTAGTTTTATTTTAATATTTTCCCAAAATATCTAGATAAGGGAGGTTGATGGATAATAATGAGGGTGGTTGAGGAGACTTGGGGGAGTGTGTATGGAAACTTGATAAATAGGGAGAAGAAGTAGAGAGGATGGAGAGGTTTGAGCATGATGAGAGGTTGTGAAATTCTTGGAAGATATAATTCTTGTAATAGTTTTCTTTGAGCATTTGTGCTTTGTTGTTCTTGGAGTCATGGGCACGGAGGGCCAAGAAACCGAAAGGTTTCTTGGAGCTAGGAAGCCGGCTAGGCTCCTAGTTGGCAGGGAGGATTCCGTTGTTTCACTCCGGGAAAGCGGGAAAAGAATGCTTGGAAGCACCCAGGACTACATTAAAACTGATGAGCTTCGACAAGCTAAGGAGGAGGTATTTTTCGATGGTATTTGGTTATTGATATTTTGTATATACTTTTGTTTAAGTTCTAAATCATAGAGTTAACATATTACTTATTTCATCATCTTATCTAGATTTATCATTGAGCAAATGTAGAAGAAATGTGTAAATGAAAATCAATGAAATTATGCTAAAACGAAGTTGTTATTGTGTATGTATTCAAGGAATGATTAATTTCCTAACATCCTATATGGGTGTTACATGAAAATGGCAGAAGGTCGTAAAAGCGTGAGGTGGAGGTGTATCTTTGGTTATGGGTGAAGACCTAAGGGTCAATCAGATATCCTAATTGGAGGGTCATGCCTTGGTAGTGAAATTTTGTGGTAGAAGGATGTTAATTGGATCCCTTAACTCGTGGATGGAATCCAATTGAGTCTTGTCCTACACTTTGATTTTTCATCTGTTGACGAGAGGTTGGACAGCGTTCATATTCCACTTAAAAGAGGATGTTGGGAAAATTTTGACGGGGCGTTCATATTGGGATCACCATTTTTTGTGCATAAAGCTCTGCCACCCACTTTTTGATGCCAGGGAGGAAGTTTTTTCCAACTTGCCTACCTATATTAGACTCCCCAATTTACCCCTTGAATTCAAGATGGAATTTGGTTTGAATGTAATTGGAGAGGTTATGGGTATATTTATCACCTTTGATGTAAATTGCAATTCTAGCAATTACCATTATGTGGCACAAATCCTAGTGGCTTTGGATCTTCGAAAAGATCTCTAAGAATGTATGAAACTTGTTTTGTGGGATAAGTCTTACACATAACCCTTGGATTATCTCAAAGTAACTGCTAAGAATCTGAATAGATCTACAAATATAATCACCACAAATTTTGAATACACAATAGATCCACAAAGCAAGATAGAAGAAACCACACTATATTATTACAAAACTCTTGAGGTAGGGCAACACCATACAATGGATCTTATTATGGAAGGGATCATCTCCTGTTCACTTGCCTCTTCGAGGGGGCATCCTCATATTGAGCTATCGCTCCAAATACAATACTTCTTCTTCATATCCCATTACATTGCTTGAACTTCTTTATATAGTGCTACCATCACCTAAGAACATTCTAGAGGAGGAATCTTCTAGAAGTAGAACCTTCTAAGAAGTTCTCTTACATTTATTATATCTAACTACCATAGTGGACCTTATTTAATAATATAGTGGATCTAGTCCCCCTTACATTGAATGGCCTCCACTATTATCACTATGGGCCCTCTAGGCCGCCACTAATACATCTCTAGCTACATAACATTTCATCCCCCTTATGAAAGTGTTGTCCTCAACTCTTGATGTACAACCATATACCAGTTTCCCATGGATAATTGTGGACCATAATGTTGAAGAAGACTGGAGAACTAAGGTCCCATGTAGAAAGGAAAACCACCATGTTGAAGTAGTCCAACCACCATTGTAAGCCCGGGTCCCATGTCCAAGTGCTCATGTGAACTCCCTGTGGTAGATTTTGGAACCCAATAACCAACTCAAAATGATGCTCCAAAGACTGACACATGTCATGTGGATCCAAATAAGAAGATCCATCCACATAGTGGAAAAGGGTCGTAGCAGACTCTAAAATGAATAATACCACTGTAGAATATGCATGATGAACACTATTAATAATCATTGGGTCTCGATTTGTCACATTGATGCTCTCTACAGAAGGTGGATTAGAGTCATCAAATAAAATATGAAAGTGGTTGTCATCCCAAAAATGACAACTATCCATATACCAATCATCACAATCGGCCTCAAAATCATACCAAGCATATATTTATTGATTATATTCATCCCTGATGTCCTCCATAAGAAATATCTCCTGCATGTTATCCATTGAATCTTGAATACTACAAAAACTATCATTGAGGCCATCTGCAAGGTCATGCAATCTAGCATTCAATGTGTCATACAATTGAGATTTGAATGCTTCAGTGACTTGTAGAATTTATTTGAGGTTTTGAGAGGAAATAACCATTTGAACACCCTATGAACTCTTCGGTCCCACAACAGTCATGACAAAACCAAAAAATAGAACAATAAGTTACGGCAAAAAATCACGATTTTTTCTGGAAAAACCCTAAAAAACTGCTGAATTTAAAATGCTCATAACTTCACTTCCCGGACTCCGTTTCGGTTGATTTTTTTTTTTGAAATTGGGTGAAATTATGAGAGGAACTCATATCAGTAATTTGTTTGGATAAATTTGGCCTCCATTTGCTACATAAATAATAATAAAAAAAATCACACTGTCATCCACGGAAAAAACTCTGAAAATTTGCAGATTTTAAAACTTCAATATCTTGACTTCCCGGACTCCGTTTCAGACGATTTGTTTTTTCAACTTGCGTTTTTTTTTGAGAGGAACTCAGATATACAACCTTTTTCTAAAAATTTTGCACAGAAATATACTGAAAATTTATGGAATGTTGCGGCCCTCTTTTTTCTTCTCGGAAAAATCTGCAAAAAAAAAATATTTTCTCACAATGTCTGTCAAGGAAAGTGCTCTGGTAGTTAGATATAATAAATGTAAGATGACTTCTTAGAAGGTTCAACTTCTAGAAGATTCCTCCTCTAGAATGTTCTTAGCTACCTAACATTAATGTTAGGTAGCTAGAGAGGTAGTAGTGGGGGCCTAGAGGGCCCATTGTGATAATAGTGGAGACCATTCAATGTAAGGTGGACTAGGTCCACTATATTATTAAATAAGGCCCAATGAGGTATTTAGATATAATAAATGGGTAGTTAGATATAATAAATGTAAGAGGACTTCTTAGAAGGTTCTACTTCTAGAAGATTCCTCCTCTAGAATGTTCTTAGGTGATGGTAGCACTATATAAATAGGTTCAAACAATGTAATGGGATATGAAGAAGAAGTATTGTATTTGGAGCAGTAGCTCAATAGGAGGATGCCCCCTCGAAGAGGCAAGTGAACAAGAGATGATCTCTTCCATAATAGGATCCATTGTATGGTGTTGCCCTACTTCAAGGGTTTGATAATAATATAGTGTGGTTTCTTCTATCTTTCTTTGTGGATCTATTGTGTATTCAAAATTTGTGATGATTATGTTTGTGGATTTATTCAGGAACTTAACAAGTGGTATCCGAGCTAGTAGTGGGGGCCCTAAGTGATAATAGTGGAGGCCATTCAATGTAAGGTGGATTAGGTCCACTATATTATTAAATAAGGCCCACTATGGTAGTTAGATATAATAAATGAGTAGTTAGATATAATAAATGTAAGAGGACTTCTTAGAAGGTTCTACTTCTAGAAGATTCCTCCTCTAGAATGTTCTTAGGTGATGGTAGCACTATATAAAGAGGTCCAAGCAATGTAATGGGACATGAAGAGAAGTATTGTATTTGGAGTGGTAGCTCAATAGGAGGATGCCCCCTCGAAGAGGCAAGTGAACAGGAGAGGATCCATTCCATGATATGATCCATTGTATGGTGTTTCCCTACCTTAAGGGTTTGGTAATAATATAGTGTGGTTTCTTCTATCTTGTTTTGTGGATCTATTGTGTATTCAGTATTTCTCGTGATTATATTTGTGGATCTATTCAGGAACTTAACAATACCCTTTTGATGTTTGCGATGTCATAGGGTGGGGCACATTCTAGCTAATTGTAAATTTTATTTTCGAAAAAAGTTTCAAGGTAATGCTTTGCAAGCCTCGGAGGAAAGGATTGCATCTCCCATTGATAATCATGGGGTAGGAGTTCCAGTCTTGGAATTTACTTATCCGAGCGATGGAGGAAGGGGAAACAATGAACATCCTAGTAACCCAACAAAGTTGGGAGAAAAGCATGATTTATGTGTTGGATACATTCCCATACAAGTGAATGGAGGTACACCGGGCAGAGTGGAAGGAAATACCAAAGCAAAAAATTTTGGAGATGACTTGGACCTATCAACCTTTGAGTGGAGAAAATTGGAAGCACTTTGGACTGACAATAGGATGTCATCTCAGGCTATGAGTAAGAATCTTACATCACTAAATCCTACTCTACCTTCTGCTCCTTCACCCTCGGGGAATTCTTTACATCTAAGAAGGGTTGATACTAGACCACATACACCTAATGGGGTGGTCTCATTCTCTGCCTCTCCTTTGGGTTAGGTTGAGGGTTTAGTTGTTGTTGACCTCAATAAGTATTCATATAGTTCCACCCATCAATGTTGAAGCTCCCATAAGGCCATCTTTGCAAGTTCTCTCTCAGTATCGTCTAGTCTGGAACCGTATCTTTCAAGATCTCAAGCAAATGCTCAGGGTCAGCCTCCCTTTAGGGGCCTTGGTTTTGATGTCCTTAAGGAGCCTAGTCCCGGTAAAGCTGGTTGTAAATCGACATTAAATTAAGCTCAAGAGCATGCTTCCCATGAGGTTGCACAGGGAAGAGAACAAATAACTTATTTTAGGGGTCCTTAAAGTTAGAAAATCCTCGAAGGTGGGATCACCATGAAAATCATGTCTGTAAATATGCAAGGCTTGGGGGGAGGGCTAAAAACTCTCCTTTAGGAGATTTGTTGATGTGGACTCGCCCGACATAATTTTGACTTAGGCATCGATGGGATGATATGATACTATTATTATTGAGGTGTAGAAATTATTCTTGGGATGGGGTTTTTGGGTGTGGACTTTGATGGGAACTTTGGAGGCCTCATTATTGGTCTGTCATATAACTATAATATTTTAAATTGTTTTTCAATTGATTCAAGACTCTGCATAGAGGTCTTCAACAAGGACCTGGACCGTAATATTACCATTCCTAATCTCTACGATCATATAAGGGCAAGTAGGCTTATTGAACTCTACTATTTGACTTAAAGTGCATTCAAAATTATTATCTTATCATTGGTAGCGATCTAAACTTCACCACAATAAGGGAAGATATTTGGGGACCACTAGCCTGCAAAGATAAGTTGGCCCATTTTTTCGTTGACCAGCTCGAATCGACTAGATTAGTTGATGTTGAACCAATCAAATTAAGTTCGACATGGAGCAACAATAGGAGTGGTGAACAAGGGGTCTCCAAACGTTTGGATCGATTCCTAGTGCATCATAAGCTCCTTTTGGACATTGGATTATACTGTTCTTGGGTTGGTTCAGTTTGTTGTTTAGATCATCTTCCTATATTCTTAGAATTGGGTCGATTAGAGGGGAAGCCAAGTTCTCCTTTTAAGTATAGCTCCATGTGGGTTGAGTTGGAGGAATTCAGGAATCTTATCCAAGAGAATTGGACACCTTATCAGTCCAACTCAAATATATTTCCAAGTGTGCATTTAGTCTCGGGTCTTTGAAGGTTCAAATAAAAAGTTTCCACTTAGGCCAGGGAATAGAGGAAGGAAATATAGCTTAATCCATCGAATATTGAGGATGAGCTTGAAAAATTGTATGGACATAGGGACCGCAGGGAACATAGGTGGACTTGGTTATATATCGATATTTGGAAGCCCATAGGCAAAACTTTCTCTTGGAGCAATAAAAGGTTTGGAGACTCAAAAGTCACACTCTTTGGATTGAGGTGGGATACCACAATACTAAGTTTTTCCAGAAATTTGCTAGTTACAGGAAAACTAATAATACTATCTAGGAGTTAACAAATTCTCTAGGTAATAGGTGTAAATGTGTCGAACATGCACAGAGTAGATCTAGCTAAACAATAATACACACATTTGCACAGAGAATTGGAGAAGGAAGAAGAAGGAGAGAAAGAATGGAAGAATTCTCATTAACTGTTTTCACACTCAAAGAGTGAATAATTTACAATAGATATAGGCTACCTGAGTAACTAATGTGCCATAGTGGTGGTCTAGGGTGATCTGGACACACACCAACAGTTACGGGAGTGAACTGCCACCTAGTCTAGTCTCTCAGGCAGTTACGGGAGTGAACTGCCACCTAACTGAGTTAACTAGTCAACTAGTCTTCAGTTAACTGACTGAACATAGAGTAGTGAGGAGTTAACTCAAGGAATCAAGGGTAATGTGCCAGTCTGGTAATGATCCCAAGGCAAGTTCACATTAGCATGGTGATGATCCCAATGTTGCATGGTGGCAAAACCAATGCAACATCTAAACTCATCTCATCTAGTCAAATTGAAGTGTCAACTGAAGAGAATATTCTCCAGGTGGAATATTCTTCCCCTAAAATATAGGAGACTGGATAGTGACTAATAAACAAGGATAAACCTTAGGAAAAAGAAATCCTAGGTGTGTGTGAAGTAACTCCAACACCCCCTCTGAACATCACTATGGTGAAAATAAAGATTGGGTCCCGGCAACGAGGCCATGTTAAGTACCCAAGTACAAAAGATACACTGAAAATAAAGTGAGGAAAGAGGAAAAACCTCATGGGAACGCCGCCCCCCCCTCAAGGTACAATGTATGTAAAAAGAAGAACTACAGTTGCTAGGCAACTGTGTCCTTCACTCCAAGAAGACCTTGCAGCTGTGCAAGTTTGTGCTTGTTGAATATGTAGATGTCTGCACGGATTTGATGAAATATATGCACCATTGAGATGTCCACACATATCCACTTTATCTTCTTGTAATGAAAAACATCCAAATAAAGTTTGGATGAAACTTTGAAAACCGTGCGGCCGTTTCCGGAAAAACGTTGAAATTTTGTTGATTTTAAAATAATCATAACTTCACTTCTCGGACTCCGTTTTAGATGATTTTTTTTTGAAATTGGATATTTTCCCGAGAGGAATTCAAATATCCAATTGGTTTCTGCAAATTGTTCTCAGAAAACATCAGAATTGAGTCTAGAAGGAGAGAAAAAATGGAAGAATTCTCATTAACCGTTTTCCACATTCAAAGAGTGAATAATTTACAATAGATATAGGCTACCTGAGTAACTAAGGTGCCATAGTGGTGGTCTAGAGTGATCTAGACACACACTAGCAGTTATGGGAGTGAACTGCCACCTAGTCTATTCTCTCAGGCAGTTACAGGAGTGAACTGCCACCTAGTTGAGTTAACTAGTCAACTAGTCTTCAGTTAACTGACTGAACAGAGAGTAGTGAGGAGTTAACTCAAGGAATCAAGGGTAATGCACCAGTCTGGTGATCATCCCAAGGCAAGTGCACATTATCATGGTGATGATCCCAATGTTGCATGGTGGCAAAACCAATTTAACATCTAAACTCAACTCAACTAGTCAAACTAAAGTGTCAACTGAAGAGAATATTCTCCAGGTGGAATATTCTCCCCTAAAATATAGGAGACTGGATAATGACTAATTATGACTAATAAACAAGGATAAACCTTAGGAAAAACAAATCCTAGGTGTGTGTGAAGTAACTCCAACAACAGGGCTCGTGGTTTTTTTGATTTTGCATCTCTTGGAGTAGATCATTTCAAGGGTTGTTTTGAGGAGTCGGAGTAGGTTAAGATTGATGCAATTCTCCAACAATTTTCTTTATTCCCAAGACTCGTCAGTGAAGAGGTCAATGGCGATTTGTATCGTTAAATATCTAAAGAAGAGCTTTGGGCGGTTATATCCAATTTTTAAAAGGATAAAAGTCCAAGGTTGGATGGTTGGATTGCAGAATTCTTTGAGCAATTCCTCGACATTGTTGGGGACAATTTACACCGAGTAGTTGAAGAACTTTGTACCTTGGGTAAGTTAATGCACTGTGTAAACTCCACAGTTATCACAGCCATCCCTCAGACAAATTGTCCTTCCTCTTTTAATTATTTTCGCCCTATCGCCATCTACAATTGTTTATATAAAATAATTGCCAAAATCATTGCGATTCGTATAAAGTCTGTGCTCTCGAATATCATTACACTAGAACAATTCAACTTCGTTAAAGAAAGGCTTATTCATGAAGTGATTGGAACAACCAAGGAAGGTTTACATTCCATTAAAATTCATAAATGCCCAATCTCGATCATCAAAATTGACCCGTCAAAGGCTTATGATAGAGTATTCATGGCTATATCTTCAACTTCTAGTCTTGCATATTGGATTTGACCTTCTTATGGTCAAATGGATGATGTCCTGTGTTACTATGGTTTCTTTTGTTGTACTAATCAACGAGGTGGGTTCGTCTTTCTTCATACCAACTCGTGGTATTAAGTAAGGATGCCCCTTGTCTCCTTATCTATTTTTGCTTGTTGCAGACAGCCTAAGTCGGGCAATAACAGAGGCAAAATGAGTGAATTCCTTCCAAGG
The DNA here is from genome assembly GCA_009831015.1 of Picea engelmannii. NCBI lineage: Eukaryota > Viridiplantae > Streptophyta > Pinopsida > Pinales > Pinaceae > Picea > Picea engelmannii. The sequence goes on from ML777664.1 coordinate 615,565, forward strand.
AATTCGTCTGAGGCACTTGGAGCATCTATCTCACTTTCTCTTCGTGGGTGATGTACTAATATTTTGTTTCTATGTAGACACTGAAGGTAGAGTATTGAAAGATATTTTGGTGCTTTTATGTAAAGTAATTTGAATTCTTATCAATGTTGACAAATTTGTCATTTATTTACTTGGAGTACATGAGGACCTCGGGCTCACTTTCTCAACACTATTCAACTTCCCTCCCCATGAGTTGGGGGATGGCATAAAGTATATCGGTTTTACTCTCAAACCAAACAATTATGACACCACAGATTGGAATTGGTTGCTGACTAAGACTGAACGCATAATTAACTTTTGGTGTAAGTGGATATCCCAAGGTAGCAGACTAGTTCTCATAAAGTTTGTAATAGAAGTTGTTCTTGTTGATTGGCATCTCTTGACTCTTATTCCGAAAGGGGTTTTGACCCGTATTCAGATGTTCTATTTTAACTACTTATGGAAGGGTAACACTAAGTATTTAGGTTCACATTTGGTAAAATGGTAATGTCTCTCCAAGTAGAAAAGCCTAGGAGGTTGGGGCTTAAAAGATATATGGGTTTTCGACTGTTCTCCGGTTGCAAAGTCCCTATGGGTCTTCTTGACCTACAATAGTCTTTAGAGGCATACAATGGTTGTTAAATATATAGAGTCGAGGACTATTCTAGACTGCATTCGTAAAAGGAGAAAGTCCACCAACAATTTATCGAATCAATGGCGGGCTATCACCCTAACCTTTCCAATTTTTGGTTAGTTCTTGGCATGGAAAGTAGGATCGAGAAATCAGGTAAGGATCGAGAAATCAGGTAAGGATCGAGATGGATTCCATTTTTGGTTGTGGGGAGCACATCTTTTTACCTGAGGAATTAGTGGCACATCTTCGAAAACTGGGCATTTGCACACTGCAATGAATTAGTGACAACACTTCTTCTTCTTTGGGATAAGCATTGGCTATTAGCAAAGACTCTAGGGCTGGAGAATCATTGGAATGAGGTCTAGACTCATTACATGTTAGAGCTAAGGAGAACTCATGTTCATTTAATGGATATAGAGGCTGAACCAATATGGTATTTCAACAATTCAGGGGGACATTATATGGAAAATCTTGGCTATCAAGCCATGATATTTGATGGAGGAGACAACTTTGGTTGGTGGTATAAGTAGCTCTGGTAGATTAAAGGGCCACCAAAAGACATTATCTTTTTTTGGCTTTTTCTCAATAAACGTGCAACGAGGAAAGCAAGGCTCAACCTTTTGTTATCTTTGCAAGCAATCAACCGAATCCAACATCCATTTGTTCTTGGATTTCTCTTTTACTCATCAACTTTGGTGGGAAATTGAAAGTCACTTAGGTCAATGTCATTTGTGGGATAAAAGACTCATTTTCTTCGAGTTTCCACGAGTATCGATTGAAAGTATTCAATATTCTACCAATTTTAGGAGCATCAGACATCTGGTTGGCACGTAATTCATGTATCTTTGAAGGTAATAATCTTCCCTCTTTTAAGGTTTCCCAACAGGTTTTGGCATTGATGCCTCTATATGTAAGGATTCCGCTATTAAAAAAAATCCGAGGGAGATGGCTACTATCGAGATTAATCTCAATGTGTCATGAGGTTTTTTTGATGGTGCTTGCTAGTGAGCGGACAAACTTTGTGGGTTGGGTTTCAAACCACAATTTTCAGGGTCCCATTATATCATAGGAACAACAAATTTGGGTATGGATACAAATAATAAAGGTGAATTCTTTGCTTAAATGTGCCGTGGAGAGGAGTGTGTTAGAGATTCAAGTCTACAGAGACTCAAAATTGACTATTGATTGGTTGAAGAGGTCTATACAACTCATTAATTTGGATCTTCAACTACTTGGGCAATGACTCAAACTCATCTCGACATCTTTCAATCATATCAGTTTTATGCATATTTTTCGTGAATTAAATTCCTTTGCTGATAAACTTTCAAAGGAAGCTTTATATCTACCTAAAAATCAAATGGTTATGGAGGTATTCTCTGATGGGGAGTTGATCTCCAAAAGGGAAGGCAATTTTTTCAATACATTTTGCTGGAGGATCCTTATTTGATCCAAAGTTTTGGACAAAAGAAGTTTTTGTGTTTTTTTTTGTAAAGGTGTCTGGGAGCTGTCAAGGATCTTATGATGAACTATATGAACTAACTTAATGCTATTTTTATCGCTTGCATAAATGCGCTTAAGGATTGTACCTTCTTTTTCTCTATGACTGTATGCTACAATACTTGTCTTCAATATTGAAGATCAATGGCAGCTAGAATATGTAGTTTTCCAATCCATCATGAATTACACAAACAAACACGACATATAATTGAAGTTCAACTTTGAAAAAATTGACTTCAATTTTACGTCAAGTGCAAACAAACACAAAATATAATTGAAGTTCAACTTTGAAAAAAATGGTTTCAGTTTTAGTCAAGTGCTTCCGTACTCTCGTACATATCTTCTGATGACTTCAACTCTTGGGATCACAGTACAGTTACAACCGAAACATACATAAATCAATGTACACAAGCAATAGCAAGCGACTCAATGCTTATTGCATTTTAAATATAGTAGCCATATTCTTTCTCCTTGATTTCCATAATCATGTATATGTATGATTTTTTAAAAATAATTTTTGTTTTCTGACAAATTTGTTTTAAACACATAAATTTTGTTAAATCAAATTGAACCACTCATAAAAACAAGATATATTTAATTCTAACATTTGAAAATTAATTTTTATTTTCGAAAACATTGATTTAATATAGAATATATATAAAACATTACAAAAAGATTAAAAAGATTTTACACACATATAAATAAAATTAAAGTAAAAAAAGTTGAATTAAAAAGTGCTTACAATATACACTACAAGAGGCAGGTATAACAAGTGTGCTGATGCTTAAGGTTTACCCTAGATAATGTGAGTTTTGAGTAGAGGTAGAAAAATAGCCATAGAGCCTCTTCTCCAACATCGTTGTCCTTTTTATAATCATGATCATGGAGAATTGTAAGTATCCTTATCGTCGCTCAATGCTCTATCCTTTTCATAATCATGAACATGGAAAATTGTGATGACCTTTATCGTCGCTCAGTGCTCTTCCACAGTGGCCATTGTCAGCCTTATCTTTCCATTGTGTTCTTTTAGTCTTCTGTCCCCCCACCTCATCTTTTCATTTCATGTTGGAAGTTATTGCCGGATCCCATCGTTAGACAAACAGTAAGAAGCAACGAAAAATTTCTATTACTTAACAACTTGTAACAATTATTGTAGAAGTCACAATGAATTTATAATCAATTCATTACTTCGATATTCCCATTTACACGAAATATGCTAGTGTATAGGTTGGAGTCTTAAAATTATATCAATAAAAGTTTGACAATAAACTATTTCCTATTTAAAAAAAAAGAAAAAGAAAAAAGAGATCAATATACCCCTCAAGCATAGCATTTAATATGTTGGAATATATGACTTAGATTAAAAACATATAAGAATATCTAAAACATTAAATGCTTTGCTAGGGAATGCATATCGATACACATTTAATTCGAGCTTGAATTAAATAGTCGCTATCTTAGTGTCCAATGGGAGTGAAACTAAGAAGTCGATCGTCGCAAGACATCACAAAGTAATCAAACTAGGCTTTAGTATCAGCGAAAATATCTTTTTCTTTCTTTAAATAGCAACTAGGAAATTAAATGAACAAACGGACAGATGCGTATATTTCTTAAAATAACAGTTTTACGAAAGCATATCCTTTCTTTTGCTGCTTGTTTTCTACCATCTGTTGCTGAAGGAAGGAGGAGGCGGGCATTATAATTTAACGGTTCAAATTCAAATTTTATGTAGCCGTTGGAGAAAGGATGCTTGGCGCGTCACTCCTTCCCTCCGTTGCCTATTAA
>ML777665.1:22092-34616 GCA_009831015.1 Picea engelmannii
GGGGAATTAATGAGAAAAAATGAGTGGGATCATCCTAAGAGGTGATGTGGGGGTCAAAGGGAGTCATAACTCATGAGAGGGGGCCCCAAATAAGTCACAACAACCTCCACCAAGGAAAAACGTCACTTCCCCTAGGGGGCCATGATTTTTGAGTGTAGAAGGTGGGTAAAGGGTTAGAATAGGTTGGAAAAGGTTGGGAGGGTTAGGTAAAGTCTAATATTGTTCTTTTCCATCTTCAAAATCACCCACTAACTCTTTTTTACAAAATTTACAAAAATGACTTAGCAATTAAAATTGTTGTTTTGACTGACTTTGACTCCGGGTGGACAAATGCATAGCAAACTTTGTCCGACTAAGCTGAAACTTGGTCAATGGGTGTAGGGGGTGCTATTCCATTTCTTTTGAGCACAAATACCCCTACCAAAAGCCCAAAGACCCAGTTTTTACAATATTTGCTCAAAAAAACATTTAATTAATTAAATAATTAAAATTTAATTAATTAAAAAAAACCTATCTAGACTTGACGAAATTCCGCGAAACTTTCTACACTGTCTGGCATGGTCATTTACATCATTCCTAAACAATAGCTACCAAAGGATGAGACCATTAGAACGTCGTTCACCACTTTGGAGGAATTATTGCATGTGTGGAGAGAAAAACTCATGGGAAGTCAGTCGGGTTGAAAAGCCCAGTTGACAACCTGAGGATAAAAAACCCTTGGTGAAAGGGACTCTCCCAATGAAAACATCCCAAGGTACCTGACCTAACTATGATCCATGCAGACTTATTACATTATCAACCCACGTAGGGGTGCGGAAATTTCATTTACAAAATTTTGTGTTAGAGCATCAAATGCCCAAGTAAAACCAATACTGTCTTCAAGATATCTGCATCAGGTGATGTATACTTCATGGCACATGAGTTGACCCCCTATCTGAATAGGCGGTCAACACAACCCATTTCAGGAAAGGAAATAAAAAGAAGGAAAATCATCCTCCACGGAAGAAGTTTCAGAAATTTGAGAAAGGTTAGAGAGACTATTCTAAACTCAAATGTTTCTGTTGTGAAACGTTGGGACATCTTGCTAGAGATTGTCCTCTCATAAAAGAGGTCAAAGAAAGGAGGAAAAACAAAAGACATCATGCTCATATTGTTGAGGATGATGAACCTGTTTTCAAGAGAAAGAAAAGAAGATTCAAATGAAGAGTGTGTTTTGGTGGGAGCTCTTACCAATTCAGTAAATTATGATGATGAAACATGGTTTGTGGATAGTGGTGCCTTCAGGCACATCACTAGTTTTAAAGACTCTCTTTCAAATCTGACTAAGAAGATTCTTCTCATCAGGTGAGACTGGGTGATAACTCTTCCTATCCTATTAAGGGCATAGGGAATGCTTTTTACAGCTTAGATTCAGAAAAACATTTGAAAATGGAAAATTTTTATATGTACCTGGTCTGCAAAAGAACCTCCTATCTATTTCAGGGTTGGAAGAGAAAGGATTCCAAGTAGCTTTTGTCGATGACCAAGTTCTTATGTGGCTGAGAGGAAAGAATATTGATGATGCTATTATAATTGGTATACATGAAGATGGGTTATACAAGTTAAAAGGAAAGGCAAATCAAGCCTTAGTACATAGTACTATAAACCGATGTAAACTGTGGCATAGAAGGTTCGCTCATATTCACTATAAAGCATTGCCAGCTATCAACAAGATGGTGAAAGGCCTTCCAGAAATTCAAGTGTTCCACAATGGTGTGTGCAAAGGATGTGCACAAGGAAAGAACGTGAAAATGCCTTTTCCAAGCAGTGACAGTAAAGAAAAAGGAGTTTTGGATCTAATTCATTCAGATGTGTGTGGACCTATGTCAACCACTTCACTCAACGGGTATCTTTACTATGTTTCTTTTATTGATGACTTTTCTCGCAAAACTTGGATTTATTTCTTAAAGAATATAGATGAAGTCTTTGGTAAGTTTAAGGAATTTAAAGCTCTTGTTGAAAATCTTTCTGAGAGAAAAATAAAGGTTTTAAGATCCGATAACAGAGGAGAATTCACATTTGGTGAATTCAAGGAATTTTGTAGAGAAGTTGGGATTAAGAGGGAGCTTTCTACTCCATACAATCCTCAGCAGAATGGTGTGATAGAAGAGGAAGTGTATGTGGAGCAGCCACAAGGATTTGAGACACATGACAGTCAGACACATGTGTGCAGATTAAAGAAAGCCTTGTATGGCTTGAAGAGAGCGCCCAAGACATGGTATAGAAGAATGGATAATTTTCTGATGAGCTTGAGCGTTATCAAGAGTAAAGCAGATTCCAATCTCTACTATAAGATTGAGAATGATGACTAGGTGATCTTACTATTGTATGTGGATGATCTGTTTCTAACAGGAAATGAAAAGCTCATCACTGATTGCAAGAAGAAGCTTGCTTCGGAATTCGAAATGAAAGATCTGGGTCAGATGCACTATTTCCTAGGTCTGGAAGTGTGGAAGAATCCAGGTGAGATTTGTCTTAATCAAGGAAAATATGTTGTGGAAATTCTAAAGAGATTTGGAATGATGGATTGTAAATCCATGACTACACCTATGACGACAAATCCAAAGTTATTATGTGATACTTCATCAGAGATAGTGGATGCCACTTTGTATATGCAAATGATTGGTTCGTTGATATATTTAACTAACACAAGGCCAGACATATGTTTTGTTGTGAACACTTCAAGTCAGTATATGGTTGAAACTTGAAACCAGACATGTTCATTTGATCGCAGCAAAACATGTGATGAGATATTTGAAAGGTACCATTGAGTATGGTATCAAGTATGATGCATATTGTGAGTTCAGACTACAGGGATACTCTGATTCAGATTGGGCTGGTAGTGTCACAGATCGTAAGAGTACTTCAGGATGTTGTTTTAGTTTGGGATCAGGTATGATCTCATGGTTTAGCAGGAAGCAAATTGGTGTTGTACTCAGTACAGCTGAGGCAGAATATCAATCAGAGTTGCATAAAGTTGTCAGTGAACCCCGTGTTTCATGACAAATCAAAGCATATTGGAATCAAGTATCATTTTATCCATGATGTGGTAGAAAAGGGAGTAGTGAAGCTTCATTATGTGGCTACCAATGAGCAGGTTGCAAATGTGCTAACCAAACCTCTGTCAATGGTGAAGTTTGAGTACTTTAGAGACAAACTTGGACTGGTCCCTCGTAAGAGGGAGTAAGGCGCTGCATATGGGATTGTGGTGACAGTAGCGGGGGCCAATCATTTACAGGGAGGATGTGGGCTATTCTATTTTATTCTTATCCAGTATGAAAAAGGGTTGGCTCTTAGATTACTCATCCAATATGAAAAAGGACTGGCACTGAGTAAGAAAGTTCTTGGTGAATTAATAGTTCTTGGTGAACTGTATAGCTTCCTCTAGCATATGGATAGTAGGACAGTTCTTGGTGAACTGCACAAACAGTTCTTGTGAATTGAGTGAATAAAAATCCTATAATGATAGTAGTGTGCTCACCAGCGATGCTACTGATCCCAATGCTAGCTATGGATACAAAACTTCTCTTGATGAATAGATTCTACATGGATCAACAAGGCAATAGCCAAGTAAAAACAAATGGATGTAACAATTGGTACTAAGAAAATACCTTCCTTGCTAAAAGGGAGTATTGAATTATATAGCTTTGGAAGCTATTTTCCCTATTGTAACTAACCTTGTAAATAAAGTTTTGATATAGTGTTAACTTTATGTCAAACATCAAACACATGACAAGTGTCAACCTCATGCCAAGACAACCATATGCCATGTGTCAACCTCATAGCACCTCTAAGAGGATTACTTAGGGCGGTTGTAGTGGCTAGCTTAGGGAGGTTGCTTAAGAGGGCTGCTTAGGACGGTTGGAGTGTCCAACTTAGGGGGGTTGCTTAGGGTGGTGGTATGACAACTATTATACAGTTGTCATACAATCCTAAGAAAACAGATTAGGGCAACCTCTAGAAGAGACAAAGGAAGTGACCTTTGGGAGCATTAGGAGGTGGCTCTTTAGAGCTTTAGGAGGTGGCTCTTGGGAACATTAGGACGTGACTCTTGGTAGCTAAAGGAGGGCAGGTATGACAGTTGTTATATAGTTGTCATACATGCATAGGGGGTTGCTTAGGGCAGCCAAACCAACCTATAAAAAGGGGCATTCACTTAACATTTGGATACCTTTTGTTTTGTTAGAGTCTTCTGCTGAGGCAAGGCATCTATTTGTTGAAGTATTTTGCTAGTATATGGCTGATATCTACTGGAATCTTCTGTTGGTATATGGCTGGTAGTTGTTGGAGTCTTATGCTGGTATATGGAAGCTAGTTGTTGAAGTATATTGTTGATACAATCACTCTATTCTTGTTGAAGTCTTCTATTGTTCATTGTTGATATAAGGCTGCTACAGCAAGAAGGAAAGTCAATTATCTTTTGGTGATTTTGTCAAGTTGTTACTGTAAGTGTTAATTCAGCTATTTGTGAAGTTTGTAAGTGCTGAAACAAAGGTATTGTTTCAGCCGTCTGTGTCCTAGCTAGTTACTCTAAAGTCTTGTACTGGTATTGTACTTTGTTGAAGAATCTATAGAGAAGTTTTGGTTGGGTTTTCTACCCCAAGAGGGTTTCCCAGGGTATACTTGTGTTCTCTCTATGATTGTCTCACTTTCAGTGATGCTCATATATGCAAATGTATTGGTATGTTGGTTGCATGCTGTAAATTTTTTAAATTTACCTACATGCATCCGTTTTTCAACACTACCAAACCCTAGAGATGGGGTTCAGAGACTATGAAGGGAAGAGGATTCTGCTAAGGGGCATGTCGACAAGGGCACCCAGGACAGTTTCAGCCAAGAGAATGGAGAGGATATTTATGCATGGGGAGGTAGCATATGCTGCAGAGTGCTTGATCACTACACAAAGGGATTCAGATGGTCAACAACAATATTAGACAGAGATCGGGACCTTGTTGGTAAGACATCAACAGGTTTTTGGTTCGATTCCACGAAGGAGACCACCTGACAGGGGGGTTGAGCACACCATTGAGTTGCAAGAGGGGGATAAACCCATGATCACAACACCCTGTCGTCATCCTTGGAGGTTCAAGGATGAGATAGAGAAAGCAATTAAGGAATTGCTAGCGATGGGACACATCAGACCTAGCAGCAGTCCATTCGCTTCTTCAGTTGTCTTAGCTTTGAAGAAGGATGGTACCATAAGGATGTGTATCAACTACCGGGCCTTGAACAAGAAAACCATCAAGAACCAGTATCCTATCCCTCGCATCGATGAGTTGATGGATGAACTGCATGGGGTAGTTTTCTTCTCGAAGATTGATCTATGCTCTGGATATCATCAGATCAACATCCGAGAGAAGGACATAGAGAAGACGACATTCCAATGCCACTTCGGTCATTTTGAGTTCTTGGTTAAGCCATTTGGGCTAACCAATGCACCAACTAGATTCCAATCTTGCATGAACCACATATTCAGGGATCAGTTGAGGAAATCAGTCTTGGTATTCTTCGATGACATCTTGGTTTACAACAAGACATGGCAGGAACATCTGAGGCACTTGGATGAGGTACTCAACATCATGGAGGCACAATCATTATACGTCAAAGAATCCAAGTGTGAATTTGGTATGACATAACTACTTTACTTAGGCCACATTATTAGTGCACATGGGGTACAGATGCACCAGGAGAAGATCAGGGGATTTTTGGATTGGCCAACGCCTAGGAATGTGACAGAGTTGAGGAGCTTCTTTGGGCTATGCAACTATTACATGAGGTTTGTCAGGGGTTTTTCTCAGCTGGGAGCACCAATTACAGATCTCACCAAACAGGGGCCTTCATCTGGAACGATGAGTCGCATAAATCCTTTTATTACATGAAGGAAGTCATGGGCACATACCCAGTGTTAGCATTACCAGACTTCACTTTGTCATTTGTATTAGAGTGTGATGCATCCGACGAGGGCATTGGGGCAGTTTTGATGCAGGAAGGACACCCCATCGTGTTCGAGAGCAGGAATCTCAGTCAGCCTGAGAGGTTGTACTCTATTTATGACAAGGAAATGTTAGTGATCATGCATGCCTTGACCAAGTTCAGACAATATTTGGTGGGTAGCAAGTTCGTAGTCAAAACAGATCATAACAACTTAAAGTATTTCCTTGAGCAGAAGGATCTCAGTGAGTGGCAACAGAAATGGGTGACGAAGGTGCAGGCCTTCGATTTCGGCATACAGCATGTCAAGGGGAAGAAGAACATTGTGGTCGATGCACTGTCTAGGAGAACTGCGGCATGTTCTTTGATGGAGGTTTCAGCGGATTGGAAATCCTATTTGTTGGTTTTGTATGGGAAGGCTCAGGATGACAAGGACAGGGTCATTGACGACGTCATATTCTACAAGGACAGAGTCTACTTAGTGCCAAGTTCAGGGCTCAAGAAGAAGATCTTAGCCGCAGTTCATGATTCACCACTGGTAAGCCATCAAGGGTTTTTCAAAACCTACAGGCAGATCAGAGAGAGGTTCTCATGGAAGGGCCTCAAGCAGGATGTTATGAGGTAAATCAGTGAGTGTGTGACTTATCAACAGAACAAGTCAGAGCATACACTTCCAGTAGGAGTACTTTAGCCGCTTCCCATTCCGGAGCAGAAATGGGAGAGCATATCGATGGACTTCATCACAGGCCTACCCAAGGTTCAGGGTAAGGACTGCATCTATGTGGTGGTCGACAGATTGATCAAGTCAAAATATCATTACAAGTCAAAACCACATCTAATAAACAAGGCACCTAAACATGTGCATCAAAACTACCTCATCAAATTAAACAAATGCTCCAAGACCATATACAATTGACCAAGTTTAGGTATGGGAGGGGTGTCATAAAAGTCCTATTGGGTAGACCAAAACCCTCATGTAGCGGATGCTCCCAAGGATGCCCCTTCAAGGTCATGTAGCAGATATGATGTAATATCCCAGATCCGGCCAGTCTAGGAAAAATTGATAATCTATTGTGTCTACTGTCTGATCTGATACACTGGGGGTTTCTGGATGTGTTTAAGTTGTGGGTTTTAGCATGCTTGGTGTTTTTGCATGTGTGTAAATAAATAATTTGTTTACAGCATATGAATATGCATAGAGATAGAGAATGACACAAAGGACTGGTTACAATATTATATGCGGCTGAAAATAGAGAATCATATATTATGAGTTTTCTGCTGGTTACAATGTCATATGCGGCTGAAAATAGAGAATCACTCGGCTAGATCAGCTCTAAGTGGATCTTAGTCGGAAACAAATAAGAAGTAAACTAGAAATATGATACCCAGATAATAGAAGACTGCAGCTGGATAGGGTATGAGCTGGATGATCTGTTGCGTGCTACGACAACTCACATGGCAACTGTTGCGGTACTGGATTGTGCACCTTGGTGGCTACACACCTTGGATCTGACTGGAAACTGTCTCAAACAATGCGCCTTGCCCTCTCACACAGTCCAGGTGACTGACAACCTGACAATCGACCCTCTACTGATGTGTCTGGACCCCGGATGGATCCCCCTGGGGAAATGCGCCCCAACTGTTGTTGGAAACTACGCCCTAGTGATTCCTCCATCGGAATCAGCTGATAAGGGTCTCAAACTGAGCGCCCTAGGCTCCTCTGAAATGGGTCAGAAGGATTTCCCTGGATCTGACGTGATGATCTATTGGGAATCTAATGATCTGTCTATACAGCATGGCATCAATCAATTCTGACGAAGTGTCAACCAGTAGCTTCGGCTTCGTTTCCATGGGTGTATTCATGGACTTGCACTCCAACATGTCGAATCTCTTCAGGATTTCGACTGCATACTTCCCTTGGTTAAGGAAGATTCTCTCTGGGCTCTGCCATACCTCAAGACCTAAGAAATAATGCATTAGGCCAAGGTCTTTCATCTCAAATTTTGCAACGAGCTTCTTCTTACATTCGGTGATGAGCTTTTCTTCTCCAGTTAAGAATAAGTCATCCACATACAACAGCAATATCACCGGCTCATCATTCATAACCTTGAAGTAGAGGTTAGAATCTGCTTTACTCTTGGTAAAGCCCAGGCTCGTCAGAAAACTGTCTATCCTGCCAGACCAAGCTCTAGGAGCTTGCTTCAACCTGTACAAAGCCTTCTTCAACTTACAGACATGAGTCTTCCTATCTTCAACTTCAAATCCTTGAGGTTGTTCTATATACACTTCTTCTTCGATGGCACCATTTAGGAAAGTTGTCTTTACGTCCATCTGGTGTAACTTCCACTTCATCTTAGCTACAAGGGCTATGACAGTTCTAATCGAAGTGTATCTGGCTACAAGAGCGAATGTCTCTTCATAGTCAATGCCTTCCTTTTGAGAAAAGCCACGAGCAAAAAAACTTGCTTTCTACTTCTCAATACTTCCATCTGCAACATGTTTTATTTTGAAGAGCCATTTGGAAGATACCACATCCTTGCTCTTCGGTCTGGGAACTATTTCCCATACATAATTCTTTATTATGGATTGGTATTCTTTTGTCATGGCATCTGCCCATTCTTTCTTTTGAATGGCTTCTTCAAAGCAGGTAGGTTCCTTCTCTAGGAGATCACACATCAAATCCATATAACTGGAGAATGGATTAGGTCTCTTCACCTATCTCGTGGTTCCTTCGGGAACACCATACTTCTCGCCATCTTGAATAATCTCCCTAGCCCAAGCAGGCTTTCTCTTATGGGAGATCGTCATCTGAGGAGGTTCTTGAAATTCTACTATGTCATGATCTTCTAGAATTTCCTCATCAGGGGAAGTTATGACTTCCCTCACTGGTTCTGCAACTTTGGGAACTTTCCTCACTGATTTTGCAATTCTAGGAGCTACAGGTTCCTCTTCATATACTTCTTCAAGTTGGCATCTTCTTGATTTCTTGAGCGCTACATCTTCGTCAAAGGTCACATCCCTGCTGATCTCAATGTGATGGTGACCAGGTATATAAATCCTAAAGGCTTTGGAGACTTCACAGTATCCAACAAATATTCCCTTCTTTCCTGAAAGGTCCAGCTTGTTTCTCTTCTCTTTCGAAATATGTATAAATATTGGGCAACCAAATATTTTGAGATGGCTTACCTCTGGCTTCTTTCCAATGAACATCTCTTCTGGGATCTTGAACCCAAGTGCACTATGGGACAATCGGTTTTGTACATATATTGTTGTCATTGTTGCTTCTGCCCATAAGCACATTGGAAGATCTTGATCATGGTCTTCACTGCTTCCATTATCGTTCTGTTTTTTCTTTCTGCTACACCGTTTTGTTGAGGATTGTAGGGAGTGGTGAGCTCCCTCTTGATCTCGACATCTTTACAGAAGTTCACAAACTCTTTTGAGGTGTATTCTCCTCCATTATCTAACATGAGTATCTTGATCTTTCTTTTGGAAAGATTCTCTATCAAGGCTTTGAATTCCTTGAATTTACTGAACACTTCATCTTATGATTTCAAAAAGTAAACCCGAGTCTTACGAGAATAATCATCAATAAAAGATACATAGTATACATACCCACTGATGGAGGATGATGGCATTGGGCCACATACATCTGAATGAATGAGTTCTAGTTCTCCTTCTGCTTTGTCGTCTCTCTTCGGAAAAGGGTTCTTGATGTTCTTCCCTTGTGCACATCCATTGCACATGCCTTCATGGGCAACCTTGAGTTCTGGTAGACCTGTGACTGCTTTGCATACGTATGGTAGCGCCTTGTAGTTGATGTGGGCTAATCTTCTATGCCAAAGTTCACATGGATTCTCAATGGCATGGGTCATGGCAGCTTCTGAGTGACCCTTTAGCTTATATAGGCCACCTTCTTTTCCAATGACAATTGCTTCTTTCAAGTTTTCTCCTTTAGCCCACATAAGAACTTCTCCATCTATAAAGGCAACTCTGAAGCCTTTCTTTTCTAAAGATGATATGGAGAGTAGGTTCTTTGTCAAACCTGGTACATAGAGTACGTCCTTCATCTTCATTGAATTTTCTTAATTAAGCTTGTAGTTTGATTCTCCCACTCCCTTGATAGGGTATTGATAATCATCTCCAAGTGTCACTTTCTGAGAAAACTTATTTTCTGAAATGCAAAAGAGAATATCTCTTTGACCTGTCATGTGCTTGGAGGCACCACTATCAATGAGCCAAGTGTCCTCGCCAGGTGTTACCGACCCCGAGAGGGCCGAGATTAAGACATAGTCTTTAATTTGTTCTCTTAATATCTTTGCGGGTGGCTCTTCATCTTCAACTGCATGGGCATGATGTCTCTTATTTTTCCTCTTGTATTCTTCTCGTCTGGCTGGACAATATCTTGCAATATGTCCCATCTTGTCACAATGGTAGCATTGGACAGATGAGTAATCTCTTTCCTTTCGTTGTCCTTTCTTCTGGAATCTCTTTGGTTGAAATTTGTTTTGGAGGTGAGACTCTTTATGAGTTTCTTTCTGGAAGTAAGACTTCTTTCTTCCTCCTTTAGTGTTAGTAGCTAGGGCTTGATCTTCATCTCTTGCTAGTAAAGCCTCTCGGTTAGCTACTCTTGTTTCTTCTTGAATGCATTCTTCCCATAGACCGTCAAATTTTAGTTTCTTCGTTTTGGCACAAATCGTTTGGATGAATGCATCCCAAGGTCTTGTGAGACCATTAAGGGTCGTCATTATAAGTTCGTCTTCGTCTATAGCATCTCCGATCACTTCTAGTTGTTCTTTGAATTGGGATATTCTGGAGAAATATTCTTGGATTGATTCTCCTTTCTGCATCCTTGTATTCTTGAGCTGAGTTCTTAGATTCATCTTCCGGTTTATGTTCTTTCCTTCATATAGTCTGTTTAGGGCAAGGCTGTTGGGAGCGGGGAGTGGGAGCGGGAAGCGCAAATTTTCAAAAATCTCCAGGAGCAGGAGCGTTTCTGGAGCGTTTTTTATATAATACATAAAAAATATATATATTGATGCATATATATATATATATATATATATATATATATAACATGCATAATGTTGAATCAATTGCAAAAAACATGAAAACATAGATATAAGATCATTTAACTAATTGATTAGTGATGATCATTAAAGCATCAACCATTTAGTACACATATAACATCAATCATAAACATTTGTCATCAATAGATTGTAACATACTAACAGAGAACATCAACCACAAAATGAAATAGACTCTAGAGCATCATATTTATTACCAAAGAGTTCTAAGATTCAATCAATAGTTCAAATTTCAAACTTCAAAGGTAAACTGTCATATAATGTTCATAACTTCATTATTTACAAAATAAGTTATAATAAAGAGTCAAGAGTCGTAACTATGGAACTACTAACCATATTTTTATGCTCAAATCTTAACATTTTGCAAATTGAGCTCATAATCCAGTTATAAACAACTTTGCTCCCACTTTTCTGTACATGTTTGTATAGCTTTCAGATGATATATTTTTTAAATCTCCTCGCTTTGCTATCCACTCATGGTATTCACTGCGCGAATGAGATATAAGACCCACTGGTGTATTCTTATCCTGTCTTGAAATTGGCTGCCCACTAGTTGGCAGCTTGTGTGCTATTCCATCCTTGATCACATCTTCAAGAATACAAGTATCCTCAACAAAGTGCATAATACCACATTTCTTTGAAATGGGAATGACTGCATATGTTCATAAAGACAGCTTCCTCTTAGCACAAGAAGAATCCCTAGACAAGATGGTATTCATAACATCGAATAACTGTTCAATTCTTTGGTCCAATCTCAAATCTTCTCCGCCCTTTACAACGAACGTATAGTCTTTCTCATCGGATCCTCGCATTTTCAGAACCTTAGGCCATTGTTTGGAGCTCAAACATAATAAAGTCTAACCAAAGCTAATTAATTTTACATGGAAACTGGGGTCTGGCTTCATAAAACTACTATTGATTCCAGGTATCTCAATAGATGTTTTACTGTATTCTTCCTTCTCATAAATAGATGGATAAACTGGACTTGGTGACAAAAAACTACCTTGTCTGATGCACTCATGAGATTCATCATAATCAACCATCCAATTTGAGAGAGCTTAAGCTGATTTTTCCAGTTTGCAAGTATTTTGACATTTTACCAAGCTTGCCATCACATCTTTTATGGCTTCAGAGTAACTTTTCTCATCCATGGAAATCAATTTAATTCCATTCTCACCTAAGGACTTCAAAACCTTTTTAGAATAATCACGGGAAAACTTTAGATTATACTCCCCTGACTTGCGATTATCATCAGACATAGCTCTAACATCTAAACAATCTTGAAACAGGTCATGAAATGCTTCCTGAGCCCCCTTGTTACCCTCTACGCTCAAGCAGTTTTTCAAATGGGTAAGTCCATTTCGCAAACGTTGCTCTGGGAAAGTAAGGTCTTCAAGAGCCCGAGTGAATCCTTTTATAACTGGATTATGTAAGAGTCTTTTATAACCTTCAGTTCAAACAGAATTA
>ML777665.1:39427-125310 GCA_009831015.1 Picea engelmannii
TATTATCCCACGCAGGGGAGCGGAAATTCCAATTACAACAAAATGTTGAAGGCCAAAACTGCCTTGTAGAACCAATAAGTCTTCAACTTGGTAGCACCATCAGGTGCATATCTTCATGGTAGATGGAGTTGACCCCCTAGTTGGATAGGTGGTCAACAGAATCCAAATGTGAATTTGGCATGAGAGAACTACTGTACTTGGGGCATATCATCAATGGGCAGGGAGTACAGGTTCATCTAGAAAAGATCAGGGCCATTTTGGATTGGCCAATGCCCAAAAACCTCACGGAGCTGAGAGGATTCTTTGGGTTATGCAGTTACTACAAGTGGTTCGTCAAGGGATTTTCACAGTTGAGAGCACCACACACAGACTTGACCAAGAAGGGTGCTTTTCATTGGACAGAGGAGTCACAACAGACATTCGACAAAATGAAGGAGGTTATGAGCACATGCCCTGTTCTAGCCCTTCCAGACTTCTCGCAACCGTTTGTCTTAGACTGCGGCGCATCAGGGGTGGGGATTGGAGCAGTTTTGATGCAAGGGGGCCACCCCATTGTGTTTGAGAGAAGGAAGCTCAACGAGTCAGAGAGACTCTATCCGATTTACGACAAGGAAATGCTAGCGATCATGCATGCTTTAACCAAATTCAGGCAGTATCTAGTAGGCAACAGATTTGTAGTAAAGACTGATCATAACAGTGTCAAGTATTTCCTAGATCAGAAAGAGCCCAGCGAGAGACAGCAAAAGTGGGTCTCAAAGATCCAAGCCTTTGACTTTGACATTGAGTATGTCAAGGGAAAAAGGAATATCGTAGCAGATGCCTTGTCCAGGAGGCCAGCAGGATGTTCGATGATGGACATTTGTACAGATTGGAAAGCTCATTTGTTGGAGTACTCCAAAAACAAATTTTCTTGTGAGGTGATGGATGGACAGGTGGTCGATGAGAGATACCGGATTCTTGATGACATCATTTTCAACAAGGACTAGATCTACTTGGTTTCAGAATCTACCCTGAAGGAGAAAATTTTGAAGGTGTGTCATGATTTCCTACAGCAGGGCATCAGGGGTACTTCAAAACATATAGGCAGATCAGGGAGAGATTCTTGTGGAAGGGTCTCAAGGATGATGTGTTGAAGCATATCTAGGAGTGCACGACTTGTCAGCAAAACAAGTCCGAGCAGACACACTCCGTAGGGCTGCTACAGCCTCTACCCATTCCAGAGCAGAAATGGGAGAGCATTTCTATGGATTTCATTACAGGCCTTCCTCGAGTGCAGGGCAGGGACTGTATGTTTTTGGTGGTCGACAGAATTTCATTACAGGCCTTCCTCGAGTGCAGGGCAGGGACTGTATGTTTTTGGTGGTCGGCAGAATTTCATTACAGGCCTTCCTCGAGTGCAGGGCAGGGACTGTATGTTTTTGGTGGTCGACAGATTGACCAAATTTGCACATTTCTTTGCCATACCCACAGACTACAAGGCCATACAGGTAGCAGAGTTGTTTTTCAGGGAGGTATTCTGGTTGCATCGTTTACCCAGGCAGATAGTCAATGATAGAGATGGGCACTTCATCAACGTGTTTTGGCAGTAATTGTTCAGGTTGACAGGCACAGAGCTAGCTATGAGTACCAGCTACCACCCATAGACAGATGGACAGACAGAGATTGTCAACAAATGGGTGGAGGGGTATCTGAGGAATTATGTCGGGGGGCAGCAGCGCACATGGGTGAGATGGTTACACATGGTTGAGTATTGTTACAACACAACTTACAATATGTCCATCAGGATGTCATCGTTCAGGGCATTGTACAGATACGATGCACCCTCCTTTGTGGAGACTGTGTTTGGGGATAGCAGGGTCCTGGGGGCCAAAGACTGGGTGGAGGAGAGTCAGAGGATTCTGCTGTCAGTGAGGGAGAACTTGCAGACGGCTCAGAACCAGCAGAAGATATATGCAAACCGACACAAAGTCAAGCATAGTTTTGAGGTAGGGGATTTGGTTTTTCTGCGATTACAGCCATACAGACAGTCCTCCTTGAAGAGGAGCGGAGCAAAGAAGTTGAAGTCGAAGTTTTATGGGCCATACAGAGTTATCAGGAGGATAGGCGAGGTGGCATACGAGCTAGAGCTACCGGAGGGTAGCAAGATTCATAACGTCTTTCACGTCTCTTGCCTTAAGAAGGTTGTGGGACAACAGATTAGTAGTTCAGAGGAGTTGCCACCCTTGGATGAGGAGGGCCAGTTGGAGCTAGTGCCAGAGGAGGTATTAGAGCAAAGAGAGCGTAGGGTGAGGAGTAGGGTCATCAGGGAGTGCTTAGTTAGATGGAGGGGTCTTCCAATGGAGGATGCCACATCGGAGGGAGAGCATATTTTGCAGCACTCGGGATTGATGTTGCTTGAGGACAAACAATCTCGGGAAGGGAGGACTATGATGTCCCATTCCCAAGAGTAGGCCAGCAGGGAGTGACTTAGTAGTCTATGTGTTCCCGTAGACTATAGTCAAGCACAAACAGGGAACAAGATGGAGAAATAAGGGTGTATTGATGGTTAAATGATGAATTAAGCCAAAAAAACTTAGGGAAAGTCACTTAAGCCTAAGTCAACGAAGAATTAGAATGAAAAGGTGCTAAAGGAGAACTTAATTAATTAATTATTCACTTTAGGAGGAAAAGCGCCTAACTTAAGTGAGGTCAATGTTGAATTAGATTGGGAATGGTATAAAGGGAGGAATTTGACCTAATTCCTCATTATGCATTGTTATGATTTGATGTTGAAGAGTTCCCAGAGGAGGAAGAGAGTTGACTTTACTGTTTTGTGGATTTCTGGAGGAAACCACCACCATTGATCGGTTTTGGTGTTGAGAGATACACCCTAGCCCATCGGAGATACCATCCAAGTATTTCACAGTGCTATTCAGGAGTATCCAGTTGCGGTGTGCGCAACTCAGCCAGTGGGGGCGCAAGTCAGATTGAGTGTTTGTGGAGCTACACGAGGTTCAAGCTCAGATTGCATTTTCCTTCTGACCCAGTTGAGACAACCAGGGCGCTTAGATTGAGCCACTTTCCATCAAATTCTGACGGTGGAATCTTGTAGGGCGCATCATCCAACCATTTAGGGTGCAACTCTTCCGGCAGGACATTTGAGGTTGCAAACGGAGCAACAGAGCAAATCCGGGGAAACCCTCCCGACCCAGTTCCACATTTGGCGAGACGATCGTTTTGAGTCCTATAGTAGCTGATTCCATTGGTGGAATCATTTGGGGCGCATCCAGTGTCCTAGGAGGTGCGCAAACCCCCCAGAGGTCGAGATCCAGTGCCTCAGAGACCAGATCTGACATCCGACACTCATCCATTTCAGTCTAGAGGCCAGGGCGTTTTTATTGGGACAGTTTCCAGCTCATTCCGATGGGTCTAACCTTCCGAACGAGTTTTCCAGCTTGTAGTGGTTACTGTACTTCTTTGGAATCACCTATTTTTCCGATCTATCCGTGCATGCATCAGATCTTCCTTCATCTTCTAATAATGAGTATTTTTATGCTATTTGCTTGTATTCTAGTGACGATCCATGAGATCTAACTGACGACTATACTCTATATTTCCAGTATGTTATTGTATTTCCATGCTTGAGTCGCATAATATTATTGGGCAGTTGATGTTCTTTATTTCCACATGCATCATCTATATATTGTCTAAACCATAAATATACAACATGCACATGCAATAACCATAAACATCTCAAACCCACAACTGAAACGCATCCAGAAACCCCCAGAGTATCAGATCTGAAGATAAAACGCATCCAGAAACCCCCAGTGTATTAGATCTGCGAGACAGAACATTAGATCAGTAGCAAATATCTTGATCAGCGAGTTCAAGGATATTTCAGTGAGGTGGAGTGGAAGTTGAAGAGAGGGTGAGTCCCTCATTGGGATTAGCTCCAACTAATGGAGGAGGTGTGCCTAGCCTCTTTGGGATCTCCTCCCACTTGCCATGTCACTCAACTAAGACGCCCTCACTAGGAGAGTAACTCGCCAACTAGACCAAGGACTCCAGACATGAGAAAACATGTCCCCGACATGTTTGCTAAAATTTAGCACTTTAATTAAATTGTCCTTTTTACCTTTTTGAGAGAAAAATTCAAGTTTGAGTGATTAAAATCACTTTTTTGCCTCACCAAAGGAGGGATGAGGGTTTAGGAGGTCCTCTGGCTTAGAAAATGAGCACAAACGTGGCATATAACAACAACTGATGCCGCTTTTATGACTTTATTGACTCTTACATTTAAAATTGTTCATTTTACAAGAAATTTTTTATTGACTAAAAACTTTAAAAAATCCTAGGGGGGACTTAGCGCAATTTTCATATGACTCAATAGACATGACTTAGCATGAATTCATATACATTTATACGCTAGACATTGGTTATACCATGCCAAGGCCTAACCACCGGCACATACTCAAGCTTTGGAGGAGATTTGAGTGAAAAACTTAGAAATTATTAATCACCTAATAGGAAAGAAATAATTAACAAGTGAAAAGAATCACTCTAGAGTACGTACTCGTGCTCATGTCTTAGGTGGCCAATAGTCTTTTACAACTTTCATGCTCAAGTCATTTATTACAATGCCCCCAAAGTGATGGAAATGCGGAAAAAGGTGGTCTCATAGACCTGCTGAATTTCTAAACACTGCATTTTGAGCATCTGACTGCTCAGTCTTTGGCGATTCAACTGCAAATCCAGCTAGTACAACTCTGTGGATAACCGAGACAACAATCTTAACTTGTTTTTCCACCTAACATTATACATATATGCTCGACTTGTTCTTGTGTCTCGGGCAGGTACAACATTCTTCGCAGTTGTTCTCATCTCTTGGCAACCATTGGCTACCACCTAGACTCTTTCCCAAGCCTTTCCGCATCTTCTATATTGACCTATAGGCGGACCTTTCTTCATCTCTTCACTTTCCATCTCATTCCCCCCGGGGTCACCTGAATTCCTCCTTGAGATGATTCTTTCATCTCTAAAGTGACGGGAATACCTGCCTAAGGTGACAGTGGGTAGGTGTTCTCTAAGTTGTCGCCATTTGGTGGTTGGGTCGGGATTTTCCCACCCTACAACTTGTGCGATAACACAGTTCACGGGACCTCGTTTTGGTATGTGGCAGACCCTTTAGCCTCGACTCAATAAAGTGTACGGTTTTGTGGCCTGCATCGAGAGACAGTGCTTCTTAGGCCAGTTTTAGGACATCTCGTCCGAACTCTACCTCATGGAAGTGATTAATAGACCCACAGTTCTCTATGGCTCCGAGATCTGGGGGCCGAGCTTATTACAAACAAACTGGCCCAAGTTGGAGAGGATCCAGACCCTACTTCTTAAGCGTATCATCCGCTACAAGCGGACAGTTCCATAACCCATTATTCAAGCAAAGTTCATTGTTCACCCTTTCTGTCTCGAGGTCATCTTCCGCTTGGTCTCTTTCCTTCATAGAGTCAAATCTTTCACAGCCATTGGGAGAGAGCGATACCCCTACCTTGATTTTTGCTCCTCGGAGGATCTTGCTATGAATTCCTCCTCAAGTCATACACTTTGATGGTTCTCAGAGGCATCTCGACTTCTCGAGTCAATGACTATCTCCCCAGAGCGCCTCCCCCATTCAATTTCTCCCTTGATGCACCGCACCATCTCTTGCCGACCAGACAAGTACTAAATCAGGCTATCAAAGAGGACATCTACAGGATGTACATTCAGGTCACTTGGACTTCACCTCCGACGAGCCTAGGCCTGAAGATGTCCTTCTATCTAAAGCATTTTTTGGAGTTGCAGGATGACATCATCGTCCGCCCCCCTTATACGCGTAGGCATTGGATGCACTCACTCAGGATCCCTCTGGGACAACTTCGGGTTGGATCTCATCGACTCCAGATTGAGACGGATCACCATATACCATGGTCAGATAGGATCTTATAGATGTGCCACCTACAGGAGCCAGAGACAGAGATACACCTCATCTTTAAGTGCCCCATATATTATGAGATCAGAGGATGCTACCATTGTCTCTATAAGGACTCGGGGGGGTCACTCTCCACTTTCTTTCAATACCAAGACCAGAGATGCCTAGCCCTCTTCATCAGGGAGATTTTCAGCCACAAATCTCAATTTCTACACACTATGCCCTGCTTTGGGATGACCAGGACGATAACCTCTTACTTTCATCCGTTAGACGAGAGCAACAAGCAACGAGCAGATCCCCAAAGCATACCAGACAACAGAGTGGTGATATTTTGTGTCTGTCCTCAACCTCCCCCTCAAGGAGTCAAATCTTTATTATCGAGACCGGTTTGGAGGTGTCGAACCGTACATCAGTCCACGCATCCCCAGAGAGCTAAAGGGATTAGTTCCAGACAAATCCAGAGCAAGGCACCTCTCGCCTATCAAACCACCTCCCAGATTTAGATGAGCTACCAGAGATCTATCCAGAGTTTCTTTCTTTCGGCCTCCGATGCTAGTAGTATAGCCCTCTCTTACATACCCCCCAAGATCATACAACCAAACCCCCAAATAGTCCTCAAGGACTCTGACAGCGAGCCAATACCTAGTTTTCCCCCCTCGCCCTCGACTATCAGACTTGGGAGACCTTGACAGCCTCATCGTCAAACCTATCTCTCGCCCTCTCTCTCTTTCTCTGGACAAAATTTTGTGCCAGACTTAATTATATTTTGAATTTGTCTTGGATCACCGTACTTTTATCATGATTTTATACATTTTTGAGGCTATACCACTTTAGGTTTCTTTCTTTATGTTATTCTCAGCATTATCTAGGAGTTGCATTTGCACTCCCACATTGTTCTCATACTTGTAATTTTCAGTCCTATTGACCTACTTTTGTAGTCATTCGTTGGACATTAATAAAATTATCTTATCTTATCTTATAAGAGTCAAAGGGCTTCTTATGGCCTCTACTCAATTCTTTGTCCTCGCTAATAGAATACAATACAACAATATGGAAAGGCCAGCCTAGAATGGCCAATATGTTGAACTTTGATAGTATACTTAGTACACAACACTTCCTCTTTTATTCAATCTACATGTAGCATATTTATACAACAAAGGTTAGGGGCATATATTTTCTTTTCCCAAGACTATAACTGCTTTACAGCTTCCCTCTTAAGATACTTATGTTTACTACTTTGCATGCTTTCTAGATGTCATTTTCCCATTCGTCATTGATTGAGTTATGTGCTGCTTTTAAAATTTAATGTTATTTTAAATGTAACCATAACATCTTATATTTGTTTGGCATTTCGTGATTGGTGAGAGCCTTTGATTTTATTATTTTTTGGTGAAAATCATTTTATGATGGTTGTTTCTAACCCATTCCAGTTTTGAGGGAATTAATTGTTTTCTTACTATTCCACCCACCATTCATTGTTGATCCTTAAAGGTGCAGTACTATAGATAGCTTGTCATCTGTATGATTGTCATATACTTGAAGGTAGATATCTATTGATTTTAGCTATCCTTGGAAAGTTGGCCTACAGTTTTACTTAAATCTCCCCTCATTTGTAAATGTAGGTTGTTTTTAGCATATTAATGATCTATAATGGAAACTCTGTATTCAAAGTAGCTCTCCTAACCGGGGCCGCAATATTTTTTGTTCATCTGAGGACATTAACACACTCAATTTCAATATCTGCTGGAAAGCATCCTTACAAAACTCAGAACTGTTCCTGACATTCACAGATCCCATACGTGATAACCTACAAATCTGATTATTTGCAGGATTTATTTAAGATTTTAAAAGCTTCAAAGGTTCTGTTGCCTTTAATTTGTCTGTCTACGTAACATGCTTACACTATATGTTGCAAAAGTGGTTGAGTTTTTCTGTCCGAGCTTCCAATAAAAATGTTGTAAGGTTCTCATCTTATGAATTGTTTTTTATTTGCAGTCAAAATTCCCAACTTTAAATAGGATCAACCAAGAATTAGCAGAACTGCCAGAATTCCAGGCTGCTCTGCCGGAGAGACAACCTGATGCAAAAGCATGATTTGACAAAATTTGCCAGTATAATTTTGAGAATTACAACTCTATCTTTGTATAAGTTTTATCATATTTCATATTTCACTCTAAGCATTAATACTCTAATCGCTTGAGAGGGAGACTTGTATTGGGAAGCTAAAAATTACATAGTTTTAGAATGTTGGAAAAGGCGTCCTCAAGACAATCACAGACGGAGATTACATTAAGAGAATTGATTTTATATCCTGTCAAAATTATAGCTGATCAAGACTATATTTTATCAATATCTTATCTTAAGCCTAAGATCAGCTGGTGCTGGAACATCTCGAGGTTTTTTAAATGTGTGCTCGTAAGCGAAATGCTCAGTCATCATGCATTTTGCCAGTAGATCCAAAATTAATAAACTGCAAAAATTTTGGAAAATGTCAAGAATTTAATGGAAATGCATCTGGAGATAAATTGAAATATGTAAATGCCAATCGTTGTTCTTGAATATAAATTTTTCTAAAGACAGACCAAGACGGAAGACATATTCCTGCAAGGAAGTACTGGGTTAAAAAATGAGCAAAGACGATAATGGAAGATGATAAAGCTGCAAACTTTCTACAAAAAATATAGAAATCCAAGTAAATCAGCTGTATATAATTACTTGCACGGCTTGGCATTTTAAACCTATGGACATTTGAATAAAGAGTTTACTGCATGTCAAATATTGTCACACATTGCTTTAGATTTTCAAAAAACAACTTGCAATCAGTAGCAAATAACCATAAATCCAATTGTTGAAGGGCCCAAATATACGTATACCATATAACTTCTTGGAGTGAGCAAAAAATGAAGCTCATCGGCAATGTGTCTTACTAAAATCAGTTTTTCAAGTGAATAATCTTTTGGACGGTATCAATAGCTAGAGTAATTGAACTTCTATACGTTCCTTCCATATAAGTTTAGCTTTCGAGGTTAAGACCAAGTTATCTTAGACTTGATTTATACCATTTTGGGAGAGTATTTGGCTATTGATTATTTGGCTCCAACATTTTCATATTCGGAGGCATATTTTGTGCTTGTCTTTCTGGGATGTTATAATTATTTTGATGTAATTTTTTTAAGAATTCTAGTGTAATATCAAATAAAAATTAGAGGGTTACTTTGTGGTCAATATTATTGCGAAAATTAAAATAAAATAAGATTTACTAGATTTTTTGTCTTTTATCTTCTTTCTCTTTCATGAGTTGGTGGTGCCCAAGGATCAAATGTGACTCCATATTTATTAGGAATCCAAATTCTCGCTCCAGCTTGACAGGTCTGCATCAATCGCCTTGAAAAATCCATATTGAGGTCTTGGTGACCCAAGGCATGTTGCAGATCATCCTCTTTATAAATTCAATCTAAGCTGAAGATAGGAGTCTAGTGGCCTTAGAAATCTGGGGAATATTAACAACAATTATTTCAACTTGGTTGAACTTAAAATAGAAATCCTTAATAGAAGTTAGTATTGAGGCATGAATAATTCATTTCCCACTAACTTAGTTTAGTTGTGAGTGTAAAGAAGTCCCTACCCTCATTGTCATTTTGTTAAATGACTAGTCGATAGGAAAATAACTTGTGATTTGCATTACTATTTTAGTGGCTTGGAGACCATTTTTATTAGATAATTGTTGAATCATGGCATTTCACCTATTTTTCTAACTATGAAGTGCTTCATTCATAGAAGATATTTAGAAACATGTTTTACACTAATGACAAATTTCTTCACAATATAACAACTAAATATAATGACTCTCATACTCAACTCAAGAACAAATTTGGGATTGCAATATTAACAGGAACGACAATAATCTATGTTGCATTAGTACCCAATACGGCCAGAAGCTTTGCCCAAATTTATAGGAAACATTAGATTGGAAGCAACAATAATATATATTAAATAATATAAAAATTAATTAAATTAAAAAAAAAAAAAAGTAAATTTAACTTAGAAATATAAATTTGCAATTGACAATACTAAGTAACAAAAGTTAAAAAGCTAAAACTTTGAAATTTAATTAAAATTATGAAAATTATAAAAATACCATGCATGATTCAATGAAACATCAATCACAAGTTACATGACCATCTTCAATTTGAACTTTGAAGATCAATTTGACACTTAAACCATAAATGTGCGCCCAATATTCAATTATTTAATTATAAAATGTAGTAGTAACTATTTACATTGTCCAAAATCAACCAAAATGGGGAAATCCGAAATGTTCATACTTCAACACATTAGTAAAGTGTGACAAGTACAATATCATTAGTGATTGTCTGTGTCATGTTGAGTAGTAATCGGCAACACTTAAATGCTTCCTTCACGATGATTAGCAATTCACAATAATTCATTGCATTTTTCTTCAGAACAATGACATTTTTGAATCACATTATTCTTGTTCCCTGTAAAATGGGACACTACCATGTAGTAGTGTCCCCTAAATACAAGTCCACATATGTTGCATGAGTATTTTTGTTGTGTTTTGTTGTCAAGTTTGGTGGCAAATTGCAAGAATAGTTTTTTTAGCTAAATCCATTCGATCAAAGTTGAAACTTGAGAGGCTTGTTATCCCCAACTCCTATGGATAACTAAGGAGATGATGTCTTGAGGCCCTTAGGTTGCAGACATGGAGTACTGAGAGACAGCTTGACCAACAGTGTCCACTTGCACAGACAGAAACCCACCTCGCCACCACAGCTCCAGGTTCGTCATGACGGTATCCACCACATTAGTTTGAAATATCTTTGATCCAGTTGATCTAGTGTTATGTCTCACAGATCTGATACTCTGGGGGTTTTCGGATGCATTTTATCTTCAGATCTGATACTATAGGGGCTTTTGGATGTGTTTTAGTTATGTGTTTGAGATGTTTTGTGGTTGTTGCATGTGCATGTTATACATTATGGTTTAAACAGTGATATATATAATGCATGCGGAAATAAGGAACATCAACCGCCCAATAATATGTATTATGATATTCAAGCATGGAAATACAATGAAATACTGGAAATATAGAAGATAATCATCAGTTAGAAGGTAGATCTGATGCATGCATGGATAGATCAGCAAAATCGACGATTCTGGAGAAGCACGGTAATCGCTACAAATTGGAAAACTCGTCCAAAAGGCTATACACATCGAAATGAGCTGGAAACTATCCCAATAGAAGCACCCTGGCCTCTAGACTGGTCCTAGTGAGTATCAGATGGTAGATCTGTCCTATGATGCTCTGGATCTCGTCCCCTAGGGTTTGCGCACCTCATGGGCTCTCTGGATGCGTCCAAATGATTCCACCAACGGAAACGACTGATACAGGACTCAAAACATTCGCCTCGACAAATGTGGAACTGGGTCGGAAGGGTTTCTCCATATTTGCTTTGATGCTCCATCTATAACCCCAACTGTCCTTCCAAAAGAGTTTTTCCCTAGATGGTTGAATGATGTGCTCTGAAGGATTCCACCGTCTGAATCTGATGGGAAGTGGCTCAATCTATGCACCCTGGTTGGATCTCAACTGGGTCAGAAGGAAACTGCAATCCAAGCTCTGATCTCGTGCAGCTACACAACCCCTCTATCTGACCTTGCGCCCTCACTGGTTGAGTTGTGCAACACTGCAAACTGGATACTCCTGAATAGCACGGTGAAATACCTGGATGGTATCTCTGATGGAATAGGGTGCCTCTCAACACCGAAACCTATCAATGGTGGTGGTTTCCTCCAGAAATCCACAAAACAGTAGAAGTTGAATCTCTTCCTCCTTTGGGAACTCTCAACATCAAATCATAACAATGCATAATGAGGAATTAGGTCGAATTCCTCCCTTTATACTCTTCCCGATCTAATTCACCATTAACCTCACTTAAGCTAGGCGCTTTTCCTCCTAAGGTGAAGAATTAATGAATTAAGTCCCCCTTTAGCACCTTTTCATTATAATTCTTCGTTGACTTAGGCTTAAGTGACTTTCCTATGTTTTTTGGCTTAATTCATCGTTTAGCCACCAAATCACCCTTATTTCTCCCTTTTGTTCCCTACTTGTGCCTGACTATAGTCTACGAGAACATATAGACTACTAAGTCACTCCCTGTTGGCCTACTCTTGGGAATTGGACATCACAGTCCTCCCTTCTCGAGATTGTTTGTCCTCAAGCAACATCAATCATGGGTGCTGCAAAATATGCTCTTCCTCCCATGTGGCATCCTCCACTCGAAGACCCCTCCATCTAACCAAGCACTCCCTGATGACCCTGCTCCTCAACCTGCACTCTCTCTGCTCTAGTACCTCCTCTGACACTAGTTCCAACTGACCCTCCTCATCCAAGGGTGGCAACTCCTCTGAAATGCTACTCTGTTGTCCCACGGTCTTTTTAAGGCAAAAGACGTGAAAGACGTTATGAATCTTGCTACCCTCCGATAGCTCTAGCTCATATGCCACCTCACCTTCCTATCGATGACTCTTTATGGCCCATAAAACTTCAGGTTCAACTTCTCTGCTACGCTCCTCTTCAAGGAGGACTATATGTATGGTTGTAATCGCAGAAAAACCAAATCCCCTACCTGAAAGTTGTGCTCGACTCTGTCAGTCTGCATAGATCTTTTGTTGGTTCTGAGCCGTCTGCAAGTTCTCCCTCACTGCCTGCAGTATCCTCTGACTCTCCTCCACCCAATCTTTGGCCCCCGAGACCCTGATGTCTCCAAAAACAGTCTCCACAAAGGAGGGTGCATCATATCCATACAATGCCCTGAACAGTGACATCCTAATAGACATATGGTAAGTTGTGTTGTAGCAATACTCACCCATGTGCGTTGTTTCCCCCTCACATAGTTCCTCAAATACCCCTCCACCCATTTGTTGACGAGCTCTGTCTGTCCATCTGTCAGTAGGTGATAGCTGGTACTCGTAACTAGCTCTATGCCAAAACGCGTTGATGAAGCACCCATCTCTATCACTGACAATCTTCCTAGGTAAACCATGCAACCAAAATACCTCCCTAAAAAACAACTTTGCTACCTGTATGGCCTTGTAGTCCATGGGTATGGAAAAGAAATGTGCAAATTTGGTTAGCCTCTCGACCACCACAAATATACAGTCCTTGCCCTGCACTCGAGGAAGGCCTGTAATGAAATCCATAGAAATGCTCTCCCAATTCTGCTCTGGAATGGGTAGAGGTTGTAGCAACCCTGTGGGGTGTGTCTGCTCAGACTTGTTCTGTTGACAGGTCGTGCACTCCCAAATGTGTTTCAACACATCATCCTTGAGACCCTTCCATGAGAATCTCTCCCTAATCTGCCTATATGTTTTGAAGTACCCTTGATGCCCTGTTGTAGGCGAATCATGACACACCTTCAAAATTTTCCCCTTCAGGGTAGATTCTGGAACCAAGTAGATCCGGTCCTTGTAGAAAATGACGTCATCAAGAACTCGATATCTATCATCAGCCACCTGTCCATTCATCACCTCACAAGAAAATTTGTTTTTGGAGTACTCCACCAACAAATGAGTTTTCCAATTTGTACAAGCGTCCATCATCGAACACCCTCCTGGCCTCCTGGACAAGGCATCTGCTACGATATTCCTTTTTCTCTTGACATACTCAATGTAAAAGTCAAAGGCTTGGATCTTTGAGACCCACTTTTGTTGTCTCTCACTGAGGTCTTTCTGATCTAGGAAATACTTGAGACTGTTATGATCAATCTTCACTACAAATATGTTGCCTACCAGATATTGCCTGGATTTGGTTAAGGCATGCATGATCGCTAGCATTTCCTTGCCGTAAATAGGATAGAGTCTTTCTGACTCGTTGAGCTTTCTTCTCTCAAACACAATGGGGTGCCCCCCTGCATCAAAACTGCTCCAATCCCCACCCTTGATGCGTCGCACTCTAAGACAAACGACTGCGAGAAGTCTGGAAGGGCTAGAATAGGGCATGTGCTCATAACCTCCTTCATTTTATCAAATGTCTATTGTGACTCCTTTGTCCAATGAAAAGCACCCTTCTTGGTCAAGTCTGTGAGTGGTGTTCCCAATTGTGAAAGGCCCTTGGTGAACCGCCTGTAGTAACTGCATAACCCAAATAATCCCTTCAACTCTGTGAGGTTCTTGGGTGTTGGCCAATCTAGAATGGCCATGATCTTCTCTTGATGAACCTATACTCCCTCCTCACTGATGATATGTCCCAAGTACAATAGTTCTCTCATGCCAAACTCACATTTGGATTCCTTCAAATATAATGATTGTGCCTGCATAATGCTCAAGACCTCCTCCAAATGTGCCAAATGTTCATCCCACATCCTGTTGTATATCAATATATCATCAAAGAACACCAAAAGGTATTTCCTCAACTATCCTTTGAAGATATGGTTCATGCAAGATTGGAAAGTGGTCGGTGCACTGGTCAACCCAAATGGCATGACCAAGAACTCAAAATGTTTGAAGTGGCATCTGAACGCGGTCTTCTCTATATCCTACTCCCTGATGTTGATCTAATGATACCTGGATCGCAAATCAATCTTGGTGAAAAAAACTGCCCTATGCAACTCGCCCATCAACTCATCTATGTGCGGAATGGGGTACCTATTCTTTATCATTTTCTTGTTGAGAGCTTTGTAATCGATGCACATCCGTAATGTGCCATCCTTCTTCAGTACCAGAACGACTGAAGAGGCAAAAGGACTCGTGTTGGGCCTGATGTGCCCCATCGCAAGCAACTCTTTGATTTCTTTCTCAATCTCTTCCTTGAACCTCTTGGGATGCCTATAAGGCGTAGTGATCACTGGTGTAGCCCCTGCCTCCAACTCGATCATGTTCTCAAATCCTCTATCTTGTGGTCTCCCAGGTGGTATCGACCCAAACAATGGCTCATACTAGCTCAGGAGCTCTCTGATCTGTGGATGGTACTGTTCTCTGCCTTCTGAATCCTTCTGTGTGGTGATCAAACACTCTACTGCACAGGCCACATCACCGTGATGAAAAATCCTCTCAATCTGTTTTGTCGATACCGCTCGTGGTGCTCTTGTAGACATGTCTTTCAGTACCACTCTCGATCCACTGGTATCTCTGAAGCTCATGGTCAACATTTGATAGTTTAACCCAATCTCCCCTAATGAATATAACCATTGTACCCCCAATACTGCATCTGTATCTGACAGGTCAACTACATAGAAAGTGTTTGTCAAGGTGTAGTTTCCTAGTTTGACCTCTAGGTCTGGGATCATGTCCAAACATGTCATCGTGTATCCATATTCCACTGCTATGTGGAATCCCTCAAACTCCTTACTGCGTAACCCCTCCTGGCTACTAAGGATGCATCTATGAAATTGTGGGTGGCCCCGCCATCAACTAAAGTGGTCATGCGTTGCACCTGTACAAGGCCCTTGAGCCTAAGAGTGTTGTACCTGGGTACTCCTGAAAGGGTGGCTATGGTTCCCCCTTTCACCTCTCTACGAGGTTTTGTCTCCTCCTTGGGTTGTGCCCCCGCTAGTATCTGAGGTTTCTTTAGCTGTTTCTCTGGCTCATGAGTGGTCTCATCCTCTAAATCATTGTCTACTTGTGCCCTGATATCCTTGTCCTCCTCCTCACTTCCTGATTCCACTTCAATGTAGTGGATTTGTCCCTTTCCCATGCATCTATGCCCTAGGACCCAAGGGTCTCTGCAATTGAAGCAAAGCTTCTTCTTCATCAACTCTCATCTCGTGTCATCATCCGTCTTCTCCTTGCCCTTCCATTCTCTCTGGAATGGCTTCCGGTCTCGATCCTTCTGTGGTACGAAGGGTTTGGAAAAGGGTTTAGTTTTTGGCACTGATTCTGCCAAATCTCTAGTGCGTAGGATGGCATCCTGCAAGGTGTGAGGCCAGTATGCCTTCACCCATCCTCTCAAGGGTTCTGTGAACCCTTCTGTGAATAACATGATCAGTCGGGGCTCGGATATATCTGTCACTGCCACTTCTACCTGTTGAAACTCTGAGATGAATGCCTTTGTTATGCCATTTTGTCTCAATTTAGCTAGATCTCTGAAATGGATCTCAGGATCCCTCCTGTCAAATATGTCCATGGGTCTTTTTGTGAACTCCATGTAGGAAGTGATGCAACTGTGGCCCAATGTCACCAAGCCATGATACCACCACTCGTGTGCCTCAGCCTCCAAGTGTAAGGTAGCAAAATTGATGGCTTATGTCTTGGTCATCTCGTTGAGCTTGTAGTAGGTGTCTAGCTTTTGTACCCAAGCTCTGGCGGTGCATTTGGATGACCCATCGAAAGAAGGTATGGTGAATTTACCAACTTTCCAGATGAAATCAATGTTATGCCCCTGCTAATGTTGCAGCCCTCCTCTCTGTGGCTCTCTAGGGTGGTTCCTGAGTCTGAGTCCACAATACTCGACTAGGATCATGTCCTGATGGAAGTCACGACCCAACGCTGTATACTCTCTCCAATACTCTGCAATGTCCTCTGCATGAGTGGGTGGTCTATGTGTTATCGATAGTTGTGTTGCTACCAGGGGTGCCCTCTGGAAACTGGGAAACAGAGGTCGAGGAATCCTACTCGTAGAGGTGTATGTGTGAATGGGTGACTGGGGTCTACTGCCTGCCCCTGAGTTCCCATGTGCTGCATGTGGGGATTGTGTGCCCAGGGTACCCACCATAACTAATCTATCAACCACATGTGCCAAGGACTAAGACATGGTCCATTGACTAGATAACATATCATTGATAACCTGCATGAAGGTTGCCCCTGGTTCCATGGGGGGCCTTACCACTGCCCTTTGGTCTCTCATATATGTCTCCTAGCATCCTCTCTACCTCCCGTTCAGCCTCACACTCTGCTCTTATCTCTACTTCTATGTGTGCCTCTTCCTCTTCGTCTGAGCTGGGAAGGAAACGAGGAAAGTCAAACCTAGGCCTTCTTTCCTTGTGCCTGTTGTAAGTGACATATTTGTCACCTATGTGCTCACGGGCATCTGGGTCTTCTGTTGTACTCATCGTATTTAGTCACGGGCTGGTAGGACTAAAGCTCCGATACCACTGAAATTTCCTTGATCCAGCTGATCTGGATATTTACTATGGATCTAGTGTTTTGTCTCACATATATGATACTCTGGGGGTTTCTGGATGCGTTTTAGTTATGTGCTTGAGATGTTTTGTGGTTGTTGCATGTGCATGTTATACATTATTGTTTAAATAGTTATATATATGATGCATGCAGAAATAAGGAACATCAACTGCCTAATAATATGTATTATGAGATTCAAGCATGGAAATACAATGAAATACTGGAAATATAGAATATAGTCATCAATTAGATCTCATGGATCGTCACTAGAATACAAGAAAATAACATAAAAATACCTGTGATCAGAAGATGAAGGAAGATCTAATGCATGCACGGATAGATCGACAAAATCGACGATTCCAGAGAAACGCGGTAACCGCTACAAACTGGAAAACTCGTCTGGAAGGCTATACCCGTCGGAATGAGCTGGAAGTTGTCCCAATAGAAGCGCCTGGCCTCTAAATTGATCCTGGTGACTGTCGGATGGCATATTTGTCCTATGATGCTCTGGATCTCATCCCCTGGGGGGTTTTGCACCTCCTGGGCTCTCTAGATGCATCCAAATGATTCCACCAATGAAATTGGATGATACAGGACTCAAAATGTTCACCTCGAAAAATGTGGAACTGGGTCAGAAGGGTTTCCCCGGATCTTCTCTGATGCTTCGTTTATAACTCCAATTGTCCTTCCAAGGGAGTTTCACCCTAGATGGTTGAATGATGCGCTCTGAAGGATTCCACTGTCTGAATCTAATGGGAAGTGGCTCAATCTATGCGCCCTAGTTGGATCTCAACTGGGTTGGAAGGAAACTGCAATCCGAGCTCTGATCTCGTGTAGCTACACAACGCCTCTATCTGACCTTGCACCCTCACTGGTTGAGCTGTGCAACACTGCAAACTGGATGCTCCTGAATAGCATGGTGAAATTCTTGGATGGTATCTCCGGTGGGCTAGGGTGTGTCTCTCAACACCAAAACCTATCAATGGTGGTGGTTTCCTCTAGAAATCCACAAAACAGTAGAAGTCGAATCTCTTCCTCCTCTGGGAACTCTCAACATCAAATCATAGCAATGCATAATGAGGAATTATGTTGAATTCCCTCCCTTTATACTCTTCCCGCTCTAATTCATCATTGACTTCACTTAAGCTAGGTGTTTTTCATCATTGACTTCACTTTAGCACCTTTTTGTTCTAATTCTTCGTTGACTTAGGCTTAAGTGACTTTTCCTATGCTTTTTGGCTTAATCCATCGTTTATCCACCAAATCACCCTTATTTCTCCCTTTTGTTCAATGTTTGTGCCTGATTATAGTCTACGGGAACACATAGACTACTAAGTCACTCCCTGCTGGCCTACTCTTGGGAACGGGACATCACATAGTTGGCCTCCAAAACACATTGAGTCTTGCTCCATG
Source organism: Picea engelmannii (assembly GCA_009831015.1). NCBI lineage: Eukaryota > Viridiplantae > Streptophyta > Pinopsida > Pinales > Pinaceae > Picea > Picea engelmannii. The sequence goes on from ML777665.1 coordinate 57,927, forward strand.
AGGTACAAATCATGTATTATGGTGAGTGTCATTTCAATATTTGAGGCATTTGAGTTTGTTACATCTATTACTGCTTTTGATTATGTGACATTTTCTTGGACATTATGTTATTTTCCCCATTTCACTTTGGTGGTTGACATTGTGCCCTAGTAAGTGGGTCACCCTTAGGGATAGGTATGCTATCGGGAGGTCCTTTCGACGAGTCATCGTGTCATTCCCGACAATACTTGTCACTTTCCACACTTTATCCCCTTATCTCCTCACCTTTTGGGATTTTTGGGTGTGCTAAGTCCTGACCCAAGAAGGGGTTGTCCCTCATTTCATGGGAAGAAGGGGTTGAAGGCCCAGAGGCTTGTAGCTGGTAAAGAATAAAATCCAAACCATTAACCTTCTAGATGGTCACCCAGGGATCTCAAGGACAATGAAATGTCTCTCATAAGAAACTGATGGGCCCTGTAAAAACATAACTAATAAAAAAATGCCAACCAGGGTGGAGCATGTGTGGGCATTGTTTTTATTGCTTAGATAGAAGCTCCACACATGTTTTCAACTTGGGGAAGCATGATTTGACCAGGGAAGAGTCACGATGGGCACCGTTTTTCATGCTTAGGTAGAATCCCCACCTTGGCTTCAGCCTAGAAACATCATAAAGGAGTAAAAGATAATAAATGAGATTGGAAAAAAGTTGCATTGAAAACGAAGGTGCAACACACCCTCTACAAAGGCACCCATAAGTGAGACACTACAACCCCTTTTAGGTCACAAACCCCATGCCCAAAGGTTTTTACCCCCATCCATGACACCTCATCCACATGACTTAGAAGGAGGTCTCCTCTGGAAACACCCCTAAACTTGAGGTAAGATTCATCCAATAGGTTATTTTCTCAACCCTCCCATGCCTAAACTTGGAAAATTGCATAGGGTCTTTTAGCATTGGTTTATTTTGATGAGGTGTTTTGGATGTATTTGCTTAGATGGCAATTTTATTGAATTGATTTACTCATCATGATGCATTTGACTTGAGATCCTTACAGGGCGTATCCATTTTTGTTTGCAGGACCCAGTTGGTGGACAATTTTGGAGGAAAAAGCCTAACTTGGGCTTCCATGGGACTTGAATCCCACAGGTTGGATACCAGGGCCCACATGCCAAATGATGAAGACATTCCTTTGGAGGCCTAGAAGACATCATGGAGGACCTAACCTAACCCCAACCACCCAAACGATTTTCCTAAGAAGACCAAAACATCACCCTTGAGGGATTGACGACATAGTAGGGTTAAGGTTTGGTGGTGGTTGAGGACACTTGTCACGTTTTGAAGGAAGGAGGCCATGGATCGTGGAGAAGAGGCTTGGATCGAAGACACTTGGCCTTTGGACATCTTACTTTGGGGTTTACTTTATGTGCAAAACATGAACTAAAAAGTATTTTTTTATGTAAAGGGGAAAAATAATGGTTGTTGACCCCTTATCTTGTGTTTTATCCTAGCTTTGTGGACAAACTATGTTTAAAACATTTTGTATAAATAGAGATCATTTGGATCATAACTATCCCTCTTGTGAAATGATACTTGGCTGAAATTTGCGCCCTACTTGGGAAATTCTCCTCATCTCTCTTGGTTACACTCTCTTGTGATGATTTGTCTTATTCTATTGGATGGATGAGTGATGTGCTATCTCTCTTGGAGTACTTTTCTTGCTTTATGGTGGATATTTCTTGGTTAAACAAGGAGTTTATCTTGTTCATGGTTGCACTAGGTAAGGAATCCATCTTGTTGCTTCTTTTCTTGGTTACAAGTCTAATTTTATAATCTTCTTAGGGAGTATAAATGCATACAACCCCACCAAGGCCATCATTTTGTCTTGAAATAAGTTGTTGCACAAAGGAATACTAGGAGGAGTAAAAGGGTTTACATCTTCCTAGGGTTTTCCTTAGCTAGTTTTGCTTAACTTGGGGAGTAAAAGGAATTAGACCCCCAAGGAGGTAGCACAAATAGCTCTTCTCTTTTAAAGACTCCATAACCCAATAGTTAAAGACACTAATCTCTTGCATTGGATAAATGAACCATTGCATTGGGATACGTAGTGAGACATTGTTATTGTTCAAGTAGGAATTTCTTCTACATGTTATAAGAATTTTTGTGCCCTAAGGGCATCCTCTTTTAGCCAAGAAATTTGTTGTTGTAATAATTTTAATGCTACAACCAATAGGGCTGCAACAAACCCTAAACACTTTCTTGAATAACTCACAATTCAACCGTCAAAAGTTGTTAAAAGTTTGCCCCTATCCTCTACTAGTCTCAACGCACTTTTTGGGTGGATTGTTGGCAAGTTTTGGTGGTTGATCTCTTTGTTGTAACAACTTTTTTTATACATCCATAAGGCTGCAATTATATCTCTTCAATACTAATTTATTATGTCCTTGTTTCATGCTAAGGTCTTGCTCCTTCATACTTGAGTTAAACTAGTCATTGTTGGCTTGTCTCTTGCAATATTAACTAGACTTTTAGCAACTTTATTTACAACTCTTATTATCATTTCATTGCTGATATATATTACTGTTTATTTATGCAATTAGGGACAACAAGATTAACTTGCTTTTCCAACATATTATTGGGATTGTATCTTTGTTTTCCTTGTGTCTTGGGCAGGTACAATCACTCCTTGGTAGGTTGTCAATATAGTGGCATATCTTCTACCATCTACGAAACTCTTTTAAATCCCTTCTTACCTTCCATTAGTGACCTATAGGGGGACTTTTCATCATCTTTTCATTTTCCATCTCATTCCCCCCAAGGTCACTAGGACTCCCTACTTGAGGTGATTACTTCATCTCTAAAGTGACGGGAATATCTATATAAGGTGATAGTGGGTACGTGTTCTCTTAGTTGTTGCCATTTTGTGGTTGGATCGGGATTTTCCCAACCTACAACTTGTGCGATAACATTTTGGTGCCATTGTTGGGGAAGATTTTGAATCCTCTTATGAACCCTAACGACACTTTGGCAAGCTATCCCAAAGCCTTTTCCCTAAATTTCTTGGCGACTCCACCTAAGGATGTTCCCCTTCCACCCTTGATAAGATTTTCCTAAAGCTCATCTCACAACTCCACATTCCCATAATCCACATTTCCCTAATTATCCCTTTCCACCCTTTAATGAGCCTTGATCTCATCTGGGAAATTCATTGAAGTGTTTACCCAAGTAATGGAAAGATGTCTCTGTGGCGATTTTCATGAGGCATACAAGGCCTTGGATGTTCAATCTGTTGATTGGTATCCAAACAAATGCCCATTGAAATAGTTGATTCATGTCCCTAAATTTGATGGTGATCCATCCTCGGTCGCTACACATGTCGTCGATTTCGTTGAATTCATCATACACTGCATCATAGAACAAGAAGATGAGATTATACTGTTGTTTCTCTTAGCTCTTGAAGAAAGGAAAAGAGATTCGATCATATATTCTTGTAGCCCCAAAAATATTTCTTCTTCAATATTCCTTATTCAAGACTTCTTCAAGCATTGGGGCCATAAAAATCTTGAAAAAAAGTGTTCAATACCTTGAGAACATTCTCCAGGGATGTTTGTTTCTTTCTTAATTTATTGAAGGTTTGAAAGAAACACTTCTTCTAAAATCCAATGAAATCACAGTTGATGAAGATGAGATTGAGGATGATAGTAATGAGGAAAGTTTTGAGTGCCTCAAGGAAAACATATAGGAAGACAATGAGTTATGTGGACAACTACTTGAACACTGCCATGATAAGGACTTCCTGGTGAAGTTTTGTGTGCAAAGAAATAAAGAGTACAATGCTATCCTTCACAATTATAAGATGAAGCCTACCTTGAACATGGCATGGGAGGTTTCCATTTCCTATTTTGGAGTAAAGTCACTGTGTAATGCTGTGAAAAAAAGGTACGGATACCAAGAAGGTTTCCCAACTCAGGATCGATCATTCTCGATGTCTGAAGAAGTCTGCAAACTTGTTAGAGATCAAGATCACGATGGTGAATTATTTGAAGATGGCGAAGACTTGGTTGAAAAGAAGATCCATGAACAAAATTTCCAAGAGAAAGAAGATCCTTCTGAAGATGAGGCGCATGCATTTGATCACCCCTTTGATGAAGATATTCAGTATTTTGTTCCTCATGTACATCAAAAGGGGAACATTGAAATTTATAATCCTTTTGAAAACTTTGATGATGCTTTATTCCATGACCATGGAAATGAAGAAAGCTACCAAAAGGATCTCATTGAAGTTTCTCTTGCATAAGGCCTAAACGAGACATTGTTTTCTTCTTTCCCTTTTGAATAAAATGAAGTTCTCCAGTATTGTGAAGAGGTAATCAACTCCTACGATGCAGATGAATTCACGGAACAACCCTCTGAGGTAGTTGATGATCACATTGATGATTTCATACAGGTTGGGAGACGTAGATGGGATGTGGATTGTTTCATTATTGATAGAGATCCCATTTACGACAACGAAGCTAGCCCTCAAGTAAAAGGGGTTGAGTGGTCATCGTCATAGGACTGGTCTTCATGCATGTATGATTCAGATGTTTGGCAACCTAGTCATGATATGGTTACATATTTGTTATGCCCTTTCAAGGATGACTTGTCACATCATACTCAGGGTGATCTTTGTTCATCCCTTGATATGTACCCTTTGGGAGAGGCAGATTTGTTCCGTGAGTATTTTCAGCCATTGTGCTAAGATTTTGATAGACATCAGGTCATGGCCAGCCAGGGGCACTTCGAGGTCCACATTACCAAATGGAAGTAATTTTGTATTGAGACTTTTGGTGGGGATTTGCAGATAAAGAAGCGACGTTTCCTAAGTCTGGGGGAGGATTTTTTCTCTAGACATGAAGTTGTGCCTTACCCCATTTCTCCTTGTTTGGGAGATCAATAGGTTTTCTTGGGATCCTTTACCTCCTCTCAACATTCAGGTGGAAGTGATATTTCAAGCGAATATGAAGAACAAGCCCTTGCAGAGAAATATGGTTTCAGTGATGAAGAAGACTTCCATGAAACACATCATGTTGAAGATCCAATTGAAGCCACCTGGAATTTTTTTCTTGCTACACACGAAGACAAGGAGATGGTCAATTTCATTCATATAGATGAGCCACCATCTACATACGATAGTCTCATTCAGATATGGATCAATAAGGCTTGTGGATATTCTTTCCAGCAAGATATCCTCCCTCCCACCCATCTCCATGAGTTTCATTTCATGATTGATTATATGTCTATTTATGCTCATGATTATTATGTGCTCAACTTATCCTTTTTTTATTGCATGATTAAGCACAGGGGGAGATATATTGATGAAATGGTGAACAAATGGTTGCACTGGTTGTATGACTTCACCTGACATCACCCATCACATGATCTTTAGGGCCCCACGGCCCCAGGTAAGTAGGTAGGTCTTTTTTATTTCCCGCATTTTTATATTGATTGCTCATGATAGTTTAGATGCATTTCATATTTCATTTTTCTCTACTTGCATATTGATTTCATGCTTAGTTTAGAAATTTTGAAAAAATGCTAAAATTTTATTTTCTAGATTATTTTCATTTTTTGTTTTGATGTATATGGACCAAGGGTGATAGAACCACCCTATATTTTATAGTGATTTGTTTCAGTGTAGGCACAAATCCACCAGGAGATATTACGGTTCTCATGCATTCTACACCAAGCACATGTCCCCAAGTAGGAGCCATATGTTATCCCCAACTCATCGGGACAACTAAGGAGTTGATGTCTCGAGGCCCTCAAGTTGCATACATGGAGTATCGAGAGACATCTTGACCAGCAGTGTCCACTTGCACAAACAGAAACCCACCTCACTACCACAGCTCCAGGTTCGTCACGACGGTATCCACCACATTAGTTGGCCTCCGAAAGGCATTGGGTTTTGCTCTATGAGGTACAAATAAGGTATTATGGTGAGTGTCATTTCAATATTTGAGGCATTTGAGTTTGTTACATTTATTACTGCTTTTGATTATGTGACAATTGCTTGGACATTATGCTCTTTTCCCTATTTCACTTTGGTGGTTGACATTGCGCCCTAGTAAGTGTGTCACCCTTAGTGATAGGTATGCTACTGGGAGGTCCTTTCGATGAGTCATCGTGCCATTCTCGACCATACTTGTCACTTTCCACACTTCATCCCCTCATCTCCTCACCTTTTGGGATTTTCAGGTGTACTGAATCCTGACTCAAAAAGGGGTTTTCCTCATTTCATGGGAAGAAGGGGCTAAAGGCCCAAGGGATTATAGCTGGGAAAAGACAAAATCCAAACCATTACCCTTCAAGATGCTTACCCAGGAATCCCGAGGACAATGAAATGTCTCTCATAAGAAACTAATGGGACCCGTAAAAGAATAACTCATAACAAAATGTCAACCAAGGTGGAGCATGTGTGGGCATTGTTTTTATTGCTCAGGTAGAAGCCCCACACATGTTTTCAACTTGGGGAAGCATGATGTGACTAGGGTAGAGTCATAGTGGGCACAATTTTTCATGCTTAGGTAAAATACCCACCTTGGCTTCAACCTGGAAACATCCTAAAGGATTAAAAGGAAATAAATGGGCTTGGAAAAAAGTTGCATTGAAAACGAGGGTGCAACACACCCTCTACAAAGGCACCCATAAGTGAGACACTAAAACCCCTTGTATGTCATGAAACCCATGCCAAAAGGTCCCCCCCCCCATCCATGACACATCATCCACATGACTTAGAAGGAGGTCCCCTTGGGAAACACCCTTAAACTTGAGGTACGATTCACCCAGTAGGTCATTTTCTCAACCCTCCCATGCCTAAAATTGGCAAATTGCATAGGATCTTTGAGCATTGGTTTATTTTGATGAGGTGGTTTGGATGTACATTTATTGATTTTATTTACTCATCATGATGCATTTGACTTGAGATCCTTGGAGGATGTATCCATTCATATTTGTAGGACCTGGTTTGTGGATAGTTTTGGAGCAACAAGCCTAGCTTGGGTTTCCATGGGGCTTGAATCCCATAGGTTGGATACCAGGGCCCACATGTCATATGATGAAGACGTGACTTTGTAGGCCTATAAGACATCATGGAGGACCTAACCTAGCCCCTACCACCCAAATTATTTGCCTAAGAAGGCCAAAACGTCATCCTTGAGGGCTTGACGGCATAGTAGGGCTAGGGTTTGGTGGTGGTTGATGACACTTGGCACGTTTTGAAGGAAGGAGGTCATAGATCGTTGAGAATATGCTTGGATCAAAGACACTTGGCCTTTGGAGGCCTATCTCACCCATCTCCTACTCCAACAACTTGCAAAAGTTCCAAAACGTCACCCTAGAAGGGTGACGTCTTACTTTGGGGTTTACTTTAGTGAAAAACATGAATTAAAAAGTATTATTTTGTGTCACGGGGAAAAATAAGGGTTGTTGACCCCTTATCTTGTGTTTTACCCTAGATTTGTGGACAAACTATGTTTATAACATTTTGTATAAATAGAGATCATTTGTATCTCATTTGGATCATAACTCTCATTCTTGTGAGAGGATACTTGGCTACAATCTGCGCCCTACTTGGGAAATTCTCCTCATCTCTCTTGGTTACACCCTCTTGTGATAATTTTTCTTATGCTATTGGATAGATAAGTGATGTGCTATCTCTCTCTGAGTACTTTTCTTGCTTTATGGTGGATATTTCTTGGTTAAAGAAGGAGTTTATCTTGTTCATGCTTGCACTAGTTAAGGAATCTATCTTGTTGTTTCTTTTCTTGGTTACAAGTCTAATTTGATAAGCTTCTTGGGGATTATAAATGAATACAACCCCGCAAAGGCCATCATTTTGTCTTGAAATAAGTTGTTGCACAAAGGAATTCTAGGAGGAGTAAAAAGGTTTACACCCTCCTAGGGTTTTCCTTAGCTAGTTTTGCTTAACTTGAGGAGTAAAAGGGCTTACACCCCCAAGGAGGTAACAAAACTAGCTCTTTCTCTTTTAAAGACTCTATAACCCAACAATTAAAGGAACTAATCTCTTGCATTGGAGAAATAAATCATTACATTGGGATACATAGAACTACGAGACATTGGAATTGTTCAAGTTGGAATTTCGTCTACATGTTATAAGCATTTTTGTGCCCTAAGGGAATCCTATTTTAGCCAAGAATTTTTTTGGTGTAATAATTTTAATGCTACAACCAATAGGGCTGCAACAAACCCTAAACATGTTATTGAATAACTCACAATTCAACCGTCAAAATTTGCTAAATGTTTGCCCCTATCCTCTACTAGTCTCAGCACACTTTTTGGGTAGATTGTTGGCAAATTTTGGTGGTTAATCTCTTTATTGTAACAACTTGTTTGCTACATCCATAAGGCTGCAATTATATCTTTGTAATATTAATTTCTTACAACCTTATTTCATGCTAAGGTCTTGCTCTTTCATACTTGAGTTAAACTAGTCATTGTTGGCTTGTCTCTTGCAATCTTAACTAGACTTTTAGAAACTTTATTTGCAACTCTTATTATTATTTCGTTGTTGATATATATTATTGTTCATTGCTGCAATTAAGGACAACAAACTTAACTTTCTTGTCCAACATATTATTGGGTTTGTATCTTTGTTTTCCTTGTGTCTCGGGCAGGTACAATCACTCATTGGCAAGTTTTTTATACAATGACATATATTCTACCATCTACGAGACTCTTTTCAAGACCTTCTTACCTTCCATCATTCACCTATAGGGGGACTCTTCACCATATTTTCATTTTCCATCTCATTCCCCCTAGGGTCACCGAGTTTCCCCCCTTGAGGTGCTTATTTCATCTCTAAAGTGATGGGAATACATATCTAAGGTGACAGTGGGTAGGTGTTTTCTTAGTTGTTTCCATCTTGTGGTTGGGTTAGGTTGTTCCCAACCTATGACTCGTGCGATAACAAGGCCTATGAAAGTAATTTGAAAATAATTAAAATGTAGAAATGTCAATTGTCAAATGATGAAATGATGTACAAGTACTTAGTTAAAGGATAAAACATTATATCATCAATTATATATATTATACAAAATTGACAAATTGAAATTTTAAATGATTCAATTTTTAGGAGACAAATTTTAAATTTTAGAAACATAAACCACCCACATCATATTGATATTTGTATTGGATAAATGCCTGAAGTAGTACATAGTCCAAAAGTTGGCAAACACCTATAGTACATACTCAAAATGCTAGAGGACTGAATTATAGTATTAAAAATATGAAGTTGAAGATGATCATAAAGCATAATCTTCAATTCCAAGGCTATCGATATGGGCTTAAACCTCACCCAACCACAAAATTCTGAATGAAATTCAACCATAAGTCTCTTGGACTCAAACTCATCAACACACATAAGTATCACCCCATCGGGGTTTCTCCACCCCAATCCATCCTGGATTATACAATACTTAGCTACTTTCATCCTAAATGCCCTTCTTTTATGACCAATTAAATGACTTGGGCATGTGAGGTTAGAAAGATATAAAATGATATCATCATACCATTGGTGTTGTTCTAACTTCTGAATTTCTAATGACAAGGATGGGCTAGATCGACTATTTTGACAGACTAGGTCCAAAGCTTGTTCATTTCCTTCTGTTAGCATATGAGCCAATCCTTGACCTTTGACTAACTTTGTGGGTTTTATCTCTAAGTCATACTCTTGTATCTTGGAAACCCACTTTCCCATGACCCCCAAGCAATCATGTTTTGCTAGGATATCTTTTACTGTCGAGTGAGGTACATACCCCATAACTTTTGAATATCCTATATAAACCTGAAAATCCTTAAGGGACTTGACCAAGGCATATGCTTTCTTTTCCATACTTGTGTAATTAAGCTTAGAGTTTTGCAATGCCTTGCTCATGAAAGCAATGGGTTGCTCCTGACCCTCTTCATTCTTCTGGAGAAAGACCCCTTCTATAGTATAACACAAGAGATCTGCCAATTGAGTCCTTAATATTTTTAAAGGATTTCCTTCCTTCATCTGTCCACTCAAACTTTACATCATTTTTTAACAGTTTGAGTATAGGTTTCATTGTCTCGGCTAAGTTTGGGATGAATCACATGAAAATTTTGATCTGAATAAGAAAATACTGGAGAGATTTCTTGGTGGGGGGTAAAGGGATTTTATTTATGGCTTCCACCCTTTTTGGATCAATCTTTACCCCATCCTTTGCAATGATGTGACCTAACAACTTGCCTTCATCAACACCCAAAATTGACTTAGCCAGATTTAAGGAGATTCCATACTTACAACATCTTTCAAACACATGTCTAATATGACCTATATGATATGATCTTTCTTTTGAGAAAACCGTTAAGTCATATTGATATATCTCAATGATCTTGCCCATTAATTCATTGAAGGAAAAATCCATGGCCCTCTAGAAAGTAGCACCCGCATTTAATAGGCCAAACGACATTCTTAAGTATTCAAAGGTGCCCCAAGGTGTGGTGAAGGTGGTTTTATTTTGATCCTCCTTCCTCACCAACACTTGATTATAACCAAAGAAGTCATACAACGTGGACATTATTTTGGATCCAGTTACCCTTTGCAGTAGGGTCTCCATGTTGGGTAGGGGGTAATTATCTTTAATGCACAATAGATTTAGATTTCTAAAGTCAACGCATAGTTTTATTCCCCCATTTTTCTTTCTAACCACCACTAAGTTATAACACCATGAAGAATGCCTTGTTGGAGAAATGATGCCAGCATCCAAAATCTTTTTAAGTTCAGCTTGATCCAATGGTGCTAACTTAGGATTTATTCACCTAAGTTTTTGGAGGAAAGGTTTTGTGTCTTCCTTGAGGGGTATAATATGTTGAAACACATCCTCTTTATATGCTTTGATCTCATCATATGTGAATGCAAATACATCCCTATACTCTTTGACTAGACTTATTAATTCCGTTCTTTCATTTTTAGAAGTACCTTTTACGATTTTTATGAACCTTGGGACTTCATCTGTCCCAATGTTTATTTCAATATAATTGTCAGGCTTTACTACTTTTTTCTTTTTATGCATGTCATGTCTGTCAAAGATTATTTCTAAAGAAGTTATTCCTCTAGGAACAAGATTTTTATGGGATTTTCTTCATCAATATAATCTTTCCCCTCTTTGTAGCTGACATTGAAGCCAGATAATTCATGAACGTTATGGATGAACCTTAATATTTGTTCATCATCCCTGAAAACTTGTCAGTGATCAACATTGTCTGGAACTGAAGGCCTAAATATTATTTCCAACTTTCCTTTTCCTTTTATCAGATCTTCTGAGGGTTGGAGGGTTGAAGTTGCTATTGCCCAACTGTCAACTAAGTTGTTTTGTTCCCTAGGGATTGCAATGAGATCTATAGCATCAAAGAGTTCTATAGTATCCCAAATGGAATTTATGTATCTTCTTAACCTCTCACTTTTACATGTATACTTATTTTTTACTTGAAGAATCACCAAGTCTGAATCACCTTTGACATTTAATATTTTAATACCCATATCCTTAGTGATTTCCAAACCAAGAAAAAAAGCCTCATACTCAGCCACATTATTTGTTGCATCAAACTCAAGTCTAAATGCAAAATTATAAGACTTTCCAGTTGGATACTTTAGGACAATCCCCGCCCCTTTTCCTGATCTTGAGTGGGCTCCATCAAAGTTCATCTTCCAAGATTTATTACTTATCTTTTCATCTTTAAACTTTTCTTCAGTTGGTGCTAGGAAGTTTGAACATATTGAGAAATTACCCATGTCAGACATTTGGTATATGAATTCATTCATTGGCTCTTTAGGATCTTCAATGTGGTACTTTCTTTTTGTTTCTCTGTAGATCCTAAAATTCTCAGTTGAAGGAGGAGGGTAAGGGATAGTTGCAAAGGAAAAATCCATATTTAGTCAACCTCCCATGTGATCTCCCCACTTTCTAGAAAGAAGCATACCCCAAGCATCTAGAACATCAATTACAAGCACATCCATTTTGAAGGCAAACTCTGGGCTGAAAGCTAGCTTGAATGGAAAATCTATGATAATCCCATGGGTTTCAATTTCCCTGGAATCCATGGCACACACATTTTGATAGGGTCTTGTAACTTTAAGAACTAATATTTGCATGATCCCCTTAGTAACAATATTGGATGAAGCACCAGAATCATACATCCAATTATGCAACCATTGTTCATTTATTTCTAAGGACATAAAGAAGGGGGGATTTTATTCTTTGGTTCTATCTATGCCAGTCAAAACAACTAGAGGATCTTCAGGATGTTCCTTTTCTTTTTCTTGATTTTTTACAACAACTTTATCATTTGGAACATTTATTGCTTTGAGGAGTTTTTCCTTTTATGAAGGAATTTTCAGGAGATCTGACACTGGAACCAAAACTTTTTCATTTGAAATCCAATTACCTAAATCAACAGTTAGATCAATAATTGGAGTATTTGGAGGAGTAGTTACCTTGGGAAAGTTTGCTTGAGACTTGTTTGTACCATCCTTCCCTTTCCTTTGGTAGACTATTCCTTTATGTCTGGCCATTTCCAAAATTTGTTCATTTGTGGCCTTGTGTCCATACATATTTTTAACATTGTCATACTCTTCAACCACCTCATTGGCTTGCTCACTTCTTTCTTGCATTTGGATCCAATAATCCATTGATAAGGGGTGAGCTTCGCCAAAATTGTTTATGTGATTAGAGTTTCTTGATTGTCCCACAAAATTGTTTGTTTGAGTCAAGCCTTGTTCATTTATTTGACAAAAGACTGGGTAGGTAGACTCTTCATGAAAGTCTTCACATTCTTTACAAAAGGGTGGTATTTCTTCATTTACCACATTATTTGATTCCAACTGATTAGGTAGCCTTTGGTCTTGAGGGGGACCTTTATTTTTCCATCTTTCATTGTTAGGCCTAGGTTGGAATTTGTTATTTTGGGACCTCTCCATAGCTATCAACCTATTTTGCAAAGAACTAAGTTGAGTAGCATGAGTTTCCTCCATTCTTTTAACCATTTCTGTTATGGCCTTTAAAGGGTCATAAGTAGGGTCTTTATTATCGGGAGATGGTGCTTTTTCTTTGGACTTTGTCTTCCCAAAAGAACCACCCCTTGTAAAACATGGAATATTTGATTTCCTTGAGGCTTGCATATTCTTATCAATCTTTATAGTTGTTTCTTGAGAAATTTTGAAGTTGGTGGGTTCCTTATCTCTTAACTGATATCTCATTTCACCACCAAATTCCTCAATGTAATAAATCAAGATAACATTATCAGGAGGCTTGATGTTTGTATGCAAAATTGAAACTAATTCATTGAACTTCTTGTTAAAATCTTCCATAGTTTCATTTTCATTTTTCTTGAATGTGTTGACGACAACTAACAGATGACGATGATCCCTTTTCTCCCCCCATTTCTTAGTGAAGGCATCTAAGAGATCTTTCAAGGTTTTGAATTTGTCATTTAGGCAGTCTTTATACCAATCCGAAGCATCATCTTCTAAGGATAAAACAAATAGTTTCATTTTGACATCTTCATGATCATGTGCAACACACCATTTATTTATGCATCTCATAAAATACTTAACGTGCATTTTAGCACTAACAACATTGTTTCCTTGAAAACTAAGTAACTTTTCAATTACTTTTCGAGGAATTGCATGAGGATATCCATTTATATTAGAAAAGTCGCAAGGATCATATATAGGCATTTCTGAGATACAATTATTAACAAAAAACAAGTGAATATCATAAACAAACTCAGATCCTAAATGACTAAGGATTCTCTGAGAAGTGGCTTTGGCTAACCTCCTCCTGTAAACATGTTCAGGTTCGAGGATGAAGTCAACTAGACCTACTGAATTCCTTCTTGTAGAATACTTAGTCAAATTGTAAATAAGTGGAGTCGCTAGATGATGAGTCTATTTATGATAAACAACAAGCATTGAAATAAAAACTAAGTAAAAAACAAAAAAAATAAAGCAAGTCGTGTTCCGGGAATAGAAATATTTATCCCCGACAATGGCGCCAAAAATGTTGTCACCTTTATACACAATTGGGTTATCATGGATGAAATATTCAATCCACTTAGTGTGTCATTGGGGGAAAGTCTTGAGTCAAGGTGTTGTCACATGATCCTCGACTCCTTCGTCTAGGCCAACTCCTAGCGAAGCCAAGGGGGGTAGTCCCTAACAAAAATACTATGGCTTTTAAGATAATCTAAGAAAAGAAACCACTCTAGGAGTTTATTGCAGAATAAAACATTTAAAGTGAAGCATTGATAAACAAGATAGGCATTGATAATAGAAAAGATGTCCAACCATAGAAGATGCATGCACAATATAGTAAAGGATACAATATCTACAAGTATTTAAACAATCATTAGACAATCACCATATTACAAATGAAATACTACTCATAAAGAAAAAGTTTGTGAAACATGAGACCAGTGTCTTAAAGGTATCGTGGGCAGTTGTTGAACGCATATTTTATTAATATTTATTGAAGGTAGATTAATGAAAATGTGTGGATTATTTATAGGCTATCTCTTTGTTTGGAAATATGTTGAGAACTTACCGAAACCCCAAGGCTTTACCAATAAGTTCAATGAAGGTGTCGAATAACCAACATGGGGAGAACCTAGATCTCAAAGTTCTCGTCTGACTTCACATACTCCATTCATGTGGCTTCCCTCACATCAAGATAACTACTATCAAGGTTTCCCTAATTAAAGCTACTCCATGTTGAAATATTATAACTTCAAAGAATATTCTAATTATATTTGAGTTATTATTTAATATATCAAATCCCCTTTTGCGGATTGATCAAGTCAGGTCTTGTATAAAATCAAATCCCCTTTTGTGGATTGGTCAAACTGTATTTGTATGGTGGTATTTGTAAAGTCGACCCATAGTATTTATAAAGTGGTTTTATCCACTTCTAGGAGAAGTCGGCCCCACTAAGTGAAGTGAAATAACCCTGGCGCCTCCTCAACTAGTATTTATATGTGAGGATGGTGCCTCACTTGTACACACTCACTCTCACTCATCTAGTGTGCATATCTTGAAGGCAGTTGAAGTTGTAGGAGGAAGGAGAAGAGAGGCGCATGCTCAGTCTTGGTTTATTCTTTGTGTTTTGGTCTTAGTCTTGGCATTGTATTCACAATCTATTATTGAGGAAGTTTTTGTTGGTTTTTCTCCCCCATGAGGGTTTCCTAGGATAAAATGGTGCATACCTTGTGATTGTGTTTCTTTCAATGATCCTCTTTATGTTGTTGTTTTGGAAATGCATTGAATGCTCATGTAATTTGGAAATATCCTAATAACAAAAGTAAAACTTAACATGGTATCAGAGCTTGACTGAATAGAGCATCTTTCACTAGGTATCTAAAAACGTCATTGTTGTCGTACAAGAAAATTAAGGCTTTTTATTGAAGAGGAATTTTTGACCAAAAACTATCTTGGGAAGTGTGCCCTTCCTTAGCACATATTTTGGAAGCTTGAGAAAAAAAATTCAGTGGTTAGATTCTCCAGAAATTCAAACCCTAGTTTTGACTTTCCAAAAAACCAGAAAACCAGGAAACTAGGAAACCAGAACCAGTACCAGAAGTACTAGTCCATATTTGTGCAGGTCAAGTTTCAAGGGGTAAAACTTGGAATTTTCTGAAACAATTAGCTTCATCAAACCTGCCTCAGCCCAGCGCATCTCCTGGTAAGTTTAGTTTCAATTTTTGAGCACTTTCATTTTCTGGTCATTTTCTTAGTTCCAGGTCAAGATGTTTGCAAGCACCAAGCTTCTTGACAAGTTATAAGGTGTGGAAAATTTTCGTGCTTGGAAGTACAGAATTAGACTCATTCTTGAAGAGAATGACCTTGCAAAATTCATAAAAGAAAATGTACCGGAACCCGAATAAGATGCATCCAAAGCGAAGCACAAGAAGGATATGATTAAGGCTAAAAGGATAATTGCAGACTCTATTAAAGAGCACTTGATCCCTTAAGTGTCTTCTAAGAATACTCCAAAATATATGTTTGATTCCCTAACCAGAATGTATGAAGGAAAGAACATCAATCAAAAGATGAACTTGAGAAACCAACTCAAGAATACAAAGATGCAAAAAGGAGAAACAACTCACTATTTATCTAGGGTTTCTCAATTCAAGGAACAGTTAGAGGCAATTGGAGAAAACTTAGATGAATATGAACTCGTGATGACTACTCTTAATGGTCTCACAAGACCTTGGGATGCCTTCATCCATACTGTTTGTGCAAGAAAAGAGAAACTCCAATTTGACAGTTTATGGGAAGAATGTGTTCAAGAAGAAGCAAGAGTGGCCAACCGAGAAGTCGTCCTATTAAGAGACAAAGATCAAGCCCTAGATGATCATGCTAAGGGTAGAAAAGGAAAGTCTCATTTTCAAAAGGGGACCCACTTTCATAAAGAATCTAACGCTCCAAAGAGATTCCATAAATATCATAAGGGTCAAAGAAAGGGAAAATATTTCTCCTTTTATCAATGTTATCGTTGTGATAAGATGGGACACATTGCTACGAACTGTCCTACCAAAAGGGAAGAATACAAGAGGAGAAATAACAAAATAAATCATGCCCATGCAACTGAATATGGCAAGCCACCCAAAAAGTTAACTAAATAAGAGATTGAATATTATGTTTTGTTTTCCTCCCTCTCAGGATCTGTGACACCTAGAGAGGATACTTGGCTCATAGATAGTGGTGCCTCTAAGCACATGACAGGTCAGAAAGACATTCTCTCTATCCTTATAGAAAAGGACTTCCCCCAGAAAGTTTCACTTGGAGATGATTATCAGTACCCTATCAAAGGAATGGGAGAGTCCACCTACAAACTTGATTTAGGAACTCTGATGAGAATGAAGGACATACTCTATGTACCAGGTTTGAAAAAGAACTTACTTTCGATTTCATCCCTAGATAAGAAAGGATTCAGGGTTTCATTCATAGATGGTGAAGTTCTTATGGGGTCTAAAGTAAAAACTATAGAAGATGCAATTGTTATTGGAACAAAAGAAGGTGGTTTGTACAAGTTAAAAGGTCACTAAGATGTAGCCCTGACTCACTCCACTGAAATTCCTTATGAACTTTCGCATAGAAGACTATCTCACATCAACTACAAAGACTCACCATGTGTAAGAAAGGTAGTTACATGTTTACTATAATTAAAGGTTGATCATGAAGGTGTATGCAAGGGATGTGAACAAGGAAAGAACATAAATAATCCTTTTCCAAAGAGAGACAGTAAAGCAGAAGGAATCTTGGAGCTTGTCCACTCAAATGTATGCGGTCCAATTCCATCAACCTCTCTAAGCGGGTATGTATACTATGTATAATTTGTTGATGATTACTCTCGTAAGACTTGGGTTTATTTCTTGAAGTCAAAATATGAAGTACTTGGAAAGTTCAAGGAATTCAAAGCCTTGGTAGAAAACCTCTCTGAAAGAAAAATTAAGATACTCAGGTCAAACAATGGAGGAGAGTACACTTCAAATGAATTTGGAATATTTTTCAAATATGTTGGGATTAAGAGGGAGCTCACCACTCCCTATAATCCTCAAAAAAATGGCGTAGTAGAAAGAAAGAATAGAACGATTATGGTAGCAGTAAAGACTATGATTCACAATCAAGATCTTCTAATGCATTTATGGGATGAAGCAGCAAGAACAACAGTACATGTCCAAAACAAATTATCCCATAGTGCACTTGGATTCAAAACTACCGAACAAATGTTCACCAGAAAGAAGCTAGAAGTAAGCCATCTCAAAATATTTGGTTTTCCAGTATTTGGACACATTCCAAAAGAAAAGAGAACTAAGTTGGATTCTTCATGAAAGAAGGGAATATTTGTCAGATATTGTGAGGTCTCTAAGGCCTTCAGAATTTACCTACCAGGTTACCATCATATTTAAATCAACATAGATGTAACCTTTGATGAATATGCAACACTCAAAAAACAAATAAAATGACAGCTTGAAGAAGTATATGAAGAAGAACTTTTAGCTCCCAGAGCTGCAAAACCCGTGAAAGAAGTTATAGTTATCCCTGATGATGAGATTCCAAAAGATCATGATATGATATAATATCAAGAACTCTTGATGATTACAATTGTGTGAGACATCCTCCATGACACATACTGAGTGGGTCGGTTTGTGAGAGATCCCATGAGTTAGGTGTTCCCATGAGATGGGTTTGTCGTTCCTCTCTGAGACTGAGATGGAATGTTGTGTGCCCCTGTGTGGGGAGGATGCCCATGAGATGGGTGTGTCGTTTGAGATGAAACGATATGTGCCCCTGAGAGGGGTGAAGGTGCCCATGAGATGGGTGTATTGTTCTCCTCTATGTAGAGAGTTGAGACGATGTGGTACTCCAAATGATTCTCCTATGAGACTCATTGAGATAGATATCTGTTGAGTAGGACGTGTTTGTGGCTTAGCACATGTGGACGTGACCCTAGTGGTTGAGCACTAGTGAGTGTGTGTATAGATGATTCTCTTGTGAGACTCAGTGAGATAGATATCTGTTGAGTTGGGCGTCCATGTGGCCGAGCACAGGTGGGCATGCCCCTAGTGGCTGAGAACTAGTGGGTGTGTGAGATCCCTTGCTATATTGTCTAATATTTAGATTTACATGTAACCCTAATTGTGATGTAAAGGGTACAGGTCATCCCCACCATAAAGTGAAAGATAATTAATATGGTAATTATTAATTATATTATGATTTATTGAGGTCAGCCATGTTGTGCCAATAGACACCACTTTTGATGTGTCCATTCCAGTATAAATAAAGGTGATTTCCCCATTGAGGAAACACAACACACATGTGATTTTGGAAATTTCAGCAATTACAAGTTCTAGGGATGAAGCGTGCACCTCTCTTGGGCACTAGCCTTCTTGGTTTTTGAGAGCACCATTTTGTGTGCTAGGTCTATGGTGTGGGAGGTATTTCTCTTGAGAATATAGAAAAGGATTGATGGGTTTTCTTCCCTTTTTGAGAAGGGTTTCCCAAGATATTTCTTGTGTTCTTGTGCATGGTATTTCTTCTTGTGATCTTGGTTATTGCAACAATTTTTAATGGTGTAGCTGCATTTGTCTATGGTTCAAGTAAATGCTAAAAATGAATTAAACCTCATGCTTGAGCCTAGCATAGTGAAAATTCAACATGGTATCATAACATAGGTCTTGAAGAACCCATTGCACAAGCATCTACCAGTCATCCTCTCACTTTTGCAGAATCGTACGACCCTCCTAGGGTTTTTAGAAAATATGTACAACCTGCTTCTTCTGGGTGTTTCAACACTTCAAACTTGGATGTTGGGGCTAAAAATTGGACAGGAGTGTACAGCCTCCTTCAATGCACCTCCAACAACTCTCAAATTGCAATTATGAGAATTTTGAATTTTTGGCCCTAGGGTTTTGCAGTTTTTTGTAGAAAAATCAGATCTAGGGTTTCTGCAGCTCATTGAAGGATATTTTCAACTCACTATTGTTCTTATGACTTTCAAAGCTTATTTTTGGTAGTCATAAGCCCAACAAAACCTAATCTTGCAAGCCTAGCCTAGCCTAGTTGTTAGTTTTTCTAGTCTTGTTGGCAAGGGTTTGTGAAGAATCTGAAAATATGAAGAACAAAACCTTGGTGGAAGATAGGCTTTATGGATCAAGAAACTTTATCTCTTGTAAGTAAAGACTCCATATCACTCTTGAAGAGGAAGATATATTGTGGAAAATACAAAAGTCTTTACCGGAGACAACTACCGATGAAGAAAAGGATGAAAGGAAGGAATAAGACGTCAAGGCAAGGAAGATAATGATCTACTCAAGCTCTTTCATTTAAGGGTCAACTTCAAAATATCAAAATGAAAAAAGGGTGACATCGTTTCTATATTTTTCATGAAGATGTCAAAGATCAGAGATCAGATAGGTGCCATTGGAGAAATTATATCAACACTCACAGGTATGCACTTGTATATATTATTTGTATTATTATCATGAGGGTACTTGCAGGAGGAAGGAAACTCTACTGCAATCATGGATCCATAGGGATCTCAGTGCATTCAGAGGAGAAACACACTGGAAGTGAAGACTCCAGGTTTGATTGTTTTAATTATCATGCCTCTAACCTACATTTCTAAGTTTGATACATTACAAGTAGGTGTTGTAGCCATGACAACAATCCTTAAATTGTTTTGATTCTAGAGATGTACTCATCACTCTCCTCTAGGAGATATTTTTGTCTTGTTTCCTATCGTTTGTTTTCTTGTTCCAGGTAGGTTAAACAACAAAGGAAGATGTTTATCCTTCAGACTTCAAAGGGAGTCAAAAATATTTGAGAAGGAGGAAGAACAGAACCATCATTGAAGCAACCAAAGCAATGATACTTGATCAGAGTCTACCTATTATTTTGTGGGCAGAAGCATGCATGACAATAGTATATGTTTAGAACAGGAGTCCTCACCAGATTTTGAAGAACATAACTATCAAAGAAGCCTTCATTGGAGTGAATCCTGAGATTGGACACTTCAAGATATTTGGGTGTCCAATATACTTTCATGTACCCAAAGAGAAGAGGTCCAAGCTAGACCCTTCAAGGAGAAAGAGTACATTTTTGGGATACAATGAATCTTCGAAGGCATATCAGATCTACATCCTTGGTCAGAGACAGATAGAGGTAAGCAGAGATGTTATCTTTGAAGAAGAGATATCCTTTCAAAGATCCAGAGAATCTCAGATAGATATTGACAGTGAGACAATACCTTCTCCCCCTTCAGCAGTTCAAAGGAAGAAAACCATAGATCCAGTTGATCCAGTTAATCCATTTGCTCCAATTGATATTTCTAGAGACATTGCAGTAGGCCATAAAAGGCATGTATGGGCTTGAAAAACTCTACAAGAGACAGAGGGACATGCAACTCCTCAAGGCACATTTTGAGAGAGAAAGAGACCAAAGAGACTTTTGAGCTACTTTTCATCCATGAGTCACATCATTGATTATGAGCCTTCTTGTCATGGAGAAGCGACATGTGAGCAAGTATGGCAAGATTCCATGACAAAAGAATATCAGTCCATCTTGAAGAATGATGTGTGTGATATTGTTTCGAGACCAGAAGGGAAGTCTGTAGTACTTCTAAGTATATCTATAAGATCAAGCATGCAACTGATGGAAGTGTCGAGAAATACAAATAAATATTTGTAGCCAGAGGACTCTCACAAGGAGAGGGAGTTGACTATGATGAGACATTTTCTCTAGTATCTCGATACACTTCCATCCATACTATCATTGCAGTAGCTACATCCATTAGTTGGAAACTACATCAGATGGATGTAAAAACAACCTTTCTCAATGGTGATATTGAGGAAGAAGTTTATATCGATCATCCAGAAGGATTCATGATACACAACAAGAAATCTCACGTGTGCATGTTGAATGAAGCCATGTATGGACTAAAGAAAGCACCTCGTGATTGGTATGATAAAATGGATGGATTCTTGATGAGTTTGGGCTTCAGCAAGAGTGTTTTTAATCCAAACCTATATTATCATATTTTTGGTAACAAATGCCTAATCTTGGCCTTGTATGTGGATGACTTATTCCTCACCGGTTCAGAAAGACTTATTGTTGAATGCAAGCGAGCATTGACTTCTAAATTTGAGATGAAGGATCTGGGTATGATGTACTACTTCTTGGGACTAGAAGTATGGCATAGGACTGATGAGATTTTTCTGAGTCAAGTAAAATATACAGTGGAGATATTGAAGAATTTCGGTATGACAGAGTGCAAATCCATGCCCACGCCGATGGTGATGGATTTGAATAAAATGAATGATGCTTCTACTGATTCAAGTGAGATTGATCCACATTTGTACCAACAACTAATTGGATCACTGATGTATTTGGTTAACACCAAACTTGATATATACTATGCAGTGAATGTACTTAGTCAGTTCATGAGTTAGTCGAGATAGACTCACTGGATAGCAGTGAAACATGTATTGAGATATATATGAGGCACGGTTGGATATGGCCTGAGATATTCCTCCAGTGTAGACTTGAGTTTGCAAGGATATGCCGATGTAGATTGGGAAGGAAGTGTAGTGGATCGGAAGAGCACATCCTGTTGTTGTTTTACCTTGGGGTCTTCCATGGTTTCCTACTGTAAGAGGAAACAGAGCTCTGTGGCCTTGAGTACCGCAGAAGCAGAGTATATAGCATTGAGTGTGGCAGTCTATGAAGTAGTGTGGATTCACAAGCACCGGGTAGATATATTTGATCATGAGATGGATCCTACCATTATTCATTGTGATAAATAGAGTTGTGTGAAGCTCTCTGAAAGCCCTGTGTTTCATGATAGATCGAAACACATTGAGATAAAATATCATTATTTCAGAGACATGGTGCAAAGAAAAGCAATACACGTGCAATACCTTCCTACACATGAGAAGATTGCAGATATATTCACCAAACCGTTTGCCAATACTAAGTTCAAGTACTTTCGTGAGAAACTTGGCCTGATGAAGAATGCCTCCCTAGATGAGAGGGAGTGTTGATGATTATAGTTGTGTGAGACATCCTCCAGGACACAAACTGAGTGAGTCAGCCTATGATAGATCCCATGATTTGGGTGTGCCCATGAGATGGGTGTGGCATTCCTCTATGAGACTGAGATGGAACGTTGTGCGCCCTTGTGTGGGGAGGATGCCCATGAGATGGGTGTGTCGTTTGAGATGAAATGATGTGTGACCTTGAGAGGGGTGAAGGTTCCCATGAGATGGGTGTATTTTTCTCCTCTATGTAGAGATTTGAGACAATGTGGTACTCCAGATGATTGTCTTGTGAGACTCAGTGAGATAGAGATCTGTTGAGTAGGATGTCCCTGTGGCTGAGAACAGGTGGACATGACTCTAGTGGTTGAGAACTAGTGAGTGTGTGTCTAGATGATTCTCCTATGATACTCAGTGAGATAGAGATCTGTTGAGTTGGACGTCCCTATGGTTGAGCACAGGTGGACGTGCCCCTAGTGACTTAGCACTAGTGGGTGTGTGAGATCCTTTGTTATATTGTCTAAGAGTTAAATTTACTTGTAACCGTAATTGTGATGTAAAGGGTACAGGTCAGCCCCACCATAAAGTGAAAGATAATTAATGTAAAAGATAATTAACATGGTGATTATTAATTATATTCTGAGTTATTGAGGTCGGCCATGTTGTGCCAATATACACCACTTTTGATGCGTCTAGTCTAGTATAAATAAAGGTGATTTCCCCATTGAGGAAACACAACACACATGTGATTTTGGAAATTTCAGCAAGTACAAGTTCTAGGGTTGAAGTGTGCACCTCTCTTGGGCGCTATCCTTCTTGGTTTTTGAGAGAACCCTTTTGTGTGCTAGTTCTATGGTGTGGGAGGTCTTTCTCTTAAGAATATAGCAAAGGATTGTTGGGTTTTCTTCCCTTGTTTAGAAGGGTTTCCCATGATATTTATTGTGTTCTTGTGCATGGTATTTCTTCTTGTGATCTTGGTTATTGGAGAAATTGTTAATGGTGTATCTGAATTTGTCTATGCTTCAATTAAATGCTAAAAATTAATTAAACCTCATGATTGAGCCTAGCATAGTGAAAATTCAACAAGAACCTCCCTGTATGACGATCTCTCATAAGAGAAAGTCATCTTGGGAGAGAGAACTTATTCAAGATGTAGAGAAGTATGGTACCCTAGAAGGAACCATGAGACAAAGCAAGAAGCCTAAGCCATTCTCCATCTATATGGCCTTAATGTGTGATCTCGAAGAGAAGGAACCTACTTGCTTTGAGGAAGCCATTCAAGAGAAAGAATGAATGAATTCCATGATAGAAGAATACCAATCCATTATAGAGAATGATGTATGGGAAGTAGTTCCCAGGCCAAAGAACAAAGATGTGGTATCTTCCAAGTGGATATACAAAGTAAAACATGTAGCAGAGGAAAGTATTGAAAAACATAAGGCAATATTTGTGGCTCGTGGATTTTCTCAAAAGGAAGGTATTGACTATGAAGAAACATTTTCTCATGTAACCAGATACACTTCTATCAGAACCATCATAGCTCTTGCAGCCAAAATGAAGTGGAAGTTACACCAGATGGATGTGAAAACAACTTTCTTAAATGGTGTTATTGAAGAAGAAGTGTATATAGAACAACCAAAATGGTTTGAAGTTGAAGATATAAAGACTCATGTCTGCAAGTTGAAGAAAGATCTGTACGGGTTGAAGCAAGCTCCTAGAGCTTGGTATGGTAGAATTGATAGTTTCCTGACAAGATTGGGCTTTACTAAAAGTAAATTTGATCATAACCTTTACTTCAAGGTTATGAATGATGAGCCAGTTATATTGCTACTATATGTGGATTATTTATTATTGACTGGAGAAGAAAAGATCATCACATATTGCAAGAAGAATCTTGCTGCAGAGTTTGAGATGAAAGACCTAGGCCCAATGCATTTATTCTTAGGTCTTGAAGTTTGGCATAGCCCAAATATATTCCTTAACCAAGGGAAGTATGTAGTTGAAATACTGAAGAGATTTGACATGTTGGAATGTAAATCCATGAACACACCCATGGAAATGAATTTGAAGCTCTCGGTTGATACTTCGTCAAAGTTGGTTGATGCTACTCTATACAAACATATGATTGGATCGTTGATGTATCTAAAGAATACCAGGCCAGATATATGATTTGTTGTGAACACCTTAAGTCAGTATCTGGTGGAGCCTAGACTTGTTCACCTTGTCGTTGCAAAGCATGTGATGAAATACCTTAAGGGTACGTTGGATTATGGTCTCTGTTATACTGGAGATCATGACTTTAGACTGTATGGTTATACTAATTTAGATTGGGCTGGAAGTGCTTCAGAGGGGAAGAGCACTTCAAGATGTTTTTTTAGTCTGGGGTCAGCCATGACTTCATGGCAAAGAAGGAAGCAATCCAGTATTGCTCTCAGCACGGTAGAAGCAAAGTACATTGAAACATGTTCTGCTTGTTGTGAATCCATATGGCTTCAAAAGTGGTTGACAGGTTTGTTAATCTAGATATGGAAGCCACCGTGGTTCTATGTGATAACCAGAGTTGTATAAAGATGACGAAGAACCCAATGTTCCATGATAATTCGAAGCACATAGATATCTGGTATCACTACATTCGTGATATGGTGCAGAGGGGAGCTATAAAGCTCCAATATGTTGGCACAGATGAGAAGGTTGCATATGTATTGACCAAGCCTCTGTCTTGTGTGAAGTTTGAGTACTTCCGATACAAGCTTGGTGTTGTCTGAAAGGACCTCCCTCGAAAGGGGGAGTGATGTTGATTACACTATGTTATCCTGACCAACAACGGGTAGCTCTGTTAGGATTTTATATCCTATGGGATTTATCATCCTTGGGAAGATTTTGAAGGTTCGGTAAGGACGGTCTGTCAGAGTACCTGTGCATGTATATGCCAGTTTTGGTCAATTGTGGTAGCTCTGTTAGGATTTTATATCCCAGAGAATCTTTTGATTCCTTGGCAGATCCCGAAGGTCCGGTAAGGACAGTCTGTCAGAGTACCATGTGGTAGCTTGTTAGGATCTTATATCCTAGGGAATCTTATGATTCCTGGGAATATCTCAAAGGTTCGGTAAGGATGGTTTTTCAGAGTACCACAAATGTTGTTGTTGATGCACTTGCCTCATTCTATTGCCACATGTTGTTGATGATGTTGTTCCAGCTTCGTGTTGTTGATGATGTTGTTATTCCAACTTTGTGTTGTTGATGTTGTTGTTCTAGCTTCGTGATGTTGATGATGTTGTTGTTCCAGCTTCGTGTTGTTGATGATGTTGTTCCAACTTAGTTTTGTTGATGATGTTGTTGTTCCAGCTACGTGTTGTTGATGATGTTGTTCCAGCTTCATGCTATTGATGTTGATGTATCATATTCATGTTGATGATGATGATGATATTACTACAACTCCATGTTGTAAACGATGATGATATTGATGATGAGAAAAAAATTCGATGATTTATAGATGTGACAATCAGTGTTCCAGATGTTGATGATGATGTTTCCCTCTCCTTCTCTTCATGATGTTGCATTGGTTCATGTCAGTAGAATACCCTTCTTGTTAAGGGGAGTGTTGAAATATTGTAACTTCGAAGAATATTCTAATTATATTTGAGTTATTATTTAATAGATCAAATCCCCTTTTGCGGATTGATCAAGTCGGGTCTTGTATAAGATCAAATCCCCTTTTGTGGATTGGTCAAACTATATTTGTATGGTGGTATTTGTAAATTCGACCCCCAGTATTCATAAAGTGGTTTTATCCACTTCTAGGAGAAGTCGACCCCACTAAGTGAAGTGACATAACCCTAGTGCCTCCTCAACTAGTATTTATATGTGAGGATGGTGCCTCACTTGTACACACTCACTCTCACTCATCTAGTGCACATATCTTGAAGGCAGTTGCAGTTGTAGGAGGAAGGAGAAGAGAGGAGATTGCTCAGTCTTCGTTTATTCTTGGTGTTTTGGTCTTAGTCTTGGCATTGTATTGGCAATCTATTATTGAGGAACGTTATGTTGGGTTTTCTCCCCCGTGAGGGTTTCCTAGGACAAAATGTTGTGTACCTTGTGATTGTGTTTCTTTCAGTGATCATGTTTATGTTGTTGTTTTGAAAATGCATTGAATGCTCAAGTAATTTGGAAATAACCTAATAACAACAGTAAATATTAACACTCCACATTGACCAGCCCCAATTCTGACGAATCCCAGGATTGAGCTAGGCTCACAAGGGTTCCGAGCATACACTGGGGAGTTGAGGGGAAGGTTTATTTTAAAGAAAGAAAAATTGAAATAGAAATGTGAAAAAATTGAGATGTTTTCTAATTACTAAAAGCGGAAATGAAAACTAAACTAGCAAAAGGATTACTTTGCTTAAGTGAAATTGAAAGTTGTGATTGGTTGAATGGTTATTTTCCTTAGATTGTGTGTTTTGAAAGCATAAAAGAAAGAAACTCATAAGGAAATAAAGCACACAACCACCACCAATCCCCCTAAAGGGGATGACAAAACTGGACACTAGAGGATTGCTTTTATTAATGCCTATTACACTTTGAGAAATTGAATTCTCTTTTTCCTTTTTTATGAACTTTGGATCGTTATAGAATGTATCAAGTTATTAACAAAAATTACAAAAGAAGACTTTCTAAAAGTCTTGGTCTTCAAAGGGTCCAACTTGGGGTAGAATTTCTTCAATTTCGCTTCATAGTTCCCCCTTGTTTTCTGACAGACCTGCTAAAAACAAGCAAAGAAAAGGGATTAGATGATGATAGAAAACACTATAAGAAACTAAAAAAAAATGAATAAAATTAACCAAATTTTTCTTGATATTTTCTCATGAAAAATGTTAAATTTTTAGGGGTTTTTAGAGGCTTTAGATGAAGCTAAACTAAGATCTCTTAGGTTTTTTTGTTGTCTGTCCCAAAAAAGAAAACATAAGACTCCTAATTAGCTAGATTTAAAATGAAAACATAAGCAACTTTTTGTCTTAAGATTGAGAGATAAATTTCAGAAAATTGCAAGAAAGAAACTTAGATCTATTCCTTTGATTGAAAGAAAAATAACTTAGATCTAAATCCTATTTGCATGCAACAATAGAAACTAGATTTAACTTAAAAAGAAAACTTATATCTATGATAGCATGCAAGAAAGTAACCAAATGATTTTCTTTTAGAAATTAAAGAGAGAGAAGAAAACAAGTTTGTGCTTGGAATATCTTTGGGCAATGGGGTCCTTCTTTGGTGAAATGTAGAGGGATCTTCTTCAAATGTCTTGAAGAAATAGATGCATCAACCTAGATCCTCCTAATATTCAAGTAGAGCATCAATCACTTCAAATCCTTACAAAACACAGGGTTAGAAAAATGGTGCCAACTACAAGAGAGACTTCAATACACGATTAGTTAAGCAAAATGAAAGATACATTGAAAATCTCGCTAGTAGATAAACAATAAGGATTACTAATTAAGAAAGTTTAGTATTCCTATCCAAGTAAGAAAAAATACATTTACAAGGCCAATTTAAACCACAATATGAAAGCAATATATATGAAACAACATCACCTCATAGTTACAAGCATCCACACATTACCAAGTCACCAATTTGACCTCTAAAGTATCTTGAATTCCAAATACAAAAAATATTACAATAGAAGCAAGTCTCCCAAGCTCCAACTGACATAAAGGAGGAGGGTCGAGCTTTCTTTATAGTTTTCCTGGTGAAGTTTCCTAAGTGAGGGCGCATGGAAGAAGAGGAGAGGTGCACTAGTGAACTGGGGAAACGTGTGAGTGAAGTAGGGAATGAGTGGAGAGGGAGTAGAGTGGTAGGTGAGGGATGTGGAGTGAAGTGAGGTGACGTGGAGTGGGAGAAGAGTGGAAGGTGAAGAGAGGGTGAGTCCCTCATTGGGATTAGTGCCCCTCTTATGTGGATGTGCCAACTAATGGAGGAGGTGTGCCTAGCCTCTTTGGGATCTCCTCCCACTTGCCATGTCACTCAAATAAGGCTCCCTCACTAGGAGAGTAACTCGCTAACTAGACCAAGGACTCTAGACATGAGAAAGCGTGTCCTCGACATGTTTGCTAAAATTTAACACTTTAATTAAATTGTCCTTTTTACCTTTTTGAGAGCAAAATTCAATTTTGAGTGATTACAATCATTTTTTTTACCTCAACAAAGGAGGGATGAGGGTTTAGGAGGTGCTCTAGCTTAGAAAAAGAGAACAAACATGGCATATAACAACAACTGATGCCACTTTTATGACTTTATTGACTCTTACATTTAAAATTGTTCGTTTTACAGGAAATTTTTTATTGACTAAAAACTTTAAAAAAATCCTAGGGGGGACTTAGTGCAGTTTCCATTTGACTCAATAGACATGACTTAGCATGAATTCATATAATTTAGACACTAGACATCGGTTATACCATGTCAAGGCCTAACCAACAACACATACTCAAGCTTTGGAGGAGATTTGAGTGAAAAAACTTAGAAATTATTAATCCCCTAATAAGCAAGAAATAATTAACAAGTGAAAAAAATCACTCTAGAGTACGTACTCGTGCTCAGGTATTAGGTGGCCAATAGTATTTTACAACTTTCATGCTCAATTCATTTATTACAATGCCCTCGAAGTGATGGAAATGCGGAAAAATGTGGTCTCATAGACCTGCTAAATTACTAAACACTACATTTTGAGCATCTGACTGCTCAATATTTAGCGGTTCAACTGAAAATCTAGCTAGTAAAACTCAATGGATAATAGGGACAACAAGATTAACTTGTTTTTCCACCTAAAATTATTTATATATGCTTGACTTTTTCTTGTGTCTCGGGCAGGTACAACATTCTCCGCAGTTGTTCTTATCTCTTGGAAACCATTGGCTACCACCTACACTATTTCCCAAGCCTTTTTGCATCTTCGATATTGACATATAGGGGGACCTTCCTTCATCTCTTCACTTTCCATCTCATTCCCCCCGGGGTCACCGAGATTCCCCCTTGAGATGATTCTTTCATCTCTAAAGTGACGAGAATACCTGCCTAAGGTGACACTGGGTAGGTGTTCTCTAGGTTGTCTCCATTTGGTGGTTGGGTCGGGCTTTTCCCACCCTACAACTTGTGCGATAACATAATTCACAGGGCCTCATTTTGGTATGTAGCGGGCCATTCAGCCTCGACTCAATAAAGGGTACGTTTTTTTGGCATGCATCGAGAGACAGTGCTTCTTAGTCCAATTTCAGGACATCTCGTCCAAACTCTACCTCATGGAAGTGATTAATAGACCGATAGTTCTCTATGGCTCCGAGATCTGGGGGTCGATCTTATTACAAAAAAATTGGCCCATGTTGGAGAGGATCCAGACCCTACTTCTGAAGTGTATCATCTGATGCAAGTGGACAATTCCATAACCCATTATTTAGGAAAAGTTTAGTGTTCACCCTTTTTGTCTTGAGGTCATCTTCCGCTTGGTCTCTTTCCTTCATAGAGTCGGATCTTTCACAAACTCTACCATTGGGAGAGAGTGGTACCCCTACCTTGTTCTTTTCTCCTCGGAGGATCTTGCTACAGATTCCTCCTCAAGTCATACACTTGGATGGTTCTTAGAGGCATCACAACTTCTCCAGTCGATGACTATCTCCCTAGAGCATCTCCCCCATTCAATTTCTCCCTTGATGCATTGTGCCATCTCTTGCCGACTAGATAAGTACTAAATCAGGCTATCAGAGAGAACATCTATGGGATGTACATTCAGGTCACTTTCTACAAAGACGAGAAAAGACGATAATGGAAGATGATAAAGATGCAAACTTTCTACAAAAAATATAGAAATCCAAGTAAATCAGTTGTATATAATTACTTGCACGACTTGGCATTTTAAACCTATGGACATTTGAATAAAGCGTTTACTGCATGTCAAATATCGGCACACATTGCTTTAGATTTTTAAAAAACAACTTGCAATCAGAAGCAAATAACCGTAAATCCAACTGTTGAAGGACCCAAATATACTTATACCATATAACTTCTTGGAGTGAGAAAAAAGTGAAGTTCATCGGCAACGTGTCTTACAAAAATCAGTTTTTCAAGTGAATAATCTTTTGGACGGTGTTAATAGCTAGAGTAATTGAACTTCTATACGTTCCTTCCATAAATCCATATAAGTTTAGCTTTCAAGGTTAAGACCAAGTTATCTTAGACTTTTGGGAGAGTATTTGGCTATTGATTCTTTGGCTCCAACATTTTCATATTCAGAGGCTTAATTTTTTAAATATTTTGTGCTTTCCTTCTTGGGATGTTCTAATTAATTAATTATTTTGATGTAATTTTTTAAAGAATTTTAATGTGTAATATCTAATAAAAATTAGAGGGTTATTTTGTAGTCAATATTATTGTGAAAATTAGAATAAAATAAGAGTTACTAGTTTTTTTTGTCTTTCATTTTATTTCTCTTTCTTGAGTTGGTGGTGCTCAAGGATCAAATGTGACACCATATTTATTAGGAATCCAAATTTTCACTCTAGCTTGAGAGGTCTGCATCAATCACATTGAAAAATCCATAATGAGGTCATGGTGTCCTGAGCCATGTTGCAAATCATCCTCTTTATAAATCCAATCTTAAGCTGAAGATAGGAGTCTAGTGGCCTTAGAAAATTGGGGAATATTAACAACAATTATTTCAACTTCATTGAACTTAAAATAGAAATCCTTAATAGAAGTTAGTATTTAGGCATGAATAATTCATTTCCCGCCAACTTAGTTTAGTTGTGAGTGTAAAGAAGTCCCTACCCTCATTGTCATTTTGTTGAATGACTAGTCGTTAGGAAAATAACTTGTGATTTGCATTACTATTTTAGTGGCTTGGAGACAATTTTTATTAGATAATTGTTGAATCATGGCATTTCACCTATTTTTCTAACTATGAAATGCTTCATTCCGAGAAGATATTTAGAAACATGTTTTACACCAATGACAAATTTCTTCATAATATAACAACAAAATATAATGAATCTCTCATACTTAACTCAAGAACAAATTTGGGCTTGCAATACATTTGATTTTGCCAAGGACATTTATAATTTACAATATTAACAGAAACCACAATAACCTATGTTGCATGAGTATTACGACGAGAAGATTTGCCCAAATTTATAAGAAAGAGTAGATTGGAAGCAACAATAATATATATTAAATAATATAAAAATTAATTAAATTAATAATAATAATAAATTTAACTTAGAAATATAAATTTGCAATTGACAATACTAAGTAATGAAAGTTAAAAAGATAAACTTTGAAATTTAATTAAAATTACAAAAATTATGAAAATACCATGCATGATTCAATGAAACATAAATCACAAGTCACATGATCATCTTCAATTTGAACTTTGAAGATCAAATTGACACTTAAAAGATAAATGTGCCCCCAATATTCAATTATTTAATTATAAAATGTACTAGTAACTATTTACATTGTGCAAAATCAACCAAAATGGGGAAATCCAAAATGTTCAAACTTCAACACATTAGTAAGGTGTGACAAGTATAATATCATTAGTGATGGTTTGTGTCATGTTGATAAGCAATTCGAAACAATTAAATGCTTCCTTCACGATGATTAGGAATTCACAATAATTCATTGCATTGTTCTCCAAAACAATGACAACTTTGAATCACATTATTCTTATTCCTTGTAAAATGGGACACTACCATGTAGTAGTGGCCCCTAAATGCAAGTCCACATATGTTGCATGTGTATTTTCATTGTGTTTTGTTGTCAAGTTTGGTGGTAAACTGCAAGAATACTTTTTTTAGCTAAATCCATTCGATCAAACTTTAAACTTGAGAGGCTTGTTATCCACAACTCCCAGGGATAACTAAGGAGATGATGTCTCGAGGCCCTCAGGTTGCATACATGGAGTATCGAGAGACAACTTGACCAGCAGTGTTCACTTGCACAGACAGAGACCCACCCCACCACCACAAATCCAGGTTCGTAACGATGGTATCCACCACATTAGTTGGTCTCTGGAAGACATTGGGTATTGCTCCATGAGGTACAAATCAGGTTTTATGGTGAGTGTCATTTCAATATTTGAGGCATTTGAGTTTGTTACATCTATTACTGATTTTGATTATGTGAAATTTTCTTGGACATTATGCTCTTTGTCCTGTTTCACTTTGGTGGTTGACATTGCACCCTAGTAAATGGGTCACTCGTAGGGATAGGTATGCTATTGGTAGGTCCTTTCAATGAGTCATTGTTCCATTCCTGGCCATACTTGTCACTTTCCACACTTTATCCCCTCATCTCCTCACCTTTTGGGATTTCATGTGTATTGACTCAAGAAAGGGTTGTCCCTCATTTCATGGGAAGAAGGGGTTGAAGCCCCAAAGGCTTGTAGCTGGCAAATGATAAAATTCAAACCATTAACCTTCTAGATGCTCACCCAGGGATCTCGAGGACAATGAAATGTCTCTCATAAGAAACTGATGGGACCCGTAAAAAAATAACTAATATCAAAATGTCAACCAAGGTGGAGCATGTGTGGGCACTATTTTTATTGCTTAGGTAGAAGCCCCACACATGTTTTTAACTTGGGGACGCATGATGTGACTAGGGTAGATTCATGGTGGGAACTGTTTTTCATGCTTAGGTAGAAGCACCACCTTGGCTTCAACCTAGAAACATCCTAAAGGAGTAAAAGACAATAAATGAGATTAGAAAAAATTTGCATTGAAAACGAAGGTGTAACATACCCTCTACAAAGGAACCCATAAGTGAGACACTACAACCCCTTGTATGTCATGAACCCCATGTCCAAAGGTTTCCCCCCAATCCATGACACTTCATCCACATGACTTAGAAAGAGGTCCCCTCGGGAAACACCCTTAAACTTGAGGTACAATTCACCCAATAGGTCGTTTTATCAACCCTCCCATGCCTAAACTTGTCCAACTGCATAGGGTCTTTGAGCATTAGTTTATTTTGATGAGGTGGTTTGGATGTACTTGCTTAGATGACTCTTTTATCGATTTTATTTACTCATCATGATGCATTTGACTTGATATCCTTGGAGGGTGTATCCATTTGTCTTTGCAGGACCCAACTAGTGGACAGTTTTGGAGGAACAAGCCTAGCTTGGGCTTCCATGGGGCTTGAAGCCCATAGGTTGGATACCAGGGCCCACATGCCAGATGATGAGTACATTCCTTTGGAAGCCTAGAAGACATCATGTAGGACCTAACCTATCCCCTTCCACCCAAACAATTTGCCTGAGAAGACCAAAATGTCACCCTTGAGGGATTGACGTCATAGTAGGGCTAGGGTTTGGTGGTGGTTGAGAATACTTGGAAAATTTTGAAGGAAGAAGGCCATGGATCATGGAGAAGAGGCTTGAATCGAAGACACTTGGCCTTTGGAGGCCTAGCTCACACTCCAAAGTGCCAAAATGTCACCCTACCCTAAAAGGGTGACATCTTACTTTGGGGTTTACTTTATGTGCAAAACATGAACTAAGAAGTGTTGTTTTGTGTAAAGGGGTGTAATAAGGTTTTTTGACCCCTTACCTTGTGTTTTACCCTAACTTTGTGGAAAAAGTATGTTTAGAACATTTTGTATAATTATATATCATTTGTATTAATCCCATGATTCCACTCATCTCTCTAATAAAAATAGGTGAGAGTGTAACCATAGTTAGAAAAATAGGTGAAATGTCATGATTCATCAATTATCTAATAAAAATGGTCTCCAAGCCACTAAAATAGTAATGCAAATCACAATTTATTTTCCTATAGACTAGTCATTTCAAAAAATGACAACGAGGGTAGGGACTTCTTTACACTCACAACTAAACTAAGTTACTGGGAAATGTATTATTCATGCCTCAATACTAACTTCTATTAAGTATTTATATTTTAAGTTCAACCAAGTTGAAATAATTGTTGTTAATATCTCCTCATCTCTCTTGGTTACACTCTCTTGTGATGATTTTTCTTATGCTATTGGATGGATAAGTGATGCACTATCTCTCTTGGAGTATTTTTCTTGTTTTATGGTGGATATTTCTTGGTTAAAGATGGAGTTTATCTTGTTCATGTCTGCACTAGGTAAGGAATCCATCTTGTTGCTTCTTTTCTTGGTTACAAGTCTAATTTTCTAAGCTTCTTGGGGAGTATAAATGCATACAACCCCACCAAGGCCATCATTTTGTCTTGAAATAAGTTGTTGCACAAAGGAATACTAGGAGGAGTAAAAGGGTTTACACCCTCCTAGGGTTTTCCTTAGCTAGTTTTGCTTAACATGTGGAGTAAAAGGGCTTACACCCCAAGGAGGTAGCACAACTAGATATTTCTCTTTTAAAGACTCCATAACCCAATAGTTAAAGACACTAATCTCTTGCATTAGAGAAATAAATCATTGCATTGGGATATGTAGAACTACGAGACATTGGAATTGTTCAAGTTGGAATTTCTTCTACATGATATAAGCATTTTTGTGCCCTAAGGGAATCCTCTTTTATCCAAGCAATTTGTTGTTTTAATAATTTTAATGATACATCCAATAGGGCTGCAACAAGCCCTAAACACTTTCTTGAATAACTCACAATTCAACCGTCAAAAGTTGCTAAATGTTTGCCCCTATCCTCTACTAGTCTCAGCGGACTTTTTGGGTGGATTGTTAGCACATTTTTGTGGTTGCTATATTTTTTGTAAAAACTTGTTTGCTACACACATAAGGATGCAATTATACATTTGCAATACTAATTTATTACGGCTTGGTTTCATGCTAAGGTCTTGCTCCTTCATACTTGAGTTAAACTAGTCATTGTTGGCTTGTCTCTTGCAATCTTAACTAGACTTTTAGAAAATTATGTGTAGCTCTTATTATCATTTCATTTCCGATATATATTATTGTTAATTTATGCAATTAGAGACAACAATATTAACTTGCTTTTCCAACATATTATTGGGATTGTATCTTTGTTTTCACTGTGTCTGGGGAAAGTACAATCACTCCATGGTAGGTTTTTTATACAGTGGCATATATTCTACCATCTATGAGACCCTTTTCAAGCCCTTCTTACCTTCCATTATCGACCTATACGGGGAATCTTCACCATCTTTTCATTTTCCATCCCATTCCCCCAGGGTCACTAGGATTCCCCACTTGAGGTGATTACTTCATCTCTAAAGTGACAGGAATACCTATCTAAGGTGACAGTGGGTAGGTTTTCTCTTAATTGTCACCATTTTGTGGTTGGGTAGAGATTTTTCCAACCTAGAACTTGTGCAATAACATTTTGGTACCATTGTTGGGGAGGATTTTGAATCCTCTTTTGAACCCTAACGACACTTTGGCAAGCTATCCCAAAGCCTTTTCTCTAGCTTGCCTTACGACTCCACCTGAAGGATGTTCCCCTTCCGCCCTTGATAAGTTTTTTCTAAATCTCATATGGCGACTCCACATTCCCATAACCTACCTTTCCCTGATTATCCCTTTCCGCCCTTTGATGAGCCTTGATCTCATCTGGAAAATTCATTGAACTGTTTACCCAAGTAATGGAAAGATGTCTCTGTGGCAATTTCATGAGGCATACAAGGCCTTGGATGTTCAATTTGTTGATTGGTATCCAAACAAATACGAAATGAAAAAGTTGATTCATGTCCCTAAATTTGATGGTGATCCATCCTCGGTTGCTACACATGTCATCGAGTTCACTGAATTCACTATACACTGCAGCATAGAACAAGAAGATGTGATTATATGGTTGTTTCTCGTATCTCTTGAAGAAAGGAAAAGAGATTGGATCAAATATTCTTGTAGCACCAAAAGTATTTCTTCTTCAATATTCCTTATTCGACACTTCCTCAAGCATCGGGGCCATAAAAATATTGAAAACATTGTTCAATACCTTGAGGACATTCTCTAGGGATGTTCATTTCTTTCAGAATTTATTGAAGGTTTAAAAGAAACACTTGTTTTAAAATCTGATGAAAGCACAGATGAGGAAGACGAGATTGAGGATGATAGTAATGAGGAAAGTTTTGAGTGCCTCAAAGAAAACATACAGGAAGAAAATGAGTTCTGTGAACAACTACTTGAACACTGCCTGGATAAGGACTTCCTCGTCAATTTTTGTGTGAAAAGAAAGAAGGAGTACAATGTTATCCTTCACAATTATAAGAGCAAGCCGACCTTGAACATGGCATGGGAGGTTGTCATTTCCTATTTTGAAGTGAAGCCATTGTGTAACATTGTGACAGAAAGGTACGAATACCAGGAAGGTTTCCCAACTTATGATTGATCATTCTTGATGCCCGAAGAAGTCTACAAACTTGTTAGAGATCAAGATCACGATGGTGAATTCTTTGAAGATGACGAAGACTTGGTTGAAAAGCAGATCCATGAACAAAATTTCCAAGAGAAAGAAGATCATTTTGAAGATGAAGCGCTTGTGTTTGACTGCCCCTTTGATGAAGATATTCAGTATTTTTTCCTCTTGTACATCAAAATGGGAACATGGCAACTTATAATCCTTTTGAAAACTTTGATGACGCTTTATTCCATGACTGTGGAAATGAAGAAAGTTGGCAAAATGATCTCATTGAATTTTCTCTTGCAGAAATGTTGAACGAGACATTGTTATATGCTTTCCCTTTTGAAGAAAATGAAGTTCTCCAATATTGTGAAGAGGAAATCAGCTCCTACAATGCATATGAATTCACAGAACAACCCTCAGAGGTAGTTGACGATCTCATTGATGGCTTCATATAGGTTGGGAGACATAGATGGGATGTGGGTTTCTTCATTATTGATAGAGATCCCATTTACGACATCGAAGATAGCCCTCAAGTAAAAGGGGTTGAGTGGTCATCGTCATAGGACTGGTCTTCAAGCATGTATGATTCATATGTTTAGCAACCTAGTGATGATATGGTTACATATTTGTTTTTCCCCTTCGAGGATGACTTGTCACATCATACTTAGGGTGATCTTCGGTCATCCCTTGATATATACCCTTTGGGAGAGGTAGATTTGTTCTGTGAGGATTTTCAACCATTGTGCTCAGATTTTGATAGACACTAGGTCATGGCCAACCAAGGGCACTCGGAGTTCCACACTACCAAACAAAAGTACTTTCATAAAGAAGCGATGTTTCCTAAGTCCGAGGGAGGATTTTTTCTCTAGACATGAAGTTGTGCCTTACCCCATTTCCCCTTGTTTGGGAAATCAATAGGTTTTCTTGGGATCCTTTACCTCCTCTCATCATTCAGGTGGAAATGACATTTCAAGCAAAGATGAAGAACAAGCCCTTGCATAAAAATATGGTTTCAGTGATGAAGAAGACTTCCATGAAACACATCATGTTGAAGATCCAATTGAATCCACCCGGACTTTTGTTCTTGCTACACACGAAGACAAGGAGATGGTCAATTTCAGTCATATAGATGATCCACCATCTGCATACCATAGTCTCGTTCAGAGATGGATCAATCAGGCTTATGGATGTTCTTTCCAGCAGGATATCCTCCCTCCCACCCATCTCCATGAGTTTCATTTCATTTCATGATTGTATGTATATTTATGCTCACGATTATTATGTGCTCAACTTATCCTTATTGTATTGCATGATTAAGCACAGGGGGAGATATTTTGATGAATGGTGAACAAATCGTTGCACTGGTTGTATGACTTTACCTAACATCACCCATCACCTGATATTTAGGACCCCACGGACCCAGGTAAGTAGGTACGTCATTTTGATTTCCCGCATTTTCAAATTGATTTCTCATGATAGTTTAGATTCATTTCATATTTCCTTTTTATCTACTTGCATATTGATTTCATGCTTAGTTTAGAGATTTTGAAAAAGTGCTAAAATTTTATTTTCTAGATTAGTTTCATTTTTGGTTTTGATGTATATGGATGAAAGGTGATAGAACCACCCTAGATTTTATAGTGTTTTGTTTTAGTGTAGGAACAGGTCCACCAGGATATGTTGTGGTTCTCATGCACTCTACAACGAGCACAAGTCCCCGAGTAGGAGCATATGTTATCCCCAACTCTTAGGGATAACTAAGGATATGATGTCTCGAGGCCCTCAAGTTGTAGGCATGGAGTACCAAGAGACAACTTGACCAACAATGTCCACTTGCACAGACAGAGACCCACCTCACCACCACAACTCCAGGTTTGTCACGACGATATCCGCCACATCAGCTAGCCTCCGAAAGACATTGGGTCTTGCTCCATGAGGTACAAATCAGGTATTATGGTGAGTGCCATTTCAATATTTGAGGCATTTGAATTTGTTACATCTATTACTACTTTTTATTATGTGACATTTGCTTGGACATTTTTCTCTTTGCCCTATTTCACTTTGGTGGTTGACATTGCACCCTAATAAGTGGGTCACCCTTAGGGATAGGTATGCTATTGGGAGGTCCTTTTGACGATTCATCGTGCCATTCTCAACCATACTTGTCACTTTCCAAACTTCATCCCCTCATATCCTCACCTTTTGGGATTTTTAGGTGTACTGACCTAAGAAGGGGTTGTCCCTCAATTCATGGGAAGAAGGGGCTAAAGGCCCAGAGGATTATAGCTGGGAAAAGATAAAATCCAAACCATTAACCTTCTAGATGCTCGCTCAGGGATCCCGAGGACAATGAAATGTCTCTCATAATAAATTTATGGAACCCGTAAAATAATAACTAATAAAAAAATGCCAACCAGGGTGGAGCATGTGTGGGCATTGTTTTTATTGCTTAGGTAGAAGCCCCACACATGTTTTCAACTTGGGGGAGCATGATGTGACCATGATAGAGTCGTGGTGGGCACATTTTTTCATGCTTAGGTAGAATCCCCACCTTGGCTTCAACCTAGAAACATCCTAAAGGAGTAAAAGGAAATAAATGGGCTTGGAAAAATGTTGCATTGAAAACGAAGGTGCAACACACCCTCTACAAAGGCACCCATAAGTGAGACACTACAAACCCTTGTATGTCATGAACCCCATGCCCAAAGGTTCCCCCCCCCCATCCATGACACCTCATCTACATGACTTAGAAGGAGGTCCCCTCGGGAAACACCCTTAAACTTGAGGTACAATTCACCCAATAGGTCGTTTTATCAACCCTCCCATGCCTAAACTTGGAAAATTGCATAGGGTATTTGAGCATTGGTTTATTTTTATGAGGTGGTTTGGATGTACTTTCTTAGATGGCTCTTTTATTGATTTGATTTACTCATCATGATGCATTTGACTTGAGGTCCTTGGAGGCTGTATCCAGTTGTCTTTGCAGGACCCGATTGGTGGACAGTTTTGGAGGAACAAGCCTAGCTTGGGATTCCATGGGTCTTGAATCCCACAATTTGTATACCAAGGCCCACATGCCGAATGATGAAGACATGTTTTTGGAGGCCTAGACGACATAATGGAGGAACTAACCTAGCCCTACCACCCAAATGATTTACCTAAGAAGGCCAAAACGTCACCCTTGAGGGATTGACGTCATAATAGGGCTAGGATTTGGTGGTGGTTGAGCACACTTTTCATGTTTTGAAGGAAGGAGGCCATGGATCATGGATAATATGCTTGGATCAAAGATAATTTCCTTTGGAGTCCTAGCTCACCCATCTCCTACTCCAACGACATGCAAAAGTCCCAAAACATCACCCTAGAAGGGTGATGTCTTACTTTGCGGTTTACTTTAGTGCAAAACATGAATTAAAAAATATTATTTTGTGTAATGGGAAAAAATAAGGGTTGTTGACCCCTTATCTTGTGTTTCACTCTAGCTTTGTGGAAAAACTATGTTTAGAACATTTTGTGTAAATAGAGATAATTTGTATCTCATTTGGATCTTAACTCTCCCTTTTGTGAGAGAATACTTGGCTGAAATTTGTGTCCTAATTGGGAAATTATCCTCATCTCTCTTAGTTAACGTCTCTTGTGATGTTTTGTCTTATTCTATTGGATGGATAAGTGATGCACTATCTCTCTTGAAGTACTTTTCTTGCTTTATGTTGGATATTTCTTGGTTAAAGGAGTTTATCTTGTTCATGCTTGCACTAGGTAAGGAATCCATCTTGTTGCTTCTTTTCTTGTTTACAAGTCTAATTTTATAATATTCTTGGGGAGTATAAATGAATACAACCCCACCAAGGCCATCATTTTGTCTTGAAATAAGTTGTTGCACAAAGGAATACTAGGAGGAGTAAAAGGGTTTACACCCTCCTAGGGTTTTTCTTAGCTAGTTTTGCTTAACTTGGGGAGTAAAAGGGATTACACCCCCAAGGAGGTAGCACAACTAGCTCTTTCTCTTTTAAAGACTCCATAACCCAATAGTTAAAGGCACTAATCTCTTGCATTGGAGAAATAAATCGTTGCATTGGGATATGTAGAACTACGAGACATTGGAATTGTTCAAGTTGGAATTTATTCTACATGTTATAAGTGTTTTTGTGCCCTAATGGAATCCTCTTTTAGCCAAGAAATTTGTTGTTTTAATAAGTTTAATGATACAACCAATAGGGCTGCAGCAAACCCTAAACACTTTCTTGAATAACTCACAATTCAACCATCAATTTTTTTTAAAAGTTTGCCCCTATCCTCTACTAGTCTCAACGCACTTTTTGGGTGGATTGTTGGAAAGTTTTAGTGGTTGATATCTTTGTTGTAACAACGTGTTTTCTACAGCCATAAGGCTGTAATTATATCTCCGCGATACTAATTTCTTACAACCTTGTTTCATGATAAGGTCTTGCTCTTTCATACTTGAGTTAAACTAGTCATTGTTGGTTTGTCTCTTGCAATCTTAACTAGACTTTTAGCAACTTTATTTGCAACTCTTATTATCATTTCATTGCTGATATATATTACTGTTTGTTGCTAGAATTATGGATAACAAGCTTAACTTGCTTGTCCAACATATTATTGGGTGTGTATCTTTGTTTTCCTTGTGTCTCGAGCAGGTACAATCACTCCTTGGCAGGTTTTCTATACAGTGGCATATCTTCTACCATCTATGAGACTCTTTTCAAGCCCTTCTTACCTTCCATCATTCAACTATAGGGGGAATCTTCACCATATTTTCATTTTCCATCTAATTCTCCCTAAGGTCACCTGGATTCGGGCCTTGAGGTGATTACTTCATATCTAAAGTGACGGGAATACTTATCTAAGGTGATAGTGGGTAGGTGTTCTCTTAGTTGTTTCCATTTTATGTTTGGGTCAGGCTTTTCCCAACCTACAACTCGTGCGATAACAAGGCCTATGAAAGAAATTTGGAAACAATTAAAATGATGCAAAAATGTCAATTTTCAAATGATGAAATGGTGTACAAGTACTTAGTTAAAGGATAAAACTTTATATCATCAATTATATATATTATAAAAAAATTGGCATTGAAATTTTAAATGATTCAACTTTTAGGAGACAAATTTTAAATTTTAGAAACATAAACCACCCACATAATATTGATATTTGTATTGGATAAATGCTTGAATTAGTACATAATCCAAAATTTGGCAAATATCTATAGTACATACTCAAAATTCTAGAGGACAAAATTATAACATTAAAAATATGAAGTTGAAGATGATCATAAAGCATAATCTTCACTTCCAAGGCTATCCATATAGGCTTAAACCTCACCCAACCATCATCATCACTAGGATTAGATGTAATATCTTCTAAGGGTATGCCAACCAACCCTACATTTGGCAATGTATTATTACCATCATCATCAATATGGGCGCCATCCTCGACATTCACATCTCACCATGTTGCAAGGCCTTTTAAATACTCAAGCAACATCCTTGAATGAAGCCAAAGGCTAGTATGCACATAAAGTTTCTCCACTCTCTTAGAGGTAAGTGTTCCCATATTAACAAAGTAGAAAAAACTATAAGTGGCCAATTCCTCTTAACTATGGACAAAATAACAACCTAAGATATCAAGCATGAGGCAAGCATCTTGAGCTCTTAGAGTTGGTCCCCATACATTCTCCACTATCTAATGGGTTTCTTCTATGAATAATGCTTGATGTCCCACTTTGTATCTTGAATGAATGTGGGAGGGCTTAAGGTACCTAAATCAATAAATTTATTATGTGTCACACTTTCTTCATTAGAAGTATGCATGTTCTCATGGCATCAAGAAACCTATGTTTTACCTCTTCATCATAAATATGTAGAATCTTGTTTGGCCTCTCCATATACCACTTTGGATTAAGAGCATATGTAGCCATGTGAAGAGATGTTTGAGTTTGTTATGTTCATTTTATACCATCTTGTTGATTTCCTAACATAACTCCAAGGAGGGGTTTCTCTGATGAATGATGTGCTTTACCTTTCCCAACATGCTATCAATACATTCATATATTTCCCCAAGAGTATAATAATCAAAATTTGTGTACCTAATCAACTCCACAATTGAAGATGTGTAAGTGAGCATATTTACAATTAACCCACCAATTTTCTCTAGAAGTATTTCTCTTATCATCTTCCTTTGAGGTGATTTAGACTCAATCCATGCATTTCACTCTTGAGAAACAACAATGGCTTGTAAGGATGCATGCACCTCAATGATACACTAAAGCATAATTAAGTATGTGGCATATCTTGTTTTTGTAAGTTTTAAAAATTGCTTCTTTGAATTCATCCTATAAATTGTTAATGAGGTATGGTTGTTGCAAATGAACATGTGTGCCTCTCTCGCATATGAAATTATTTTAGCAATACATTGTATTTTTCCAATGCCTTTGAGGGAATTTTTAAGGGTAGGCATGCAACAAGGAGTCTAAAAGATATTCCTATATCGGCTTTGGATGATCAGTTCAGCTGCACTACAAACAAACATTTCATCTATGATCACATGTACTACATTTTAAGGACCAACCTTATCAATTGTGTCCTTCAATAAGCATTGCATCTATGATCAAATGTACTACATTTGAAGGACCAACCTTATTGATTGTGTCCTTCAACACTTTAAACATGGAATAACATCCTTAAGTTTTTTAATACAATCAATTTCCCTTAAAAAGTAGGTCCTTTCTGAAGATGTGACAATGATATTCAATAAAGGTATGTGTTGAATGTTTGTCCAATCATCCACAACTATTGAACAACTTGAATGAACCCAAGATTTTTTTAGGTCCTCCATAATCCTTTGCATTCTTCTCACCCCCTCCTAAGTGTCTAAATATCCTAACAACACCTCTATCTAACAATGATGTCCTCATTTTGTTATATCCTAGGGATGCATACCTTGTCCTTGCATTTAGTATTTTTTTTTACCGTTTATTTATAATATGGAAAATAGGTGGCATTAAATGAAATTCCATTTTCTTAAAACATATTCTACAACATCGTCTATGCCATCCCTATGCACTGCACTATATATTTTCAAAACAACTTCACTTACATCAAGACTCCTCTTAGTAGTAGAGCCCCCTTGAATAAATTCATATTGGTTGTGACATTGTTCATTGACTGAAGAACCATGCTTAGATTGGGAGGGATCTCCATGTCTAGCTTTTTTATCGAGGGATGAAGTGCTATTATCAATCTTGGCTTCAATAGTTCTTGAGGCACTTGTGAAGTTTGGTCATATTCATCATTTGTTCAAGGTTGCATGTGCAAGCCTCACTCCTAATCAGGGTATGGTCAAAAGAAGATCTCATATCCTAATGTAGCTACCCTTAAACACATGGTGTCATAATGTCCATTCCAATTCCTTGCAACCCCCATTGTTTTTCCTCTTGTTTTGTGTTATCTTATTCATGAACTTTAGTAAGGGTTTCTTGGGGTTGTTGCAGGTTTGAGATTGGGTGACAAGTGTTGGACCTTTGTCTCCTGCACTTGAGATTGTGGAGCTCTTATTTGGTTGTCACCATGTACTTAAGATTGTGTAAGTCTCATTCCACTATCATCGCATTGACTACCCAACCATTTATCCATGGTGAAATGTATAATTGAAAAGACAAATTGTAGCACTCAAAATACAAACGAAAAGGAAATTAAAGTTATAAATTATTTTAAATTTCAAATATTATATTCAAGTTAATACAATTTTCAATTTTTTCAAAAAATGCAATCAAAACATTAATATAATTTTTTTAATAAGATTTATGATTTGCATCTTTCTCTAATTCACGATTCAATACTAAGAATCATATGAACAAAGTTCAAAGTTCAAACATATAAATATACTTGAAAAAAATTCTTTAGGATAATGATTATGTTTAGTTCTTGTGAAATTCTTGTACAAGATGAAAACATAAACAATGAACATGTTGTTGAAGAACA
Source organism: Picea engelmannii (assembly GCA_009831015.1). NCBI lineage: Eukaryota > Viridiplantae > Streptophyta > Pinopsida > Pinales > Pinaceae > Picea > Picea engelmannii. The sequence continues at coordinate 102,859 of ML777665.1, forward strand.
CTTTAAGCCTATTTAATCTTTACTATTAACTTTAAGTACTAATAATAAAAATTATCATTAAATTATAATGTGTTTTAAATCATTATGAAGTCATTATGCCATTGATTATAAAATGTTAATTAGAATGATGGTGCCAATAGTATACTTAAATATGAAAGAGGAAAAATTTTGATCATTTTGCCATTCTCTATTCAACAAAGAAATATAATTTTAAATTTTATATTCATTAGTGTAGTCAACTTTTAAGACTTCTAGACATTGAATTTTTTAATTTATTATAAGCAATATAATCTATGTCTAGTTTCAATTCCAGAATTTGTTTTATTAAGATTGAAAGAAGATATATGTATTGTTTTTAGTGTAGACAGTGTAAATATTGCATACCAAAGTTACTCATTAATTACAAGTATCAACAACAATGGTGAACAATGAAACTTGAAACCCCATAAACTAGGCACAAACAACAATGGTGAATAATGAAACTTGAAACCCCATAAACTAGGCACATTGCAAAGTAGTTTATATTTATCACTTAAGTTTCAACTAGTTCAACTAAATTCCACTATAAATACTAAATACTCAAAATTTAAAATGTATTAAATACTCAAATAAAAAGTAAAGAATGACAATATATATTATGGTAAGTATTCTAAGATTTCAGAATTCTAAGTTATGATTCCTAATTGAACCTATATTTGAATTAGTATAATTTTTTCCTATAGATTTTTTTTTTTTTTTTTCGGGGTATTGGAGTCTATTTGGGAAAATATAATTCATCATACTCTCTAGCCCAAAAGATAGGGTGAGAGTGTTAATATCTTTCCAACACCACACAAATATTTATAAATAATTGCTTTCTCCCGTGTTCATACCCTACCCCCCTTTGGAATTGAACAAGTGACCTTCAAGGGAAAAACCCATGTTCTTAATTGTTAGGTCCTCTCAAGTTGTACAATTTGAAATAGTATATGATTAAATGTATAATTTATAATAATGTTGAGCTCACTATTACAGTTAATAATCAAGATCTTTATTTCATGCTTGGACTAGCCTTCAATTAATGCATTGAAACAAATCTTCAATTCATGTTAAATCCTAATCGTATAAGAGTTACCAAGCAATGAGCATGAGTGAAATTAGAACTACAATGTACAATGAGCATACCATCAAAGAACTTAAAAATATTGGTGTTCCTGAGATTAAACTTAAGGCTCAAAAAATAATGTCAGGCATCATAAATATAAAGGAATGTTTTTAAAAGATGTTTTTTCTTCCATTAGTTATATAAGAATTAATCCTCAAATGAAATTAATGACAGAGCAGGACAAAGGTCGTAATTTGTTGTCTAAGTATGTGGGAGAAAATTACAAAACTGTGAAGCAAAGTGAGGCATCAATGAAGATGAATCTTACCATGTTCACAGTAGAAGAAAATAAAGAATACACCCTTGAAAGGATATGAGATACATTGATCCAAGTAGCTCACAGGTCTTGTATTTACTTATAGTGAATACAGAGGAAAAATTGTTTGCTTCTCAAATAACCGGTTTAATTTGATTGTAGTAGAAGTAGTACTAAATTGCTAACACTCACTTATCAAGGAATAACATAAAGAAAACTAGAGATATGAAATACAGGAGAAAAACATAACTCAAACTACACAAAAGTTGGAATCCTTGTCTGTACTTGTATTAATACTCACAAAAGGAGAGTTTTCTCTATTACATTCGACAAGAAGCAACCTGAGATAAGTATTTGATTTAGATATTTATACAAAATGGTCTCAACCTGAAACGGTCATACTTCTCATAACCTAAAATGATAATTATTACAATATGTAAACCGAAAGGTCCCACAATCATTTACTTTGTCTCTTCGCCTGCAGGTAGGGACGTTTCTTCTTCATATCCTCTAGCTCGGAGACAACTGGCATCTGATCATGACCCATGGAAATAGTAGGTGTAGGTTTTCTCATTTGTTTCTAGATGTGCTATCTTTCTCATGTTCGTCACACTGGACGCATCTGCTTACTAGCTGAACTACTAAGCTGGAAGGTTTTGTTGCGTCATTCGCCTAAAAAATATACAACTTATTTTCTATATGAGGCAACCTATCATGTATTTTCCTTGCTTCCAAAGCTATAGTATGTAGTTTTAAACTAGGATTTACTATCCACTTGTTAATCTGGATAAGGTCAATTTGTTTCAATTGTTGGATTGTCGTCCGGGCCTCTTCTATGCTTGCCTTAGCACTAAGTTGACTTTTTGCTATGTCAATATGCCCCATGGCCTCGGAGATACTATCTCTTTCAACGTCTAGTAACCCCTTGTTGAGTGAAGACAATGCTTCCTCACAAGCCTTATTTACTTCCCTGACTAATCTTTTCCTTTCAGCCAGATTTGTCTCCCATGTCTTCAGGATTATGTCACCTCGGTTTTTCTCTGAAAGAGACAATCGAGGGATATTTTCCATTTCATCCCTTTCCACTATTAAAATGGCCTCCTGGAACGCAGCTCAAGATGCACTGGATTCTCTCTCCTTAATGTAAATGTTTTTTAGAGAAAGGCCTGCCACCCGATAACAACATTGAACAGCTTCCACTTTCGTAAAAAGGTTTTTTTGGGCTAATCCTAGCTTCTCTTACACCTCCAATGTCTGATGTTGGAAAACTGCTACTTCCACTGCTGTAACTTCAGCTAAATGTACCCTGACCTAAAGTTTTTTGATTAATTATTCTTGTTGAGTGGTTAATTCTCTATCAGCCTGTGAATTCCTTTGAAACTCCTCAATGCTCGCTTGCAGTTGTTGAATTTGATGCCTCTCATAAGCTCTGATTTGATTGAAATCCTAGTTCATATTATTTTTTACACTCTGTTCCACAGTCTTTATTTGGTTTTTCAACTGTCTTACTAACAGATTCTTCTGTTTCAGTTGTCCCGCTAGATTCCCTAGTGAACATCGATTTGTCATGGAAAAATCCCCCAGTGAGCCTGCCATTTCCATAGTGAAGTCTGCCTCATCTAAGGCGTGTCCATCATACAACACTCTATGTCTTTTGATAGTGGCACCCTCCCTTTGGTGTGTTTCTCTTTTAACTATAGACCTCCTCTTATTTTTGAAAAAGAAGTCAGAAGGGGGCATTTCTTCAGCCGAAATAAGAGTAAGATATTCTATAAATATGACTTTGGCATTTGGGTTCCCCTCACTAGGTTGTAAAGGTGTTACCGACTTGATAGGACTACTTATCTCGGTGGATGGTTGTTTCCCTGCTATGTTAGTAGCCAATTTATCTAGTGTGGACGGTGGTGTCTCCTGTCCCTTTTTTAACAAAGCTTCAATTTGAGCTTTAGTTTGATTACCAGGTGCATTTGGTAATGTGATATTTGCTTTCTGTGTCAAAACATCAGTTTTCTCCAAACTCTTCTGAGTGTCTTGTCCACTGGAACTTCTTGTTTCTAAACCCTGAGTCACAACTTCTTATGTAGATGGAGGTGTTTGGGTTTCTCCCTGTTAGAATTTAGGTAAACTATTTCTTCTATGTCTTTGGAACTTGTAGAACTCGGCTAATTTATCTAGAGCTAGAGTTTGGACTCTGCTCAACACCTCCTGATATGACTTTACTCCCCGGAATATTTCATCCTGAGGGGAATATTCATGCTCGTATCTCTTTAGATTGTATAGAGCTAAGTGGGTTTCCACGATATTGTGGGGATCATGCTTCTTGAACTCAATATCAATCAACTTAATGTCTTCTAAGGCTGTGGCCTCCACTTTCGAGTGGACGAAATCAAACAATGAGAACATACCAATTTGTAAAGGGAAGGTCAGCCATACCTTTTTCGGTGTCGCTTTTAATTCTTTATTGATTCCCCCTATTACATTTTGATAGGATATCTCTCAGCACACCAGCCGATCCGGTAGAAACTTTGGTAAAGCATGTGTGGGAACTGAACACCCAAAAACCCTGATGTAGGAGAAATGTTCCTCAATGTACCAGTCTGCTATTTTACCTAGGTTGGTCATGATATTGTCTGAAATCCTAGGAGGTGGGCAACCGTAGAGAGAAATATGCATCGACACCACCACATAGTTGCATATTTAGTAGAAGAAATATTTTTCTTTATCCTCCCACAACTTGGAGTGATAGAAATGTATGGGGTCAACGTTGGTCGGAGTCTAGCTCCAACTCATCAAAGGAAACGAAGTTATGAAACAAATGGCATCCATAATGTATGCCCACATGTAGAAAGGGCCAGGTTTCCCTTTGGCTTTTAACGACCGATATTCTGTGATTTCCTTGGCCAAACTATTTGATAATATTTTGTCCCAATTGAAAGAAAAACCTTCTGCAACTTCATGCATGATTGGTACCCATGATAACAGGAAGTGAGTAGAGGTTTCTTTATAGAAAAGTCTACACAACATCATGGCGACATACATCATATGAGAGTCTAATGATGTAGTGGCATATGTGCCATGGGTGTCTGCTCTGAACTTCTCAAGGCATGCCCACCAGTTCTTTATTAAGTCAGGGTAATTCTTTCCAAATTTTGTGCACTCTTATTCATTGAAATTTGTTAAGAAAGCATCATTGTAACTGTATTTGAAAGCCGGGGATAATTTGTACATCACTTGTATATGTTCCGATCGAAAAGACCCAACAACAACTTTATGTGAATTGTGGATGCTCCTGGTTGAGACGTCAATGTTCTCCAGGGCCCAGCCTATCATGTTGTTATACGGCATGAGTCTCAGTCGCATGGCTATTTTATGCATCTCTGATTGAGCTATGTATTTAAGCTTTGTCGCCTGAGTTTCGGTCACTTCATAGATCAACTCTTCTGGGCAGTTAATCAGCTCGTATTGTAGGATATCAAACACCTGCGTCCAGTTTTTCACGGTATCTACAACTCTTGGTGATGTGTCCGAGAAGACATCTTTGTTTTGGCTCGTGCTTTCACCAGCCTCTTTAGCCATTTTTCGTGGAGCCATGATAATAGTAAGCTCAGAACTGTGCTACCTATTACAGGGAAACGCGTAAACTTCTTAATTTGTTAAAGCTTGTTGTTCTATGAAAACGCAAATGGAATTCAAACTTCAATATCTTTTGTCACCTTAAGTGTATCAATTTACAAGTACCTTTACTGGCAATGTATTTGTTAACTTTAATGAAAAATCTAGGCGATAATCTGCGATCTTATTCAAAATCATTGTTGTTGAGACGTAATTAATGCCATTAATATTTGGGGATTCGCAACCGGGAGCTTGGATAAAAAGATTTGAAACTTTATGAAATTTGGTTCAGCGAAAACTCAATTGCGAGATAATCTTGTTTAACCCATTAATTAATTGTGTTTATCGTTAAGTGCTTTTTGGGTTTTCGTACTTCGGTATTTTGATAGTAACTTGAGACAAGATTTTTGAAACTCGAAATCACGAAGTGATTAATCATTAGCTAATTGTCTTTAATCTTTAATTAACCCTGCTTAGTGTTTAGAGTATTTTGGGAGTTCAGATTTCATGAATCTAGAGTGTGATGAATGGTGAATATCCGAACTCCAGATGCACGAAGCTTACTATTTGACTTTTAATTCGGGTTTAGCTTTTAGGTATTTATGGTTTTGTGCATCAGCAAATTAACTTTATTATGTGTATTGGGACTAGGATCCTTAGAAAACTTTTCGGACATCGGGACATTGGATTTGCTACATGGTGAAACGCTCGAAGAGCGAAACTCTGAAACCCAAAAGTTCGAAGCAGTATCTAAAGGCTTGACCTTTTTAACAATCAGGCGGCTCCAAAAACTCGGGGAAAAAGGGGTCGTTCAATCGACGAGGAAACTTAACCGACGGTAGACCTTGTACATGCCTTAAGGCTTAAAATTTTAAAAGTGTTCCAACATAGGCTCCATCTGGGGATCACATCTCCCTGTGAGGCGTGGAAGAACAATAGACCAAGTGCCTCTATTGGGTTAATGGAGTCATCACTAGGTTTCTGGGAAACACCTTTGAAAAATCATACAGAAAGAAATTGGACTTCAGCCTTGTCTCATAAAACTTTCAAAAACTTAATCATTCACCAATCTTGAGTTTAGGTTATTAATAGTTTCTCTTTTTCTGAAACTGATTTTGGATTTGTTTAAGATAATGAAAACAACCTTAACCAATATATCAAACTCTGGTCGATTTTGTTCGCATCAAGGTAAAGTAAAATTAATGATTTAGTTTTGGGAGTCCCTTGTCAGTTTAGGATGTAGATCTTGTCGAAAAGAGAACTAGCTACCAGAGTACATTATATACATGTATAACAACCTTGCAGATATCATAGACATCGCTTCACTGCCAGCGAGCCTATTCAGTACCCCGGTGAAGTTATCTACATTTCCCATTGAATTTCCTTTCACCACTTCAATTTGCACTTTGCTGAGATAAGGGCAATCATTTAAATGAATTTCCTTTCATTATCTCTTTTGGACAAGATGGGGGCAGTCAAATTTCAAATTTCCTTTCACCATCTGTCTTATATTTTAATATTTCAGAAGTGGGGGCAATCAATTTGTATGTATCATACAGGGGATGATATCTGTTTATAATTTAGCACTGAAGGTCTGTCAACTCACTTTGATTTACTCTAGATTAATCCTCTCTCGACCTTCAAAACACCTTATCCTACAGGGAAGTTCTCACCGAGATTTTTTCTTATTTTCCATGGATTTTCCTTGAGCGAAACTAATCAGTTTAAATCTACCAGAAGGGATAAAGTAGTCAGTATTAACCTAGACATACTTTCTTGTAGTTAAAATCAGAGGAATCATAAAGATTTTCTCCCACTCTCGTTTTGAAGGTCTAGTTTTTTAGGCTTCCTGAGTCAAGGCGAAATCTGTCTTATTATGAAGATTTAAGATCTGGTAGTGAAAAATCAGGATAGAATAAAAAAAATTGGACATGCTAGAAGGAAACAAACCGAGGAGTCGGAGGTTTTGAAAGGGATCTCATTTCCACTCCATCCTACTTCTTTATTAGTGAGTTTCTTTTATTCTTATTTTCCTTTTACCTTCACATTATTTTCATTTGATTCAGAAAATTTAGAATCTTGGATTTTTCTAATCTTTGATCAGGTGACCATTTTTTACATGAGTACAACCTTATTTAGGTTTTATAAGATTTATTTTAGCATTCTTGTTTGAACAATAATAATCATAGAATATCATACCTTGGATTTCACTTGTATTTTCAACCGAAATCATTATTAATTTATCACCTTCTTTGCGAGAAAGCCAACCATTCTGAAAAGTGAGTGTTGGTTTCTGATACATCCTTATTTCTCGACTACCGATAAGTATTCTACCTGAAAATAAACATGAGAAATGTCATAAATTTTGCAGAAAACAAAACGATATGTGTTACTTGTTTTTATATTTCTGTTTTTTATGAAAACAACGAAACTAGTCTTATTAGCAATAAAAACTTACCAAAGAAACGAAAAACTGAAAATCAAAACATGAAAATCAAACCAGTATGTAAAATGGGGATTTGGAATCTGATTATTGCATGAAGTGTTTCAAGTAACGCCCGTCGATAGGGGCATTAAGGATTTTCCCATCAAGGTTTTCTAATAAGAATGAATTATTTCCCTCGGAAGCTACGATCCTGAAAGGTCGAAACTAGATGTGATCAAACTTGTCGTGCTTTCATGCGTCTTATTTTCTAGCACCCCACTTCAAAACTAGGTCATCAGGGAGAAATTCCCTATCTTTAGCTTTTTTATCAAACAAGGCTTTCATATTATCTTGATATCTCTGAAGTTTCTCATTCACATCAGCCCTATTTTGATGTACTTCAACTAACTAGTTTATTCTTCTGGTAATATCATTTAACTCTTCCGTTGTGTCTTGCCAAAGATTCATCATGGGCAGAGCAATATTTATGGGGAGGACCATGTCAGTATCGTACACCATTTGGAAAGGTGACATTCTGATTGATTTCTTGGTGCCGATTTGATTTTCCCACAAAGCATATTTCAAATGATCATGCCAGGCTTTCTTATTTTCAGTCAACACCTTTTTGATTATGGTGATTAGGCTCTTATTCGATGATTCAGCTAATCTGTTTCCCTTAGGATAGTAGGTTGTGGAATGTCCTAGTAAAATGTTGTACTTTTGAAAAAAAACTAACTATCGCCATGGATTTGAAGGCTTGGGCATTATCCGTAACTATCTTCCGAGGACAGTCGAATCTTGATAAAATGTTTTCTTCTAAGAAATTGATCACCACTGAATCTGTATCATTTTGTGTCAGAATGGCCTCTACCCATTTAGTGAAATAGTCTGTGGCAGTTAAAATCCATTTATGTTGTGCACTAGATTGTGGATGGATTTCACCAATAAAATCCAGAACCCATTGTTCAAATGGAGATTTTGTTTTGACTGGGACCAAGGGTAGTGCGGGAAGCTTTTGCTTTCCTGAGAATAGTTGACAAGAGTTACAAGATCTAACTTTAGTATTCACATTGGTAAATAATTTCGGCCAATAGTATCCAGCTCTCAGGATTTTATAGTTCGTTTCCCTCCAGGCATGGTGTCCTCCACACACCCATTAATGAAACTCATTTATAAGATTCTTCATTTCGGATTCTATCAGACATCTTAGTAAAAATCCTAGGGGATATTTCCAATACAATTGGTTGTCAATGATGCAATATTTTACCGTGTGTATCTTCAATGTTCTCTCCTTAGAAGGAGTCATATCACTTGGGCACTGAAGAGTTAGGAAGTATGAAACTATGTCACCATACTAAGCAGAGAAGGAAATCTTTTCTTAAACTTGAGTTGCAGGGTTCTGATCATCAAATTCTTCTATATCTGGAAGGTCTCTGTAAGATTGCATATGATTTATCTTGAGTGCTCTGAAATTTGATTCGGCTAATAGCTTAGCTAGGCCTTGACCTTTGACGAGTTTAGTTGGTTTTACCTCAAGATCGAATTCCTGAATCTTGGCTAGCCATCGGCCCCTCCTTCCATCACTATCTAGTTGAACCAATATATCTTTAACAGAGTTGGTTGGTACGTAGGAAATTATTTTGGAATGTAGCACGTAAGTCCTGAAATATTTGAGGGCCTTCACCATAGCGTATGCCTATTTTTCTAGTATATCATATTTCAACTCGGCGTCTCTGAGGCTTTTACTAAAAAATTCTATCAGCTTCTTGAAACCTTCATTGTTATTCTGTAAGAGCATGGTTGCGATAGTATGTTCGAATGCGAATGAAAAGATTAGGAACTCTTTCATGTAGTCTGGGCTAGCCAACACCGGTGCTTCCCCTATTACTTTCTTGATGTGTTTGAAGGATGTTTTAGCTTCGGTTTTCCATTTGACGTCGTTGTCTTTTTTTAGCATATCTATAATCAGTTTAACAATTTCATCAAAATTTGGAATGAATCTTCTTAAAAAAAATTATTTTTCCTAAAAAAGACTCGATTTCCTTTTTGTTTCAAGGAATATTGATTGTATCTATAGATTCAACCATTTCCGGATCGATTTTGATTCCTTCTCTAGATACTATGTGACCTAAGAGTTTACCTTCTTGCATTGAAAAATGAGATTTCTTAGGGTTGAGTGAAAAACTGAATTTTTTTGCATTTCTCAAATGTCTGTTTGAGGTGTACCAAGTGCTCTGCATCTAAGTTAGAAAAAACAGTTAAATCATCGAGATAAATAACAAAGACCATATCTCTCTCACCAACAAAGTCTATGTCCATTGCTCGTTGGAAGGTGGCCCCTGCGTTCATCAGGCTGAATGACATCTTATCATACATGAAAGTACCCCATGAAGTGGTAAACGCGGTTTTTTATTTGTCATCTTCGTGGACCAAAATTTGATTGTAACCTGAAAATCTATCAATCATAGACATTCTATTAGCCCCGACCAATTTTTCCAGAACGCGATCCATTTTATGCAACAGATAATTGTCTTTAAGGCATGATCTGTTTAGGTTCCTGAAATCCACGTAGAGTATGATTTCACTTTTCTTCTTCCTGACTGGAACTAAGTTAGCTACCCACTCGGAATACCTGAGTGGAACATTAATCTTTGCATCAAGGAGAATTTTTACCTCCCTTTCTATTACAGGCAAGGGTATAGGGTTTATCCGTCTAAGTTTCTGTCTGAAAGGTTTGATTCCCTGCTTTAAAGGGATTTTATGTTCGATGATAGTGGTATCATAAGTTTTCAGTTCATCGTAAGACCATGCGAAGACATATTTGTATTGTTTGAGCATCTCAGAATATTTACTTTTCATCTCGGCTGGAAGGTATTTAGATATTTTGACCAGTTCAGGGGTTTCCTCAGTGCCTATATTACAATCTTCGACCTCTTCGGGCTGAGGTTGCAATGTAGACTTTAGGGGTATATCATCCTGATCAAATAATCTTTCTAAAGGGATCATACCTTTAGGGATCTGATTTTTTTCCAGCACCAACATGCGGTGGTTAGCGATATTATCCTGGAACTTCTGAGGATATTCCCCCTCCTGCATGATCCAAGTAGGGTCATTCTGATTTTCTTGGTCGATGTTTGTTTCAGAAAATTCATCCACCATTTCGAGAAATTTCTTAATATGCTCATCATCTTCAAAGACCTGCCAACGTTGAACATTATTTGGTATTGAAATCGTGTGCCTCATTTCTATGTGATATTTTAGCTTCAGGATGGTAGGTGGCATAAAAGTAGCAGCTGCTTTCGCTAGAGAATCATCTTGTTGATTTTCTATTCTGTGAATGTGATGAATATTAAACGAGGAAAAAATGTTTTCTATCAAATCCCAAGCGTAGTTTTTGTACGACCTTAGCCTTGGATGTTTGGCTTGATATTGTTGCCTTATTTGTTTTACAATCAGTTATGCCTCGTCGTAGACTATTAGATTTTCAATTTTCAACTTTTGGGTAACCTATAATCCTAAGAACAAAGCTTCATACTCGCATACGTTATCTGTGTAATCAATGTCCCACTGTAATCTGTATGAGAAAGGAATAATGAATTCATCTCTGGGTGCCACAAACAACACTCCAACTCCTGCTCCTTCACAAGACAAAGCACCATCAAATTTGTTTTTCCAAACTCTTGTACTATTTACGTTTTTGTTTGTTTTTTCTATTCTTTTGTTTTCTTATTTTGTACAATTTTCTTCTGTACATTCATCGAAATTATCATCAATTGATAATATATAGTTTCCTCAATCCTGATCGACGACATATACCAAGTAATTATTTAGTTTTTGTGGGTCACTTACAGTATATACCAACCTTGTCTCTCTGTATAGATGGGTGAACCGTCCACCGAAAATTGGGATCGTGGCATACGTCATGTCCAGTTGAAGTGATCCTCCAAGCTTGGTGCCCCAAGACCTGGATAACAACATGCCATACTTCATAGGGACATCAACAACGACTACATGCATAAGAACACTCTTTACATGAATCTGTGCAAGATTAACCACCAAATATTTAATCATACTGAGACACTTAATTTTTCTTGAATCAAAAGAATACAGATCTCAATATGGTCTAGTAACCTCGAGACCTAGTTTTTCCATAATAAATTTGGGCATTAAGTTGTGGGAGGCTCCAGAATCCAACATACAGTTATGGAGTAGGTGATTGTGCACAATCAACATAATATAAAAATGAGCGACATAATATTTATCATTTTCGATATGCGGACCAAACATTATAGTAGGTCTATCATCTTCTAAATTAATAACATCCGCATGAATTTCAACATCTGATAAATTTATCATCTTGGCAGTTTGCTTTCTATACATCATATTTTTCGCTAATTCAACCAGAGGTACAAGAATTTTGATTTTATTAATTTTGTTTTCCATATTGAAACTTCCAATTGTCTTTTCGGCTTCTCTGGTTGGGATATTTGTTTCTCTTTTTTCTGGCCCATTAGTCTACGTTTCTTTTGTTTCGATTGTCTTTGTTTTGGCAGCTTGTGTTTCAATGGATGTTTGAACTACCTCATTCATTTTGGTTCTCGACAAGATCTTCTTCGGTGGAGCGGTTGTATAATTTTTATCTCTAGGCCTTAGATTATATTTCTGTTGAAGCTCAACCATTATAGAGTCGGTGATTCCTTGATAGCCAAACTCTCCCAGATTATTTATACTTTCCTCATTTCCAAACAATGGTTCTTAATCTAAATACCTTTCGTAATCCTATCTGGTTAGGTGAGGTTCTTGTTCGTTATCACTGAGGTTGTTTATATCTTCATATAACCGCTCATAGTCTTTCATATCATCATTTTGCATGAAGTTTTATGTTTTAAAAGGGGCTTTGATTTTTTGGTTCTCATTTTTTACTTGTCTCTGCTGAATCTGGGGGTTGTGATTCCTTTTGAAATCTCTCCTTGCAAAAGGATAAGGCTTAGCTTGGTCTAGTTCCATTCTAGAGATTTTATTTGATAAATCTTTGATTATCTTATCCATGTCATCCATTTTTTCCTCCGCGGACCTCCTAGATCCGGAGGGTCCAACTTGTTCCCTTATGCATTTGGTTTCTTTGGTTATTGTATCAACTTTGGATTTTAGTTTACGTGATGCAATCATGTTCGACTCGATTCCGATGGCATCGTCTTGCATTCCTTTGAGGGTAGCAGATATCATTTCCCTTAAAAGTAGGGAAAAGTCAGGCTCGAAATCCCCTGCGAAAGTCATTTTAGCTGTGGGTTTAGAGGGTTTAAATTCTGCTAGAATATTATTATAGAGTTTGTTAAACCTCTGGGTGAATTCTAGGACTGACTCTAAATTCGTTTTCCTCAAAGCCCCAAATTCCGTCAGATAATACAAGTGATCTTTCTTTTCTCCCCACTGCCTTAAGAAAGCATTTTCTACCGCGTCATAAGACCCTACAAAACCTACCAGGAGCCCTCGGAACCAGATTCTTACTTGTCCTTCAAAATTTTACACTAAAAGTCTCAAGTAAACATCCTCATGCTCATTGCCGAAGATATCAATGAATTGGTCAAAAAAAAGTATGTGCTATGTGGTAATTAAATCTCCTTCTCTCGTGAATTTCAGTAAGTTCTTCATATAATTTTCTGGTAAATCATGAAGGAGAGGGGGAAGGACTAAAGGAGTGTATATGGCCGCCACTTTGGAAAAAATCCTAGGGGGCGGAGGTGGTCCTTGACCGCCTCCTCCTCTAGCACCACCTCCACCTCCAGTGCCGCCTCCGACGCCACCTCCTTCAACATTAGCCATTTGAAGTCGAGGGGACGAACTTAGGGAGTTAAAGAGAGGGTTTTCATAAACTGCTAGGGACCGAAGCGGTGACTTTTCAACTTCCTCGGGATGTAGTGAAGGAAAAACTGGAAAATGATCGTTATAACACGTGCAGTCTAGAAGAGGAGGGAACGGGAAACATGGACTAGCTTCTTCAAACTTACAAGATGTATAGATAGGTGAACTAGCAGGAGACTAATCAGGGTATAAAGTTCACTCCTCGAGATTTTGTAGAAAAGAAAACTTTGTTTCAGGTGAGGATGGTGTAGACAGAAAAGTAATGATAGAAGGTATAGAAGAGGATCCTTTATTCAGACTTTTTTGAGTATCAGACGGGTCAATATCAATCTTTATTGCGGTTTCTCTAGTTGAGGCCTCCGCAAAAAGTGTTTGTTTAAAATTTTCTTCAGGAGATAATCCTTTGACTGGAACCTTAGTATTGACTTGAGTTATTTTGGGTTGGTACTTCTTACCTGAAGATGAAGCAATATACTTGAGGTATCCCTTGGGTTTTAACAACTTTTCGGGATCAGATACACACGTAGTCTATTGATCGCCTAGGTTCTTCCTGGTATTCTTTCGACCGAATGCCAGTTTATCTGTAGTGGATTCGCCAAGTGAAAGATAAAAATAGCCTTAATATAGTATTCTATCTTTGTTCACTATCAAATACAGAATGTTAACTTGTCATTTCCCCAGGTAAAAACAACTTCGTTTCTCCGTCCCCGGAACCGACACCAAAAAGATGTTCCTGAGATTAAACTTAAGGCTCAAAGAATAATGCCAGGCATCAGAAATATAAAGGAATTTTTTTAAAAGGTGATTTTTCTTTTGTTAGTTACATAAGAATTAATCCTCAAATTAAATTAATGACAGAGCACGACATAGGTCGTAATTTGTTGTCTGAGTCGATTTATAAAATCAGATGATGTGGGAGAAAATTACAAAACTATGAAGCAAAGTGAGGCATCAATGGAAGATGAATCTTACCCTGTTCACAGTAGAAGAAAATAAATAATGCACCCTTGAAAGGATATGAGATACAGTGATCCAAGTAGCTCACCGTTCTTGTATTTACTTATAGTGAATACAGAGGAAAAATTGTTTGCTTATGAAATCATCGGTTTAATGTGCTTGCAGTAGCAGCCTGAGATAAGTCTTTGATTTAGATATTTATACAAAATGGTCTCAACATGAAACATTCGGACTTGTCATAACCTTAAATGATAAATATTACAACATGTAAACCGAAAGGTCCCACAATCATTTACTATGTCTCTTTGCATGCGGGTAGGGACGTTTCTTCTTCATATCCTCCATCTCGGAGACAACTGGCATATGATCATGACTCATGGAAATAGTAGGTGCAGGTTGTCTCATTTGTTTCCATATGTGATAGCTTTCTCGTGTTCGACACACTGGATGCATCTTCTTACTAGCTGCACTACTAAGCTGGAAGGTTCTGTTGTGTCATTTGCCTCGAAAATATATAGCTTCTTTCCTATATGAGGAAACCTATCCTGAATTTTCCTTGCTTCCAAAGTATAGTCTGTAGTTGTAAACTGAGATTTACTATCCACTTAATAATCTGGATAAGCTCAATTTGTTTCAATTGTTGGATGGTCGTCCGAGCCTTCTATGCTTGCCTTAGCACTAAGTTGATTTTTTTCTATGTCAATCTACCCCAAGGCCTCGGAGATACTATCTCTTTCAATGTCCAGTAACCCCTTTTCGAGTGAATACAATGCTTCCTCACAAAACTTATTTACTTCCCTGGCTAATATTTTTCTTTCAACCAGATTTGTCTCCCATGTCTTCAGGATTATGTCACCTCGGGTTTTCTCCGAAAGAGACAATTGAGGGGTATTTTCCATTTCATCCCTTGCTTATATTAAAATGGCCTCCTGGAACATAGCTCGAGCCGCAGTGGCTTCTCTCTCCTTAATGTAAATGTTTTTTAGAGAAAGGTTTTCCACCCGATAACAACTTTGAACAACTTCTGCTTTCGTAAAAAGGTTTTGTTGGGCTAATTCTAGCTTCTCTTGCACCTCCAATGCCTGAGCTTGGAAAGCTTCTACCTCCACTTCTGTAACTTTAGCTAAATGTACCCTGACCTGAAGTTGTTTGATCAATTCTTCTTGCTGAGTGGCTAATTATCTATCATCCTATGAATTCCTTTGAAACTTCCCAATGCTCGTTTGCAGCTGTTGAATTTGATGCCTCTCGTAAGCTCTTATTTGATCGAAATCTTGGTTCATCTTATTTTTTACACTTTGTTCCACAGTCTTTATTTGGTTCTGCAACTGTCTCACTAACATATTCTTTTGTTTCATTTGTTCCGCTAGATTCCCTACTGAACATCGATTTGTCATAGAAAAATCCCCCAGTGAGCCTGCCATTTCCATAGCGAAGTCTGTCTCATCTAAAGCCTGTCCATCATACAACACTCTGTGTATTTTTATAGTGGCACCCTCCCTTTGGTGCGTTTCTCTTTTAACTATAGCCCTCCTCTTGTTGTTGAAAAATAAGTCAGAAGGGGGCATTTCTTCAGCCGAAATAGGAGTAAGATCTTCTATAAATACGACTTCGGCATTTGGGTTCCTCTGACTGGACTGTAAAGGTGTTACCGACTTGATAGGACTACCTATCTCGGTGGATGGTTGTTGCCCTGTTGTGTTAGTAGTCAATTTATCTGGTGTGGAAGGTGGTGTTTCCTGTCCCTTTTTTAACAAAGCTTCAATTTGAGATTTAGTTTGATTACCAGGTGGATTTGGTAATGCGATATTTTCTTTATATGTCAAAACATCAGTTTTCTACAAACTCTTCTGAGTGTCTTGTCCACTAGAACTTCTTGTTTCTAAACCCTGAGTCACAACTTCTTATGTAGATGGAGGTGTCTGGGTTTCTCCCTGTAATACTTTAGGTAAACTATTTATTTTGTGTCTTTGGAACTTGTAGAACTCGACTAATTTATCTAGAGCCAGAGTTTGGACTCTGCTCAACACCTCATGATATGACTTTACTCCCCAGAATATTTCATCCTAAGGGGAATCTTCATGCTCGTATCTCTTTAGATTGTATAGAGATAAGTGGTTTTCCACAATCTTGTGGGGATCATGCTTCTTGAACTCAATATCAACCAGCTTAATGTCTTCTAAGGCTGTGGCCTCCACTTTCTAGTGGCCGAAATCAAACAATGAGAACATACCAATTTGTAAAGGGAAGGTCGACCATACCTTTTTCTACGCCGCTTTTAATTCTTTGTTGATTCCCCCTGTTAGAGTTTGATAGGATATCTCTTGGAACACCATCCGATCTGGCATAAACTTTGGTAAAGCATGTGGGGGAACTGAACACCCGAAAACCCCGATGTAGGAGAAATGTTCCTCAATGTACCAATCCACTATTTTCCCTAGGTTGGTCATGATCTTGTCTAAAATCCTGGGAGGTGGGAAACTATAGAGAGAAATATGCATCGACATCACCACATAGTTGCAGATTTCGTAGAAGAAATATTTTTCTTTATCCTCCCACAACTTGGAGTGATAGAAATGTATGGGCTCAGCATTGGTTGGAGTCCATCTCCAGCTCATCAAAGGAAACGATGTTATGAAACAAATGGCATCCATAATGTATTCCGACATGTAGAAAGGGGAAGGTTTCCCTTTGGCTTTTAACTACTGATATTTTGTGATTTCCTTGGCCAAACTGTCCGATAATATTTTGTCCCAATTGAAAGAAAAACCTTCTGCAACTCCATGCATGATTGGTAACCACGATAACAGGAAGTGGGCATAAGTTTCTTTCCCAAAATTTCTACACAACATCATGGCCACATACATCATATGAGTGTCTAATGATGCAGTGGCATATATTCCATGGGTGTCAGCTCTGAACTTCTCAGGGCATGCTCACCAGTTCTTGATTAAGTCAGGGTAGTTCTTTCCACCTTGTGTGCACTCTTCTTCATCGAACTTTGTTAAGAAAACGACATTGTATTTGTATTTGAAAGCAGGGGATAATCTTTACATCACTTGTATATGTTCCGGTAGAAAAGACCCAACAACAACTTTCTGTGAATTGTGGATGCTCCTGGTTGAGACGTCAACATTCTCCAGGGCACAACCTATCATGTCGTTATACGACATGAGTCTCGACCACATGGCTATTTTATGCAACTCTGATTGAGCTATGTATTTGAGCTTCGTCGCCTGAGTTTCAGTCACTTCATAGCTCGACTCTTCTGGGAAGTTAATCAAATCGTATTGTAGGATATCAAACACCTGTGTCCAGGTTTTCACGGTATCTACAACTCTTGGTGATGTGCCTAAGAGGACATATGTGTTCTGTCTCATGCTTTCACCAGCCGCTTTAGCCATTTTCCGTGGAGCCATGATAGTAGTAAGCTCAGAATTGTACTACCTGTTACAGGGAAATGCGTAAACTTCTTAGTTTGTTAAGGCTTGTTTTTCTGTGAAAATGCAAATGGAATTCAAACTTCAATATATTTTTTCACCTTAAATGTATAAATTTACGAGTACCTTTACTGACAATGTATTTGTTAACTTTAATGAAAAAGATAGGCGTTGATCTGCGATCTTATTAGAAATCATTGTCGTTGAGCCATAATTAATTCCATTAATATTTGGGGGTTCGCAACTAGGAGCTTGGATAAAAATATTTGAAACTTTCTGAAATTCGGTTCAGTGAAAACTCAATTGCAAGATAATCTTGTTTAACCCATTAATTAATTGTGTTTATCGTTAAGTGTTTTTCAAGTTTTCGGACTTCGGGATTTTGATAGTAA
Source organism: Picea engelmannii (assembly GCA_009831015.1). Lineage (NCBI taxonomy): Eukaryota > Viridiplantae > Streptophyta > Pinopsida > Pinales > Pinaceae > Picea > Picea engelmannii. Next base: position 120,947 of record ML777665.1, read on the forward strand.
CTCGAGATAAGATTTCTGAAACTCGAAATCGTGAAGTGATTAATGATTAGATAATTGTCTTTAATCTTTAATTAACCATGCTTAGTGTTACGGTATTTCAAGAGTTCGGATTTCGTGAATCTAGAGTGTGATGAATGGAAAATATCTGAACTCCAAATGCGTGAAGCTTACTATTTAACTTTTAATTGGGGTTTAGCTTTTAGGTATTTGCAGTTTCATGCATCGATAAATTCACTTTATTACCTTTTCGACAGGCCATTACCCGTAATGATGTGTCAAAGCTTATTTGGGGTACACGTGTATTGGGACTAGGATCCTTAGAACACTTTTCGGACATCGGGACATTGGAGTTGATACATTGTGAAACGCTCGAAGTGCGAAACTCCGAAGCCGGAAACTCCAAAGTAGTCTCTATAGGCTTGACCTTTTTAACAATTAGGCGGCTCCAAAAACTCGGGGAAAAAGGGGTCGTTCGATCGACGAGGAAACTTAACCGGCGATAGACCTTGTACGTGCCTTAAGGCTTAAAATTTTAAAAGTGTTCCAACAAATATAATGGAGTCTATATAGACAAATGACTACAAATAATTACAAATAGAGAACATCACATTAATGATAATTTATTAGAGTCTATTACTCTAAAGAAATTAGCAGAGATAGATTGAAGGAATCAAAGAATATTGGAACATAAAGGTGATTCATTGGAATTTTAGAAGATAGAAAAATATTTGTTTAGATTTCAATTTAAAAGAGGGGAAACATAGAATAATTCTAAAGTATCCCTAGGTAATATGAATCTCACAAGAACTTACCAAGACTCATACTATCATACATATACTAGAAATCTTACAAGAGAAAAACTTCAAAAGATTATAACTAGTAATTTGAAATCTCCTTTGTATGATTCAATAAGGACATATCTCACAAGAACTTGATTGGTAATACTAATAGTAATAATACATATACTATAATAGAAAATCGATTAATTATGCATTCAATGAGAATAAAATTGGAACAACAAACTGCCAAATTACCAAACTACTAGACTTAGATTTAAGGTTTAATTTTAAATTAAGAAATGCAAGGTAAAATAAGATAGGAAATACCTGAAAAGGGAATACTAAGGATGGTGATTCTCAAGAGGGGCATCTACCTCCTCTCCACAACTCCACAACATGGGAACTCTCCACTTCTTATTCCACACATCTCTCTCTAAGAAAACTATTCGAACTTCACTCATGGGCAGTGAGTCATACAAGAAGCTAAGGTTCCATTTTCATGAGGGAGGAGTTATTTACATATGTAAAATGTATTCTTTCACCCTATTTATAGTCTCAACTTGCATCTATAGTTTTTTAGGGGAGTTGGCATATTTTTTTCCCACTTTACATTTTGTTTCTAGGGCCACTATGGTTGAGATCTTTAGGGTGCTCCTTGTTCGACAAGGAGCAACTCAATTCTTCTTGGCGGATAAGGATTTCTCTGAAGATTCTAACAATGGGTATGTATAGTTGGGAGATTTAAGGTGATCCTTGGTTTTCGAGGAGTAATTAGTCATTCTTAGTTGGACAGGGAGCACCCTAAATCTCTCGAATGGATTTCTCCACTTAAATGTGACCTCAAAACAATGAAAACCCAAGTAAAATGTACACTAAAAGATACCAAATAATTGATACAGTTTTCACCCATTTTTTAACTTTTCACACCCAACATAGTTACCAACTTGATGAGAATTGTGACCTCAAAATGGGAACTCTAGCCCTAAATCCCCATATTTTTTGGTCAAAGCATAAAAATAACCCCTTGATTGAAAAGTGGTGTTCCGAGAATCACCCTTTTATTTTGGGGTTAAATTTTGGCTTTAAGCCTCTGTAATGTTGTGAACAAAAACCTAAAAATCAATCTTGGAATAAAAAAGTGGTACTATTTTTTTCTTTCTTTCTTTTTAAATTTTATTTTTAGGGCTAAAATTACAACTTGCTTGAAATTGTGGCCTTAGCCACTGATACAGTTTCAACCCAAGTATTAAAATCAACTTGTGAATTGAAAAGTGGTGTTACTAGAAGCACCCATTTTTTACAAGGTTAAATTACAACTTGTTTGAAACCATGGCCTCAACAATTGGTGATGTTGCAACCAAAATCTTAAATAAACCCAAGAATTGAAAAGTGGTCTTACCAGTAGCACCCATTTTTCATAATTAAAATTAAAACTCGTTTGAAATCATAGCCTTAACAACCAATACGATTGCAACCAAAATCTTAAATTCAACTTTGAATAAAAAAATGGTGCTACTAGTAGCACCTTTTTTTCGAGGCTAAAATTGTAACATTTTTTAAGCCATGGCCTAAAAAATTGGTACTATTGCAAACGAAATCATAATTTTTTTAAGAAGAATAGAAAAACTAAGGGAAACACACACACACACACACACACACACACATATATATATATATATATATATATATATAAATTTAAAAGGGAAATTAAAAAAAATAAAAATATTAAAACATGCCCTCGTTATTCCCTCACCCTCTATAAAAAAGGAAAAATTAATATATATATATATTAAAATGAACAAAAAAAACAATATTGGTGGAGGGGTAATTCTCATAATCATCATGTCCTTGTTCGCCCTCTTATCCCTCCCTATTAGAATTAGCTCTTGTGTGTTGTGTAGTTTTCGTGTGAGTTGTAACTATGTTGTCATCTTTTGCAAGTTTAGTATGTGATTTGGAATGATTTAGTAAGCTTTTCTATTGTTACTAAGAGGAGAACAATAAAATCTTGAGTGAGGAGTGTCATTGGGAAAGTTCTAGTGAATATTTTGTATTTAAAGGAATTATCATGTATCATTACATGGAGCACATGGGAATACAAAGATGCATCACATAGATAAAATTGAAAATGCATGGGACACCTTCAATCAAAGCCCCCAACTTTTTTTGTAATTGTGTGTTGCTCATTGTGTCCAAGTCTAAGCACCATTATGAGAACAAATTGGCACAAGCACCACCATTGGTCTCTCTCGTAACTTCACATAGCTACACCAATTTCCTTCTCAATGGGGACTTCCATGGGCATATATAACTTTAAAAGGGAAATTTTTAAAAATAAAAATATAAAAACATGCCCTTGCTATTCCTCACCCTCTTTTTAAAAAAGAAAAATTAAATTAAATTAAATTTAAAAAATTAAACCAAATAAATAAATAAATTAAATGAACAAAAAACAAACAATATTGGTGGAGGAGCAATTCTCATGATCATCATGTCCATGTTCACCCTCTTATCCCTCCATATTAGAATGATCTCTTGTGTGTTGTGTATTTGTCATGTGAGTTGTAACTAAGTTGTCATCTTGTGCAAGTTTAGTATGTGATTTGGAATGATTTAGTAAGTTTTTCTATTGTTACTAAGAGGAGCACAATAAAATCTTGAGTGAGGAGTGTCATTGAGAAAGTTCTAGTGAATATTTTGTATTTAAAGGAATTATCATGTATCATTACATGGAGCACATGTGAATACAAAGATGCATCACATAGAGAAAATCGAAAATGCATGGAACACATACAATAAAAGCCCCCAACATTTTTTGTAACTATGTGTTGCTCATTGGTCCAAGTCCAAGCACCATTATGAGAACAAATTGGCACAAGCACCACCATTAGTATCTCTTGTAACTTCACATAGCTACAATAATGTCCTTCTCAATGGGGACTTCCATGGGCATATATAACTTTAAAAGGGAAACTTTTAAAAATAAAAATATAAAAACATGCCCTTGCTATTCCCTCACCCTCTTTAAAAAAGGAAAAATAAAATAAAATAAAATGAAAAAAATTAAACCAATTAAAAAAATAAATTAAAATGAACAAAAAAATCAATATTGGTGGAGGGGAAATTCTCATAATCATCATGTCCATGTTCGCTCTCTTATCCCTCCCTATTAGAATTAGCTCTCATGTGTTGTGTAGTTGTCATGCGAGTTGTAACTAAGTTGTCATCTTGTGCAAGTTTAGTATGTGATTTGGAATGATTTAATAAGTTTTTCTATTGTTACTAAGAGGAGCACAGTAAAATCTTAAGTGAGGAGTGTCATTGGGAAAGTTCTAGTGAATATTTTGTATTTAAATGAATTATCATGTATCATTACATGGAGCACATGGGAATACAAAGATGCATCACATAGAGAAAATTGAAAATGCATGGGACACCTACAACCAAAGCCCCAAACGTTTTTTGTAACTATGTGTTGCTCATTCTGTCCAAGTCCAAGCACCATTATGAGAACAAATTGGCACAAGCACCACCACCAGTCTCTCTCGTAACTTCACATAGATACAACAATGTCCTTCTCAATGG
>ML777665.1:125498-153132 GCA_009831015.1 Picea engelmannii
CACCCCCCCTCCACACCTCTAATACCTCTCATCACACCCTCACCACCCCAGTAAATGAGTTGTTACTTTAAACCCTATAAAAAAAGATGATAGTAGTAGCACTACTTTTTTATTCAAGTGTTGATTTTAAGATTTTGGTTGCAACAACACTAGTTGTTAAGAACATGGTTTCAAACAAATTGTAATTTTAACCTTGCAAAAAAAAGGTATTATTGGTAACAACTTTTTTTTTTTATTTCAAAGTTGATTTTAATATTTTGGATGCAACAATCCTAGTTGTTAAGTCCATGGTACCAGTTGTTAAGGCCATGGTTTCAAACAAGTTGTAATTTTAACCTCGAAAAAAAAGGAGCTATTGGTAGCACCACTTTTCAATACTAAGTTGATTTTAAAGTTTTCGTTTGCAACATTATGGATTTGCAAAAGGTTGTAATTTTAACCTTGAAAAAAATAGTGATTCTAAGAGCACCACTTTTTGAAATGGGGGTAAAAATAGTCATTAAATGCAACCTCTAAGAACATGGTAATTCTAGAAGGTTCTCAACAAGTTGGTCACTATGTTTTCCACTTTGAAGCTCTCAAAAGAGTTAATACACCAAGTATGGACTCCCTAACCCACATGATTGCTCCCCGTGCAACATTGACAATAACTAGAATATATATATTTCTTGTTTGTAATCTACAATGGCATATAGATGGAATGGGAGGGGATGACAAATAAATTAGAAGCATCCATGTGCATATAACTCATAATATACTAAGAGAAATCCCATCATTCTTGTGGGTTGGATGACACCACATTAGCTCAATTCTCATGAGGTGTTGATGAATTAAATTTTCCTCAACCAATGCTCCTTTTCTAATGCTAATAAAAAGTTACTCCTTAGGCCACCTATAAATTTTTTCATGACTTTGTTCTAGTATAGTTAACACCATTCAATGTCGATAGAAAAGACGAGGTAGGGAAATACATTTTCAAAGAGAGAACTATTAACATTTAGTAATGTCATGTGGTGTGTTTTTTACTTTATCTTTCATTAGGGGAAGTGTTTCTCCTACCTTAATATGATGAAAATATTATTTGCAATATGTAAATTACATTGAAGAGCATGATGTCCAAGAAAGCAAGAATATTCCTCTTCAAGGTCTACCATCTATAAACACATTGAATCTACAATGTTCGTTAATGGAGAAATGGAGAGCTTATGATGGTGGATTGATAATATTGAAGTTAAACATTATTTGGATAAACTTTGGGCCTCACACTTGAATCCCAATCCATTATGGGTATAAAAGAATGGTTAACTATGTGATTGGCAAGTTTTCACCATATGCAACTTGGGCCACATTTTGTTTCAATTTGTGAGCATGTTAACACAGGGAAATGTCCTCTCATCATGTCACACAAGTTCACAAAGGGCCCAATTAGACATGTCACTATTTCAAATAGTGAACCCTCTGGATATGGCCCAATTACCATTGCTAATTTTATGATTTTAATTTAAATGTAGAATGTGGTATACAAATCCGTAATTGAGCTACTCTAGAACTAATCTAATCTAATTTTCTCCTACTGAGGAAATTAAAGAATCGATAGACATAAATCCAGAATAAATGAATGCACACAATAAATAAGAACAAATTCATCAAATTATAGATTTCATAAATTTCCAAATCACTGACATCAAACAGAGTTGAACCTACAATTGGACTGAAAACTACAACTCTATATCCATTTTTTAGAAAAAAAATAATAGGATAAAGCAAGAACACATGCCAAATACATGAGAACAATATACAAAAAATAGATATCATTTCTCGTAACTTTCTATACCACCATGAGCATCGGGAATAATCTACACTAATCTCACAACAACACTAGGAATATTCAGTAACATTTGGCCATCAATGGATTCTCCATTAAATTTTGAAGTTAGCTTCTAATGTTCAACAATAATCCCCCCCTCAAATATGAGCAAGAGTCTCCTTTATCAAAATTGGGCGACTCTCAGTATTTATATTCTACTTGGCTCCTTGTCCTTGCATGTTTTCATCTCATTCTAAAAAGAGATGATGAGGACATAATTTTAATAAAATATCTAAAATTACAATTATACTTCATCCTTGTGCAATTGCAATCAAAGATCCTTCCTCTAATTATTATGGGCCTCCTCTATTATTTGGTTGTCTACCTTGCCCATTATGTTGATGTGGCCATGTGTATAGGTGTTCTCCCTTACCTCACTTCAAAAATTTTACTTGTTGCCCCTAATTTCTTCAAGCTTGATGTCTTTGAAAAAATGTGCATTGTGTCTCCCTCATCCTTTGATGTTCAACTCAATGCCTTTATTGATATAGAAAGATTCCCTTTATCTCTTTCCAAAATATTGTAAACATGACACAAGAGAAACCTTCATTAAATTTTCCTCATAGATGTTCTATAAATTATATATGACATTTTTTTTATGCTCTTTCATTAAGAACTTTCTCCAAAACTATTAATTTCCTAGTGAATGCAAAGAATTATCCTACAGTTGAGAGATTAGCTTCCAAATCTCTTGTTTTGTTACCTATAAGAAACCAAATATTTCTTAAGGCTTTCCTGTAAATATGTGTGTTCTTTTGAACTTAGTCTTAGAGACATTTATAAGCTCCCAATCCGCTTCAAAACAATTTTCTCGGCCTTCAGAATGTGAATGTTATTTGCTTGATTTTATTGTTTGTTTCCATCAGAGTCCAACACTTTGAGCAATATTATTTCATCCATTGGCTTATGTATTAGTCAAAACTTATCTTTCATTAATATATATGTTTCCAAACAAATTATCGCTCTCAAGCATCGTCTTCTATTTTCCATCAAGATGTGATAATAAATCAATACTGCCATCCTCAATAATTTTCGTAATTTCATCATTTCAATGCTAACACTTGTTAAAGAAGGTAATAATTCAGATGATGTTTTCAAGGAATCAAAAACGATAGCAAAACTAGAAATTGATGAATCACAACCCACATATTTGAATTATGGACAAGTAGTTTTGAGCCCTAATTTGGTGTCTAAAATTTATTAAAGTTTACCTAAATTTAATTCTTCTCTAGTCTTAGAAAATGGTGCTGTATATAAAAAACTAGATGTAGACAATATATTATGACCTAGAATAGTATACCTCTAAACATCTTTTTGTGTTTTGAAGTATATGCACTACTACATATGAGGTTTTAATTCGACAAAAACTTTTGACGATAAGGATAAATTCAATCATATCGTCGCAAATTATTTGAATTTTAATATTTTTTTTCAGGGCGCCCCGATAACGTCGAACTTCCGATGAAAATATATCTTCTCCAATCTTTTGACAAACCTAGGGTAAAGTTCGTTGATATATCAATGAAAGAAGTGGATGCCTACTACCCTTTTGAAAATGGTTTAACGGTCACTTACTTCACTGATTTGATCAACTTTGACATAGTCATAGTTTGTCGAAAGATTAATGGAGGCTAGTGGTTTCTACAATTTTGTTGTAGGTGCGAGGGTTATTAAAAAATTTATTATCATGTGTTAGTCTATTTTCTATGTGTGAATTGCCTCAAATCCAATTCTTGATCATCATATCTCTAATTTTGTACTTTGAAGGTTACAAATTTTTAATATTGCTTTGTCTCTTTTTTAAATACCGAGATTGGATCCCTAACCCTTAGACCCACTTTCATTTGGGGACACAAATTTTTCCCTAGGAAATATATAGGTATGAACATGTCCACTCAATTCCGTTTAATTATTATACAATTTTTCTTGGTGTAGTTCTCTTTTATTGTTTGATTTTATTACTTGCTTATAGTGAAGCTTTGGAACTTAAGTGGAAAAAATGTCTGGATTTTATTTGTTGATTATTGTTATAAACCTTTAATAGATCTATGATGAAAATTGGTATTTGTACCATAGTTAGAATATATAATTCATATATTAATGTACTTATATTGCTTCAATGGATTTTGTTGTAATTAATATAGGAACTCCCAATGCCAACACCTGAAGAGAGTGAAAGGACAGTTGTTAGGTTAAGGGTTGCATGGGAGGCATTGGTCGGTACTGATGGGAAATTTTATTTCCCTTGCTATGAATGTAGGGGATTGAAAAGAAGAAGAGTTGTAAGGAAAACAACTGAAAAACATTGTTTTACATATGGCCATTGTGAAGGGGATCATGCATTTCATCCCATGGTAAGTTATTCATTATATATGTCTTTGTATTGAATCTATTTTAATAAAATAATTGTTTTAAGTTTTTTTATATACACTAATGTTATTGATTGTTTGTAATTGTAAATATAAATCCTCCTAGGTGTTTGTCGCGAGATAAATACCTGCCAAGTAGTAGTAGAAATACTATTGCACAATATGTGGAAGACGATATAAATATTGAATATCACATCAATCCTATGGAAGAAGATGACACCAATAATATTGTTGATCCAGATGATGGGACAAATAGATTGATCCAGGACATCTTTGCTCCTATCGATGAGAAAAATGATGATGGTATTTATGATGTAACTCTACTTGAGAAGGTTGAACAACCCCTTTATGAAGGCTTAAGAACAAATATTCTCTCTGCTATAATGTTGTTGGTGAACTTGAAGGTATTGAATGGTTTTTCAAACACTTGTCTCACACAGATCCTAAGGTATATAATATAATTTGTCACATATTGTATGTAAAGGTTGACTTTATTTTTCTCTATTTGTAGTGTCAATTAATCTGTAAATTAAGGATGCAATATTTTTTATTACGATTATTTACATTAACTAATTTGTTTTTATGTTGTAGATTTCTAGGTGAATTTTTCTTACCACCGTCAAATAATTTACCTCACACATATCGAGAGATATGTGCCATTATGAAAGATATTGGAATGGAGTATCAGGCTATTGATGCATGTCTGAATGATCATATTATATATTATGGACAATACGCATTGGAAAATAAATTCCCACAATGTCAAATCAGTAGATATTGAACCAATCAAGTAACAAAAAGGGTGCCTCACAAGGTTCTTCGTCATATTTCGATAATTCCACGTTTGTGACAATTTTTTAGGTGCCAAAGAATTGCATAATTTATGGATTACCATGCATGACACATAAAAGAAGATGGTGTTCTTCGAATGCCTACGGATGGTTATGAATTTAGGAACATCGAATAAAGATGGACAATTTTTAAAGAAAAACCTCGTGATGTTAGGATTTCATTGGTAGTTGACGATGTCAATCCATTTGGAAAGATTAGGTCTATTTACTCAGTGTGGCCTATTTTTTTTATAAACAATAACCTTCCTCCTTGGATGTTAATAAAGAGGGAGCACACAATGTTGGCAATGATTGTTCCATGTATTTGTTTACAAAATTGTTTTGAATATTGTATTTCATTTTTCTTATTTGTTGCATAATTATTTATGTATATACAAGGTAGTAATTATGTGTACTTTCACCCAATTAGGTAAGTACCAAGTCAAATATATGAATGTATATATTGAGCCTCTTGTTGACGAGCTAGTAAAGTTTTGGGATGGAATCACTATGTATGACATCTCTAGACCAATACGGCAAAGGAAATTTCAATTCCATGGAATACTTACATGGGCAATTCACGATGCCCCGGGGCTAACACATTTTTGTGGTATGTAACATACTGATGGAATTTCATAGTATATAATTTTATGAAAATATGATGCATGCTTCTTAAATATCAATTCCTCTTTATATAAATAATACTAACATTAATCCATATAATCTTGCAGGTCTTCAAACAAAGGGTAAATGTGCATGTCCAGTTTTTGGTCCTAGGATGAAATTGGGTCATTCAAGAAGTCTAGGAAAGGATGTATTTGATGAGTATAGGCACTTCCTCCCTAAGAACCACGGGTATTGAACTACAAAAAAACATATTTTCAATTCGAAAGAAGAGATTGGAATAAAACCATGAAGAATGACACCTCACCTATGTAAGTTGGAATATAATAGATTAAATTGTCAAGGTAAGCATTTAGTCTATGTGTCTGCATATATATTAATGTTTTATTATTTCAATTTATATATAATTTTGTTTATTGTATCTAACAATTATTGTTGTAATCTCATTAATTAATTTTCATAAATGTCATCAAGGCATAAATGGGCTTCCACGGGGAATGAAAAGTTACCCGATATAATTCAATAGGTTTCCCTACTATGAGAACCTACAGATATCTCATTTTTTTTTATACAATGCATATCAAGAAGAATGTAACAAAAACATTGTGGATAATTGTAGATGGAAGGAGTGACAAAGAAAAACTTGTCAAAAATTGTACTGACATTCAGGAAGCCAATCATGCACTACAAAATGTGATTTATTCAAATAGCAATGGAGTACACCGAAATAGTCTTCCATGGTTATTTACAAATGAAAGCAATGTTGTAAAGAGGCCATTTAGAAAATTAAATTTCCCATGGGATTTGCTTCAAACATAAATAATTTCTTAACGAAGAAAGGTGAATTTGGCGGGGTGAAAACTCATGACTAGCATACCTTCATTAAGGTAATTATTTTGGAAGTAGATTTCTATATTGGTAATTAATATATTACTTTTTAGTATTATAATACAGTTTTATTTTCCTAAAAACTAATGATCCCTTTGTTGTTATAGTATGTTCTACCTCTATCTCTACCTGACAACTTTGACAACAATGTAAAACTAGTTATATGTGATCTTGGAAAATACATGAGGTAAGTATTAATGATTTATATGCAAAATCGTTGTTGCTCAATTTGTCTACATCTGTTTTTATACTTTCAATATATATATGACATTGTTATTTAAACCTATGATCTAATTTGTTATATCATGTGTAGGTGGTTGTCATGTAAAGAAATCCATAAAGAATATATAAAATATTGGAGGAGAGAAATTCCTCGACTAATGTGCGAAATGAAAAAGTATCTACCTCTGACATTTTTCAATGCACAAGAACACTACCTCATACACCAAGTTGAGGAGATTGAAATGTGTGGACCTGTATACACAAGGTCAATGTGGATGGTGGAGAGGCACTTGAATTCATTGAAGGCCTTCATTAGATAGAGAGCACGTCCTGAGGGATCTATGGTGAAGGGATATATGGTATATCAATCCTTGGTGTATATTATTCAGTATCTTCGTAAATTAGCAGCAAAAATCATGAAGGTGCCTCATATTTGGGATCTCAATTTCATTAACAAATTTGAAGGGGAGGTCTTGATCAAGAAAGGTAGAATGAGGAAAGTGAAAGGTAATTAGATGGTAGAGATCTATAATACTTTTCATTAATATTGATTTATTTCTATATTGTACTTATTTAAGTTTTATTTAGCTTCCATGATCAATTATTATTTAACATTTACTCTAATTACTATTGTTTATTTTTTTTCCATATAGTTGGTCGAGAGTGGGATGCAATACATTTATACATCGCAAACAATCTTGATTAGATGAAATTATGGATAGCACAATGTAATATACAATGTAATGGTAGGTTATCATGGGAAGGGGTGGCTACTTTGCTTAAACAAGCTCGTCATAATCAAGATACCAATCTTACTCATAGGGAAATTGATTTAGCATGTGGTTTAAAAGATAAACATGCAAGCATATTATTCACCCAAATCACGTTTCATTGTTGTTTCTTTTATAAATTTTTACTAAGTCTAAATATCATGTTTATTCATTGACAAATATGCATTTTTTACGTGTGGATCATATTGCAGTTGAAACACCACAAGGGTATGTAGTGCAATGGATGTAAATTTCACATCAAAAAGTTGGATGATAAGAAGAAAACCTTTGATTATGGGATAACTACAATTTTTCAAGTAATTATTGTTTCCTCTAGAAGTGACAGGGATCCAACAATATTTGAAAATAGATATTATGGGTATTTGAATGATATAATCGAGCGTGACCTTAATTCCTTCAAGTTAGTTATGTTTGAGGTCAAATGGTATAGGTTACGAATGAATGAATTTGATCATGAAAGAATTGTTATTGACCATGCTAATGGATTTACCATGGTTAATACAAGGATGTTTGAGCCAGGTACAAAAACATATGTTATTCCAAGCCAATGTGAGCAAGTATTTTATTCATAGGTTCCAGGTTAAGCAAGTTGGACATAGATTGTTAGATATGATCCAAGAGGAAGGATTGTAAAGCATAATGTACTAGAATAAGATGATATTGAAGAAGAAGAAGATGGAGAGGAGAACGAGGTAGATGTACTATTAGATGAAGAAGTCGAAGAAGTTGAGTCGAATGTAGATGACAATGTTCTTGATGATCATATTGATGATGATATTATCGAAAATGACTTTGATGATGATCATTTTGATATGGCCAATCCTTTCAATGTCGATTCTAAATGAGATGATTCATATGTAGACTTGGATTAGGACTTATATGATCAATGATATTGCAGAAATTATGAAATGTTGGAGTTATGTGATCATTATATCTTTTCCTAGTTTTCATCATCATCATCATCACCATCATCATCGTGGTCATGTTCATCATCATGTTCATTTTCATTGTCATCATCATGGTCATCATCATTGTCATCATCATCATCGTCGTCATTGTTATTGTCGTCATTAATCATCTTCATCATCGGCGTCATCATCGTCATCATCGTTGTCGTCATCATGATCATCATCATCGTTGTCGTCATAATCATCATCGTCGTCATCTTCATCGACATCAACATCGTCATCTAATCCATATAATCATCATCGTTGTCGTCGCCATCGTCATCATCATCATTGTTTTCCTCATCATCATCATCATCGTCGTCTTCATCATCGTCACCACCACCATCATCATCATCGTCATCGTCGTCGTCATCATCATCATCGTCATCGAAATCGTCGTCGTCGTCGTCGTCATCATTTCATTGTCATCATGATCATCGTCATTTCCATTGTCATCATGATCATCATCATATGGTCATCACCGTCATTGTCATGATCATTGTCATCATCGTTGTCACTGCCATAATCAACAATATTTCCCATTCATATCATCCACTAATTCCTTGTATGTTTCAACCCCAACACCTTAAGGGAGGTTCCAACATAGATAGGGTAAGGTAGGCATCATCCCCCATGAGTGTGTTAGGTCTATTTGATATGCATATTTCATTATTGTATATCTAGTTTTTATTGGTTATATCTAGTGTGGAAGTCATTTTGGACATGGATCACTATTAGAGAATTATCACAACTCTACACTTCAGTGCAAAGAGCTTCATCATCTACAACAACAAGTTTCAAGTGAGTTATCTTCCTTATTCCATTTCCATTTCTAGCATTATGGCTTCTTGTATCTCACTAAAGAAATTGTTGATTAATAAACCATAGTGAGTTTCTTCAATTTCCTTTTCTGGTAAAACTTAATTGATCTACCATTATAATCACATATATCCCTAGGATGTCATTCAAATTAAAACAAAAACAAAATTTTATTGGGAACACCCTGACACGTGTCTTTTTCTTCATTGGGCTATATGAGACGAGTATGGCTTCTAATGATTTCAAGATTGATATTTTGTAGTGATGAGAAAGAACAAACAACAACAAATGTATTAATACCTATAAATTTAACATCAAATAATCACCATGAAAATAAACACTAATCTAATATATAATAATTATATGGGGAAGTCCATTGGATAAAATTCCATAGTCTTAGACATGAAAGGTGTGAGAATAGATGAAAAATTACAGGAGTGGTTGATCATTGGGAGGCCCCATATATTATCTCAATAAGTGTGTCTCCTTAAGCAAATAATACCTTTCAAAACTCATTCTTGAAGGCTCTTAGAAGGAAATAACCTAGGTAAACTTCCAGTTAGCGAGGGACCTTTAAGGGATGACTTTGATATCTTTTCCACTCTTGACTAGGGGATATAATATGAGGCTATAATCGATTAGTTTGGATGTGAGGAAAATTATTTTGATCCCACTTATATGTTTGACCAAACCATTAACTTCTCCAATCAGCCTTGTCCTCAATCTACCACCTTTCACAAGCAAAACCTCATCACCTTTACAACCAATCAGTAGATGCAACCTCCAAATTCACTTTCAACCCATTTGTATTATGGGTTTGAATTGGATTTATGCGGTGCTCTACAATTTCATTTGTGCAATGTTGATTTGCATGTGGCTCACACAAATTTTTTGAATGAAACTAACCCTATTTCCTCCTTTGACCATGAATAAGAGTGGTTTCAACTAATTAATCAATGAGTTTCCCTTTGGTGATGATGTTTTGGACAATAAGATTTTTGAAACTAGTCATGTTCTCCCTATTGTGCTTAATGAATATCCAAGTGAGTTTCACGGTGAACCAAACAATGTGACACATCTAGGCCAATAGAGGGTTATGATATTTATATTGGTGAGCATTCTAGTTTTGTAGAACATGAGTGGAGTGATGTCATGATGGAGGAGAGTGATGTTTAGGAGGAATTTCTAGAAACTTGTGTGGGATCAGTGGTTGATTCCAAGATTGCAATAGAATTGGATTTGTAGGTTACAAGTACAATTGAGGTAGAAAGCGACAAGACTGATGTCGGAGAAAACACTTTCCTCTCAAAGAGGGAGTGTTAGATTTTGGTTTCTCCAAAAGTGGTTTTCCCTAGTGGAGCAGTTCATGTGAAGTGGATGGATTGTGGTCCCCTATCCCCTTCACTTTATTTTAGTTGATTTACATTTGGAGAACTTAGTGGGTGCATGCTACCTTGGGATTAGTGCTAGGGAGGTGCACTTATTGATGTGGTAGTTTGATATCTTTTACAAGGGAACACTAATTGAGATAATATATGGGGCCTCTATCCCACCCATCTCAAAATTGGAGGAGGCTCAATTTACCCATGTCCTCTCAATTTAATGGTGTCATTGTCATCACCATAACCAACATTGTTGTCGTCATCATCATCATCATCATCATCATCATCATCATCATCATCATCATCATCATCATCGTTGTCATTGTCATCACCATAAATCATCATCATTGTCATCATCGACATCGACATCATCATCAGATCATCATCATCGTCATGGTCATCATCATCATTGTCTTCATGATCATCATCGACATTGCCATGGATCGTTACTATGTAGTTGTCGTCATCATTCTATATGTTAATAATATGGAATATATTATATATGTAATATGTAACATATATTATATATCTAATATATAATATATATTATATGTAATATATGTAATATATAATATATTACATATATAATATATGTTACATATATTATATATTACATAAATAATATATGTTAAACATATATTATATGTAAAAAATATTATATGTTACATATAATATATGTTACATATATTATTATATGTAACATATGTTATATGTAACATATAATATATGTTACACAATTCTCATCCCAAGCGTGCAAAAGTAAAACCTGATCCTGAGCCAGACCTCTATTTTTGAAACAGAGGTCGATCGAAACCATGTCGTGAAGAGGATATGTGCAATGATTTTGCAAAAAGGTAATGGAATATCCATGAGATAGCCTGAGGAGGAGATATACAATTTTTTTTCATAGAAGACATGAAGGATCTGCAAGGCCACTGCGCGAGGAGGAGATATACTTTGATTTTGCACGTGGGAGGGAACAAAGGATTCGTTGGAGTGTTGTGGATGAAACCTAGATGAGAATGGTGAGTTTAACCCCTTAATGGTCATATTGATTTGAGTCTTACTGCTATGACTTTGGAAATTATTTGATCGACATAATTGCATAAAGAAATAAGCCTAAAACCTTCATAATTATTAGGCTTGTTGATCTTGGGTATCAGATCTATGAAGGGTGAGATATCAGGGATAAGAAGATCTTCACCCAAAAAATAAAAATAAACCAAGAAAAATTCAATATTCTAGCCATCGAGACCTGGGATTTTATCCCTTTGAAGGTACTCATTCACCGAAGGTGCTTGCCTTTTTTATTTTATATAATGGCTCACTTGACCAATGAGAAAACACTACATTGTTATCCCTTGTGGGTGTAGTATCATCCTTGGTGTTGGTCCTTACCAATCAAAGTATCTTATCTAAGTAGCCATTTCATTTTCTCTAATGGGTTTAGTTTCTTGTAGCCCGGTTAATCAAAATATCCCAACCAATGATCCCTTTTACCCACCTTGATCTTGATCGATTTCAATCTCAATAGAACCGTCATAAATTTATCCTTGGATATCTCTTGGAATAACTAAAGATTAACCTATCGTAGACAAATTTGGGAAAGCATGAACATATTCTGACTATCTCAGAGATAATTGTAGTCTCCCTCTCTTTGAAAATATTTGAGCAACAATGAACCCCCAACTCGACTAGATCTTTGAAACCTTTATTTGTTTGTCCCTCAAGAGATTTTAGGTCCCAGATTGTGTTGTGGTTCTTCCTATGGTTAGTAAAGTGATTAAAATATGTAGTGTTCTCATCACCTAGGACAGACCAAACAACATGGATTTTTACCCTCCAGTCAACTTCTTGTTCATGAAGAAAAGTTTTGTCTTTTAGATTTCAAATATACTAGACTTTGTAACTCTTCATTAAAGAAAACTCAACTTGAATAATTATTCTATAAATTAGAAATAGCCTTCTCTCTCTCCTTAAGTATGTTATACCTCTTTTTGGATCTATCATTAGACCAATAGGTCACTTTTTTCTGGAGATCTTTCAATATGTTTGCAAACTGACTATTGGCCAAAAGACCTATACCGACTCCATGTTCTTTCCACTCTCTTATAACTAATTCATTGAATTTTTCCTCCACTAACCAAATTAGATTAAACTTGAAAGGACTTGAGGGTTTCTCATCCACCTTATTAACTTGTATAAATAATGGGGTGTAATCAGAGCAACCACCAGAGTCCACCCAATATATATACTTGTCAACTTTGTGTAGTAACTCATCTGCAACCAAAATTTAATCCAATCTTCTGGAAACACTAGACCTCTTAGATATATTGTAATGCCAGGTAGGTTTCATAACAATTGGTTCTACATCCACTAGTCCAACCATTTTCAACTCACAAGGAGAATAATATTCTAACAAATCCACCATTGCAAAAGTTCCCCAAACCTCCTCCCGACTAAGAGTAAAATTCAGGTCACCAACAATAATGATGTTTTTTTACTTTATAATGGATAGTGAGAAAAATTGATCTTAGGATCTTATATTGTGTCCATATGTCCCATACATGTTCACCAAAGAGACTTGTAATTCCAAGCTCTGAGCCATGAACTCTTCACACAAACCTAAAGGCATAATGAAGTTGTTAGTTAAAGTTAAGCAAGACCTGCACGCCATGAGAAGACCCTACTAACCCCTAGTTGTACTTATGAAATTGAAGGGTTAAAATCAAATGAGATTCCATCACACTGGTTCCATTGTAGATGCATGTAGACATTGATATTGATCAAAGCTCATTCCAGAGTTACTTTCATCAAATTCCAAGAAATTGTTATTTTTAGCATTTTTGGGGGGGTATTTGGATATCTAGGAGTATTGATGCCTTGTTAAAAGTATTATAATGTAATAGAAATATTCCTACTCAAGTCTATAAATCCAATACATATTCCATTTAATTTATTAAAACAAAATTTATACAATGCAATTCAACATCATACTTAACAAAACACCATCTGAAAAACTAAAGCAATAAGTAAAGATAAAGTTACAAAAGTAATAGTGAAGAACATATCATTGTAAGATATAACTCGAATATGACCATTGAACACCATTGTTTTTAATATATAAAAAAATGTTGCAATTTACATTAAAGGGGATAAATAAGAAGGAAGCCACCAAATGTGGCAATAGTTTGTATAAGTGGTGAAATGAGTGAAAATATGAAATTAAATTATTGAATTCTTTTTCAATACCATCATATTTCCCATAGATTTTCTTGTTGATTTTCATGGATTTATATCACAACCATATAAACAATAGTTTACCTCATGCATATTCTTACCCCCACCCTCTTGGGTCAAGTATATGCATGTGTGTGCCCCTATATACTCCCAAATATAAAATAGGTTCAATATTTTTGCTTCCACCTAACCACTATTAAAAATTGTTGGTTAAGACATGTGATATAGGCTTTGAAATGATATTTTGGTGAGCCTCATTTTTCCATTAAAAATTTCTCTATTTGTTGTAGCATATGCTTTGATGCGATGTTTCCATAAAATTTTGAGGAAGTAACCCCTATTTCAGTAAATTTGGATTAAAAAGGCAAAATCTAGACTAAGAAACTGTGAATTTGAATTTTGAAAGTGTCAATATTGACCTTTCTAAAGTGTGAAATTGGGTTCTAAGAGTGGCAAGATTGAAGAGATGCAATAAAATAAAAACAAGAAACAATAGTTATTGTATTCTAGAGTTGCATTTTATAATAAATATTTAATGTAGCATCACTCAAATAAAGTCGCATTCATCAATACCACTTCCACTCTCAACATTATGCTCCATGTGTTCTTGTTATGCCTTAGAAGTTACAATGCCCTTCTCATTTATTCTTATTTTCTCTCATGTCCATCCTACCCTTGGTGACCATGCTCATATGATGGTATTAACATCAATGAACACAATTTTCTTACAAACCAACAACCCATTTTTGTTTTTTACTTAAATATTTTTTATACAATTCTTTGTTAACCTTTGATGTTCTATATGGCTTCCACCATTGAACCTTTTCTTTGAAAGACTCGATAATAGCATATGGATCTCGGTAAACACTTCCATTTTCTATATTCAACCATATCGCACAATCTTGCTTTCATTATTGTACTATGAGAATTTGTTCCTCTATAACCTCATCATTTGGAGAGAATGGATATCTAGGCTTGTTGAATAGAGTTCCAACATATCAATCCTCAATTATGGGGACATTTTCCCTCAATAACACTTCCATAACTTCATGTGAATACGAGCATTATTTTTATTTCCTGCATTATGTATGGCCAAAAATGTATTGTTGAGGCTCAATGCTCCGAAAGAGAGTGTCAGAAGATTTATATACGGTCTCCCAATAAATGATCTTTGGATAATAACATTTTTCCCCTCTATTATCAATCCCTTTCTTCCATAATGAAATATATGTTTCTCAACCCTTTTTTATTTCATCCATATCATAAGGTTTCCTTATCGGAAACCCTATGTTAAACATAGCTAAGTAAGGTAAAAGGGGAATTGCATTCGATAGGGATATAAGAATTGGATACCCACTACCTCTATTCATCATTGGAATTTTCGTCCATGGGTTGACTCTTGATGCAAGGCCCCATAGATGATGGGATACTATATCTTTAGGTATTTACTTATTATTAAGGATCCATAAATGGTAGGCCTGTGGCAGTTCGGCTTTTTTACCAGGACGGATCTTCATTGCAAAATACAAAATGTGAAAGTCTTTATAATTACTCTCAATTTGAAATCAAGCTTCTCTAATGTGAATTCATTACCATGAAGAAATGGATTTGTGAAAATAAAGTTTCACTTCTTGGTTTAATTGGTTGTGGTGCCAAGGACAATTCCAAACAACATTGTAGGCAAATTATATTCTACATCAAATGTTCAAACCCAACAATTGATAATCACCCATTTGTCCATTCATTACAATTAGTCAAAGAAATAAACAAGATGCACAATGTGTTGTTCTTACCGTTGTCATTTCCATTTCAGTCGTATCATCGCTAACTACATTTTCTCATTCGATGGAGTGTAGGTACAATAGAACACGTACCTATCATACCTATGATCCTCGAGTGAAGGAATTTTTGGAGGGAGGGGGGAAAGTGTTACGACGTCCAACACATCTAATAGGGCAAGGTCAACTAGAGGTGAAAAGGTCAGAAGAAAATTTCATAGGCACATGGAATTCTTTCTTGTTGAAGGAGGTTCATGTTCATATGATGATGAGAGCATAGGTGACGTCGAGGTTCCTTTGAGGTACGAAAATATAATGATATCATGGGTACCCAATGATATTCCTCAGTTGGAAATTGACTTATGTGTCAATGAGAGTATTTATCATATTGCTCCATCCTCCATACATGGTCTGGGCCTATTCTCCATGGATGGAATAAAGGTGAAAGATGGAGAACTTGTTGAGTTGATGGAGTATGTCAAACCATGCTACAACTATGGATATTGGTTGAGGTTGGTCCAATATATTCCAAGTATGCATAGATATGTAGTCGCTGCAAATTACATACAGTGAAAAGACAACTATCACAATAAAGGAGTGACGATGTATATTGATGGAAGGCCAAAGGCATTAGGAAATATTGAAGGGCTTATTAATAGTAAAAGACCATGGACAAAAAGAAAGCAACCCAATTGTATATTTGAGGGGCATGAAGGAAATCAAATATTTGTATGTGCAGTGAAAACAATAGCTACAGGGAAAGAGTTGTTGATCGATCATGATTTGATTCGAATCGATGGAAGCACTGCTATTATGGGGGTAAACATGTTCTACCAGCATACCAAACCTGTAATTAATGTTTTCCTTTTTATATCTGAAACATACATTTTAATAGCTCATGCTTATTATATTATTTCTTGTAACATTCTAAATTTTCATGCATCTTATAATGTGGCAGGGTGATCACGGGGAGGCACTGGCTAGCTCGGAGTAGGTATAATATTGACTTTCATATCAATTATTTCTTAGAATCATTTAATTAACATGTTTATTTGTTGATGTATATGAGAAAACCTAGGAGTAGGATGATCTGTTGAATGAAATATATTATTTTGTCAACTAGTGGAAACAATTAAAAAGGCCATGAAAAAGGAAAATATTGAATACATTGAATTGGATAAGTCTAAGCCACTTATAGAGGAGGGGAAAAAAGGATGGAAATTTTAAGACAGTATATATAAAAATTTGGGGTAAGTGTAATTTAAAAATATATATATTCCAGACATAAATTGATTTATGAAAATTTTGTATGATACCATTATATGAGCAGTACTCTAACATTTTCTTTCTATAGGAAATTTTCCATTTGATGATTGGGGAATGACCTGGTCATGGGGATCTTGCTGGTGGAAGTGATGCACAAAACCCACAACATCCCAACATGATCCACATACCTATGAGTCTATTTTCCTCTCCATCTATGGCTTAGAGGACTGAAACTCCTGGGGCCCATGAGATGCCCCCACCGCACATGCTAGACCGTGATCATGAGGGTCTACAAGGAGAATCTCATGAGAAAATTGGTTTTGCACAGCCATAATATCATTGTTATCATGGGGAAACATGTATTCAAAGCTTGGGAACACTCTCCATCAACTTATTGGTGGATGAAAACTTGATTCCCTTAAATATACAACAAATCCTAGGTATTTTTTAATATGTTAAATAGTTCCTACCATTTTATTAAAACCTACATTTTTCACATTATTTTAATCTAATTATCATATCGTTTTTCAAGAAACAATATTTTTTACAGGACCTTGTACGAGAAGGCTTTAGAGATCTTCGGGCCCACCATTCGCACACGGTGGAATGCCCATAATAAAGATTTGAAAGAGAATCCTCTAGACCATATGGTTGGCTTGTTTGGTGATATATTCAACAAGTCTGAAACCACTTCAAGGCTCGATACATATTTGAAATATGTCAGAGATCAATATAGGGTTCAATTGAAAAATAACCCTAAGTATGTCTATGGCCATTCCCAAGAGGGAATGGAAGAATATACAGGAGGATGCTAAGGAGAGAGCATTGATAAGCGAATGGAAGACACCACCTGGCCCTAGAAGGTAATATATGATATTTTGAATTGAATATGTTGAATTTTGTTTAATTATATAGAAAAATTTGTGATATATTATAACATACTTGAAACTTGTCATAGGCTCGCAGACACAACAAAAGCAACAAAGGAAAGATTAGATAAACATGGGCAGCACAAACTTGGCCAAGGTGGTTACTTGAGATTAAAAGCTAGAATTGTAAGTATCAAATACTTTATTCGTATTATACAATATATCATCATGAAAATTTTATCTAATTGCAGCCAATAAGAAAAAAATCCATATTTTATGCCATGCGATGCAGGGGGCTAAATTCAACAGTGTTTCCACAAAAGAAGACTTGATGCTCAGCTTCAAGTTTGGCTTTCAAGTTGTGGTGGAAAATCAACAAAGGAAAGGATCGGGGACACAATTTGACCCTTCAAATGAGTTGGTAAATAAAATGACAAAATTGCAGTTGTTAATTACTTGTCTAGTATATTGACAATTGATTTAACCCATCAATTAATTATGTCTTTATTTATTTTAAGCATGCAAGCAACATCAGTTCATTTGATGGTGGTGGAAAACAACACCATGATACTAGTGGTTCATAAACCCATGATCACGGTATGACTGTATTTAAAATAAAATGTATAATATGACGATTATCAATATTTCTCTTAGATGGTGTACTTATAACTTTTCTTGTTTCAATGACAGAGCATGTAGATAAGGGTGCTCAAAGAGGAGAGGAACCAATGACAATTCAACCAATGGTGTCCACTACTCTTCTGGGTAAAAAACATAGTAATGATATTCGTACTAATGAAACATTGCTATGAATAATAACTAACCATGTCCTTTTAATGTTTGTTGATATTGTAGTGGATGCTCTAGTAGTGCATCAACGTCAACGTCCTGCTACTAGAAGTAGTAGAATGATTGATATGACCCATCACCTTCTAGCAGTAGAAAAAGACCCAATAGTTGAAGGGCGGGATCGATACGATACTGATGATGATACACTCATGAGTTTTATGAAAAGGAAGAAACAAAAAAACAAGCTATTGTACATATTTTTAGGACAAATTTTATTAATATAAATTGTTGACTATACAATTTTTTGTTTTTCTAGTTGTCCATGGACCTTATATGTTCTGAATGCATGTAACTTATTGATTTCATTTACCTTTAATTTGTGTTTTTCTACTTGTTATGCATGATTGGGTATGGGGAATTGAGAGTGAAGTGAGGGGAGGGGGGGGGGGAGAACCAAATGAGCTTCCACCTTCATGTGGTTGGACCTGTTTAGTAGAGTATAAATTATTCTCAAAACTAAGAGGAGATCATTCATGAGGTATTCCCCTTTAGTATTTTTAGAGCATCATACATCTTTAATTATTATTCAGTCATATAACATTTAATTCTCTTTTTCAAATACAAGCTCATTGATGTATAGTTATTATTTAGTCATTTAACCTATTATTGTATATGACAAATGAAGGTCTGAAGGGAGGTCACCTCCACGATTTCAAGTAACATCATGTATGTTTTTTATCATGTCATGATTTGATATATTTTACCTATTGAATCATCAAGTATGTTTTTCTAAACTAATGCAATTTTTGGTCAACTGAATAGGTATGTAGTGGGACAATATCCAAGATTTTTGAGGGCACATTGGAAATTTTTGAAAAATGTCGTCAACAAGATTTTTGAATTCATGCACGAGAATCACCCTGGAGTGCAGGTGAAATATCTTAGATTACAAGCTAAATTAGTTCTAAAAGGGTCATTTTCATTTGGTTCTTTTTCATCATGAAGTAGCATTATTTTAAATCACCTCCCTAGATCAATTCCTTCTTTGTGACCTCGGTATTGAATGCGATATAGACAAGCTCCCTTGCTTCCTTTTTCCCCATAACCATATCCCTATGCTTTCCAAAACCCCCATCCTTATGACTCTCCTTCTGCACATCCTTCTAACATCAATGTTTCCAACTATGCATCCTTTCACGGCCTCCCCTCCCCCCAATCAGTGCCACTATCATAAAAATGCAAACTATGTTGCTACATATTGTAGGTTCTTACAATTCCAAGCCACCTCTACCACCTTATCTGTGGAGGAGAATGTCATTGCATTTTCCAATTCATCTCCATATCCTGACCCATCTTCTCAACTAGAAATCATCCCTCTACCCAACCCTAATATAGAAGACCCTTCCTTACTCTTAAGACTAAAAAAAATTATTTACAATCTCCAAATATCGTTTTTACTAATAATTGTCAAGTGAAAGACCAACTAGCCATGATCATCCTCAATAATGCAGCCAAAAGTAATATCATATCCCATGACCTTGTAGGTCATCTTCATCTCCCCACCACATCACACCCCTCTCCTTATCACCTCAGTTGGGTACAATAGGACAAACCTCATCTTCTAGTTAATAAACATTATGCAATAATGTTTTCCATATGGCCTTTCTGAGACACCATTGGATGCAATGTCTCCCCCCTTGATTAATATAATTTACTCTAAGGAATTTCATATCAACATCATTGTAATGAATTATACAATGCTTATTGCAACACATAAAAATTGTTTAAATACAAAAAAACCTATGAAACCACCAATAATGTTATAGTTCATCCAATAAGCTTGCATAAACGTCCTTCTCTCTATGTTGTAACTTGCCCCAAGCAGTCTTCTCCATTTACACCATCCTCCTTCAAGACCTTTGGAAATCTTAACCTTCTTCCTACCCCTACTACCCCCCATCCATACCTCACTCTCTTACTTCCATTCTAAATCTCCATCATCCCCAATTCACCATAACCCATGTTTTGTTTTCGTCTCTCATAGTCCCTCCAAATAATGTTATACCATCCCTTAATACACTTCAACCCATATTGTTGGTTTCCTCTCTCTCCCTTCCATGACCTAATTCCCACAATGCTCACAAGTGATATAACACTGAGATCTCAAGCATTCCATACCAAATTTAGCATATTGAAATGATCAACATCCTGAAAATCAATATTTCATTTCTCCTTCCACTCCACCAACATTTGTCATGATAACTTCTCACACTCAAGTGGAATCTATAACACTTCCCATTTCCATTATATAGTAGCTTACAAGGACCTATTCATGGAGTTGGATTGTTATCTTCAACTTCAAATAGTGGCACAATAAATATGGCACATGATTTCTATTAATGGGGATAAGTATTTTTCTTCCAACATCATATCTCTTACCCCTAAAAAATGAACACTCTCTCTTTAATTTGGGAATTTTTGGGCACGTGAGAGACGTGACCTAAGGGGAGTTTGCCCCTTTGCTACCTAGAATGTATTGATTCCTAGGAGCATCCTTATTTAAACCATCCATGGTACTCCTTACATCCACGTGGAACTAGTGAATGGATGGGATTTATTTTCTCAAGTAGAAGATCATGAAATTCATCTGCTAGTAGTGGTAGCGGCTTGAGTCATTGGCATCAATTTCCAGGTTTTTTGTTTGATCTTTGTAGTGTTTGTTGCAACTTCTATAGAAGCCATTAGATGATTTACTATTGTTGTATTTATAGATTCCACTCATAAGAAATAATGCCAATGTTATCTCTTCCATTTGTGTAATTGGTTTACATGTAATATGCATTGCAAGGAAACTGTTTGTAAAAGTTAACCATCAAATTTTACATAAAGAATTTATGAGTATAAACTGCTTAATGGAAATAAAACACTCAGATGTCATAATTTTCACAGTAAATCATAATATTCTAGCTAGCTCCATTCGAGATATCAAATGTCCACATGATATGCACCCTCCAATAATGCATGCATGCAAGATATAATAAAATAAATCTCCACATAGGAGGATGTGCTCCAAGGTCCACCTAAGAGAACTCACTAAATTCACCCTCCAATATGCATGAGAGAATAAACAATATAAGAATCCTCCTGGAAGAATGCTCCACAACAACCTCCTCTAAAAATAGCAAGAGGTCCACGGGATTCATGCAACCAATATTCCACATGTGTGAATCCAAAGGCAACCAACTCCATGGATGAATGTGCAAGATGCCAAGTATATGGAGCTCTCCATAAGAAATGAAGTAATCAAAACCCCAAAATAGCAAGTGGATCATCTCCAAAAATACAAATCCAATGAGATAAGGGTGAATTAGGGTTTTGACCATGCCAAAAATTGATGAAATAATAAAATATATATCTCCAAGAATAGAAAGAAGTGTCTCCACAAGTGCGTCCTTCAAGGATATGCTCAAAAATAGTAACAAGACCAAGTAAATGCATGCAAATCCACTTGTGTGGCCCTCCAAGTATGCCACACACCTCCCAATAAAATTCCTCCATAACTATCTCCAATAAAATATATGTAACAAATCAAAGAGGTGAGGGATTTCTTTGATGAAGGTCAAAAGATAATAAGTGTAGCTGAAATAACCATGCAATAAAGATGAGAGAGAACCTAGAAGAGGTGCTCCCTAGAAAAGTGTGCCTCAACTACCCAATAAATAATTAAATACTCTCCAATGAAGTGTTCCATAGGATAATGTGCCAATGTGGTTAGAACTCGTCAATAAAATACTCCTCCAAATTCCATATCATAAATATGTACAACCAACCCAAGAGAGTGCACCCTAGATAATTGTGCCAACCTCTTCAAGATACAAATAAAATATTGCATGCCTTGGAAATTGTAATCAAGAAGGGGGGGTGTGCCACTAGAAAGCCTCAACCAACTCCAACTAACCCCTTCAAGTGTTAAAGGGAATCCAATGAAGTATGGCACCCAAGCTATTAAAATTAATCTAGATAAACTATATTAATTTAACCATTGAATAGTTAAATCAGCCTCAACATGTGTGCACAAAGGTTAATGTTGAAATAAAAACCTAGTCCCCCTCCAATAGTCACCCACTGATTAAACCATCATGAGCACATGTGTCAATGAGGGATGCACTCTAATAAAGTGTTGTACCATGTAAATAAAAGATGTTCTTCCTTGAAAAACCCCACCATGATAACAACAAAACATAAAAACCAAACCTAAGGTGCACCACCGCCAAGGGATTATTACATCAAAAATCATCATCCAACCTTAGGAAAAGGTTATATCACCATAAAATCACATGTAGTACCCCCCTCCTCTAACTTGAACATAGGAAATAACACATCAATGAGGGTACTAACATCATCAAACACATTTCCCCCTAGGTGATGTCTAGCAAATGTTACATCATTAAGCTATATAAACTAGGAAAATCCCACAAATGTAACATGAATAGTCCCACCATAGAATCATCATAACAAAGTGCTAAACCATCCAATCATCAAGTGCATCCCCCCTAACACATCCAACACATGAGGACCATGCAAAACACCCTATCCTAGTGACACCAACAACATACATTGAAAAACAAAGTTAATAGGCAACATCAACAACAACATGAAACATGTAGCTCCTACCACCATTATCTAACCCCTTTAGGGGGTAGAACCATCATCCATATCCAATATAGGCATAGATATCATACCATAATGAGATAGAATGCCCCACAACCATTAAATATGCAACCAATGGATAATCAACAAGGAAAGCACATGTGAGAAGACCATCAAACCAACAAGCACAATCATCCAACCAAGGAGAAGTGAGACTCCCCCAACCAAAGACCTCCATCTAATGATCTGATTCTAAGAAGAGAAGGGGCTCCAAGAGTACCAGCAACAAATCTCCATCAATGTGATGAAAATCACAATGTGGAGCCTCATACAATATGAGGTGTAACAAGGCTCATTGTCATGCTTTACATATACAGATTTGAGCATTTTTTCTTTGCAAACATCAACCAAGGAATTTATTGCTTCATATTTATTACAAATAGGACTTGAGAGCATTAATCTCTAACTAATCTCCATCAAAGAAGAAGAGTACCAACAACAGATCTCCATCAATGTGATAAAAATCACAATGTGGAACCCCATACAATATGAGGTGTAGCAAGGATCATTACCATGCATTACATAGATAAATTTGATCAATTCCCCTTTGCAAACATCATGTACACATATGTTGGAATATTCATCATTGCTTGGCTAGAAATGTAACTGAGCTCCTACACATGGAAACAAAACACTAGGATCATGCCAATATTGGCATCTACCACTACAAGCTTTCTCTATCCAATGTTGGATAGGACCAATGCAATCATCTTCTCTGATATATGCATAGGCCATCTCATCCTTCCTGTGCATCCCATCCTTATACTGAAGGAGAAGGCATGTGACTTGTTAACCTTTGTATGTTGTATATCCTTATTAATTCATATATGTTTTCCCTTGTATGTAGGGAAGGAAAACTTTGCAAACTTCAATATTAACATTTTCCTTGTTTCTAGGTCCTTTACTAGCATTATGAAAATCCCTAATCCTATAACGTTCCTTATAAAATTTGTCACTAAATACCTTCAAGAGATCATGTTTTTCCTCTTCAAAATGTTCTTTATCTAAGATTATTACGGCTCTGGTAGATAGTGTATCGAGAACCCCTACTTTTTCATGTATGACGATGGTGAGACTCAACATGAAGGTATTGTTCCATGTGGGTCTTTTTCCTGTAACATTGGTGAACCATAAATGCATCTAGTATTTTTCTGACCCACAAATTTAAGAAGGGTAGGCTGACCTGAACCTAGACTTACATGGTAAATTTTATGTGTTTATATTATCCATTAAGGTGGTTATAAATTTTTCTAATTTTTCATGACCATGGGGCCATATAACAAAGGTGTCATCCATAATTTTTACGCAAATATTAGGTTGAATGAGGGAAGAAATAGGGGATTTTCTTTCAATATCATCCTCCATGAAAAAATTGGATCCAATTGGAAAGAGAGGGAATCCCATAGATATCCCACAAGTTTGTTTGTATGTATCCCCTTGGAAATTATGAATTGTGGATATCGGGCATATCTCAACTAACTTAGAAGTATGTTGGTTGATCATCTTGCCTAATTTCTTACTTGTTGTCATCTAAAAAATATTTAATTCAATTTTCAATGCTACATAAGATATCTTTGATCGGAATATTGTGAGGAGATATAGTAAAGTTGATCCCTCTCTCT
The DNA here is from genome assembly GCA_009831015.1 of Picea engelmannii. Lineage (NCBI taxonomy): Eukaryota > Viridiplantae > Streptophyta > Pinopsida > Pinales > Pinaceae > Picea > Picea engelmannii. Next base: position 150,512 of record ML777665.1, read on the forward strand.
AATAATATCTTAGATTTATTATCAATGTGATGGCTTGAAAGGTTAAAAATTAACTTCTTGATTTCATGAGACCTTGTGGTTGTAAGGTTTTCATATATGTTGGACACACCTACCACACTTAGAGTGGGGGGGTGAATGAGTGTGGGGCTCTTTTTTCCAAAACTTCCCTCTTGCACAAAAACTCATCAATTAGCATTCAACATTTATTCATTACCCATTGTTGTATTTTATAACCAGTTAGATGTGAGCACATATCACCAACATATATCAGCAATATATCATCAACAAGTCATCACCACAATGAACACAAAGAACACAAGATGTATGTACAATTTTCTTTTTATTTCGGACTACAATCCTTGGGGTTTATCAGCAACAATTGAATAGAGCACAACTCTGCAAGAGCACCTACTCTATAATGCAATACTCAACTTACACCCTCAACACCAACTGAGATGAGGCAAAAATCCTCAACATATATCAATCTGTCAACAGGTACACGACCTGTCAGTAGTGCAACCCGCGTGTGCATGCGTCGTAGCTCACTACAGCTCGCGTGTGAACATGGCCAGTGTATAATGCAACAAGTGTGTGCTTCTAAGCAACTAGGGTTTTTCTTTTCTTCACATGCTCAGATCCTCTACAACCTACAATCACTTTCTCTTCTTTCTTCCACTGTCCAAACTGACCCACATCCAGTGATAACACATCCAAGCTCTCCAATAGCTTGCTCATGCTCCACAACAAATCAATATGAGTGATATCTCAATCATGTATAAATAACTAGTATACCATAGAAATCATGTCACTACTGAATCACAAGAGTGTTGCTCACTCCATCAACCAAATCAACCAAACTGAACCACATTATAGAAGCCATACCAAGAATGCCCTAAGCATTCACAACACATCAAACAATAGTATCCATCAAGACAATAATGTAACCATACCAGTGTCTCAGTGATGGATCTGAGGCCATAGAATGCAAATCTGGAACCTGCCTCACCATCCAAGAGCTTGGCACCAGCTCAAACAAAAATCTCCATGATTTTATCCACTCCACGCTCCCTGTACACAGTCAGCCCGCGTGTACACTCACCCTATACACAGCCAGCCTGCGTGTATACACACCCTATACACAGACAGCCCACATGGACATCAAAAAATAGGGTTTTATGTGAATCCGAGACTTTTGCCGTCAAGATTTCCGACATTGCCGAAACTTTGATGTGTCCATGAGATCCTCCTCTCGCTCTCTTCCTCATAATAGATCTTCAATCATGCTCAAGAGATCCACACCAATAATATGCTCTCACAAGAAGCTCTCCATCAATACTCCAAAAGATATTCACAAGAAGCTCTCCATTGATCCACAAAAGGGATTATTACCACATGTACATTTTACAAGAGATCCTAGCTTCTTATTTATACTTTCATCTTCTAAGTCACTTAACCCATTTTTAGGTTACTTAACCCATTTCTAGGTCACGTAACCTATTTTCCTTATTTTAGGGTTAACCACTTTCTATGAATAGAAAGTTCTTCAATACTTTATCATTTAAATATTCCTTCTTGATTTTGTCACTTTACTTTATCATTTAAATAATCCATCTTGATTTTGTCACTCTACTTTATCATTTAAATAATGATTTCTTCTTTTCAATCACTTTTACTTCTTTGACCTTGGGGGCTTCAAGCCTTCATATGGGGGTCCTCCAACTTCATAAGGCCATAACTCTCAAACTGTGAGGAGTTATGTGACATTCCACATACCACCAGAAATGGCATGACAAGAACTATCCATCTAGGATAGTTTCACCAACAACTTCATTGATCTTCATCTCATTATTCCACATACAAGCATGGGTCCTCCAATTGTTCTTCTAGGATAACTCAATCCGTAAAGCATCTTCCCATGAGGGATTTCACCATAAGGGGACCACTTTAGAGTTCATCCATTTGTGCACCTTATCAACCATGATAAGACAATAATGATTCATCTTTGCATCAATTCACCACTGCATCATGTATCAATGACAACTCATTGATCCATCTTCATCAATGCATCATATCAATGATCCATCTTTATCAATTGGTTTCCACTTGGACATATATTATTCTCATCAAGGGAATCATATCAATGATCCATCTTTATCAATTGGTTTCCACTTGGACATATATCATTCTCATCAAGGGCATCATATCAATGACATCAATCAAACCAAACTATTTACATCAATGACATATGATCCAACAATCTCCCAAATAATCAAACCATTGGCATCAATGACAAACCATTAGCATCAATGACAACATGATCCAACAATATCTTTCGTAGTTTTCATTGTTAGAGGTACCTAAATTAATATTAGTGTTTAAGGTATCTATTCTTCTATTGCTATCTTCACGGCCATCCTCATATATATTTACCACACTTAATGTACTTTGGTCATGCTTTTCAACATTGTGCCTTGGGTTTTCATTAACGTTGGATTCAACCAAGCTAACACTAACTTAGTGATTATCCCAGTGAATATCCAATATGACAATTTGTTCTTTATTATTTTTAGTAATCTCAACATAATTATCCACCTTTTCACTACTCGCAATTTTTGGGCTTC
>ML777665.1:168270-182416 GCA_009831015.1 Picea engelmannii
TTACTAATTTGATTTTCTAATATTATTTATATGCATTTTTATTGATTAATTTATTATTATGTAAGTTTAATTAATTTCAACTTGCATTGCATAGGATATGATATTATAAAATATGTTATATAATTTTATATTTTTATTTATTTCATAATTTTATTATTGATTTTCAAATCTAAAAATTATAAGTATTTATTATTAATTTATTATTATGTAATTTTAAGTATTTTTATTCATTTATTAATTATTATGTGTTATCTATAGATGGTTGATATTATTTGGTAATATATTTTTATGTTTCATTAGTACAATGTGAAATTAGTTTATAATTTATTTTATTATTTATAGTTAGTTATTATTATTATTATTAAATAATTTTATCTATTTATATTTTTTATAATTTTAAAAATATTTTATATAGGTTTTATTCAATTTTTTATAGTAATGGTTTATAAAAGAATAGTTTATATTTAATATAGATTTACGATGATATGTTTATCTAACAATTATAATTCATAATGGTAGACTATTTATAATTGGTGTTGTAATTGAGGTAGGAAAAGAAGATATTAGCCACATCATAGAAAATATAGACAAAATTAAAAAATACAAAAATACAAAAATATTCATTTTTTTCAATTTTTTAAACATCTAAAGCAGCAACAACATCAACTAAATTCATTTCCAGCTAAATATGAAAACGAAACCAATATATAAGATGTATAAGATGTCAAGTGATACATCACAAATCAACATTGAATCATGTCCTGAGTCCTTACTCCAAAGCCTCAAAATTGTTGATGTTTGGACAACATCTGCAAGACATTCTTCCATATATATATATGACATTATATTTATAATACAAGGTATAAATATTTAAATATATATAATAAATAAGTAGTTATTTATTATCCAAGGGACGCATCCTTTCATGGATGGTCACCATATGTTCTCTATATATGGAACGCTCATCATTGCAATAATACATTAATCTCACACATCATCTCAGATAAAAATTCAACATGATATCAGAGCAAGACTGGGCTAACTCCCTCACAAGAGGGCCCAGGATCCTGAAAGAAAGTTGCCTCTTGTTTTAGTTGTGTGAAGTATCTCGTGGTTGTGGTTGTGTGCACCGCAAAAGTCCAATGGATCTAGGAAAGGAGAATACAAGGTTAATTTTGTTGATGAAAGGCATTAGAGTGATGCAAATCTTTGTAGGAAAATGAGAGAATAGATGGCATTTTTTTTTATCATCTTTTTTCGTATAACAATGGAAATCCACCAGCAAATATAGATGAGAAAACGACAAGGGTTTTGTGTGTCAACTATAGAGGGATTTTGCTTGCAATCAAAGCTATAGGGAGGTCAATGGCAGGCACAACTCATCCACAAGAGTGGGAAGTGGCAGCCCATAGGTTGCCAATCGTTGACAGCCTAAAGTTGAGTTACGATGCACTTGGAAACTATAGCATTAATTTGAAATTGTCCTTTCTATGTGCAGTTGTCGCCTTCCGAAAAGACCAAATTGTTCATGTGGAATCTCAAGTGATTATGTTGTGTATAAGAGAAGGTTTGCTTGCAGGATACAACCCATTTTAGATGGGAAGGATTTATGTGGAGCTTCTAACAGATCATTGTTTGATCAAACCTTCGATGAGAGACATACATGGGAGCACGCTATGCTTCAAGATCCACAACATCATTTGTAATTTGGGAATACAAATTGCAGAGGTGGAAGAAGGTTTTTTTACTGCCATGTAGGCAATGATTTGACAACATTGTCTGAAAATGCGTGCGCGGGGCAGACTCGGATTTTGTTGAAGAACAACAAATTGAATTCCCTTCCGGAATCATTGACAGCCCCAAAAATATGTTCATGGTTAATGAATGAAAACAAAAATTTTACCAAAGTGTTGAAATGAGTGATTGGGAGTATGATCTCTCTTAGGGTTCTGGATCTAAGTGGCACGTCTCTCTGGTCATTGCCTGATAGTGTGGGGGATTTGAAACAGTTGGTATGTCTAAGGTTAATTGATGTTCCTATCAGAAGGCTACCTCCATCTCTGGTAAAGCTGAGATTTGCAATATTTACCCTGCAACATCTCAAGGCTTACGTCTTTGCAGAGTTGGACATGGGTGCATGTTATAGCAAGTTCTCTCTCATTTGGTGAGATCAACGTGAGTATTTGGTGTGGATTGATCAAGATGGACATGAGAAGAAGTGACAAACCCTCTTAATTGAGATCACATGAAGCTTGTGTCAATGTGTTGATGTTTGAGGCAGCATCATGAGACATTCTCCCCGAAGGGTCATGTATGGACTAGTAGGGGGAAATGTAGAATTCATCTTGATGTGCCCCACATGGTCAGATGAAGGAACCAAGACATTGGTTTCACGAGGAAACCTCGATATGTCTTGTGAGACATTGGTTCCTAGAGGGAACCTACATATGTCTTAGACATTGGTTTCATGAGGGAACCTCGATATGTCAAGTATGGTCCAAGATGACTTAGAATGATCAACCCCAAGGGAACAAGTTAATAGTATGTTTTGATATCTACTTGGAGAATCTATAAATGTGATGGTTAAATACATAGGGAACAAAAAAAATAGTGTTGGTGTGGCAATAGCCATTTTGGACCAGGGTTCTCCTAGAAAGAGGGAGTTAGTCGGATCATGTAGAGAGGAAGACACGGAGAGAAAGACCTTCCAACATGATGTCAAGGAGAGACATTATCAGACATAATGCTCAGAGACAAGAAGTCTCTAGGAGCAGTATACCTCTAGGACTGGATCATACCAGATAGTAGAGACAGTTCCATTGATCATGGATATAGCCAATCAAGACCAATTGTAGCACAACTATGGTGATAGATCCAATAGAGAACGCAAACACATTATGAGACTCAGAGGGAGTAGGTGTAGAAGTCCCAGTACATGTTTCTAGCCATGAGATGTTGATGAAGCAGGCATGGCAATAGTTCCAGTGTACGTAGAGGCACTCTGAGAGATGGAGGTGGTACTACATCCAGAGGGAGAAGAGATTGAGTTACCTCCATAGAAGGAGGAATATCTACATTCAGTGTCAGATGGAGTAGAGACATAGGAGGAGGTATCCTTCAGAAGATCTAGAGGATCTCACATGGATATTGATAGTGAGAGATAGGAAGAGATGGTTCCTTCTCCCCCTCACCCTCCAGCAATACAGAGGGAGATAGTTGAGACTATTGATCCAATTGATCATGTTGATCTTGTAGCTCCAATTGATGTTCCCAGAGATATTACAGTAGGTCGAAAGAGACTTGCATGGGCTCGTCAGACTCTGCAGGAGGAACAAGGACATGAAGCTCCTCGTGGTACCTTCCAAGAGAGAAAGAGACCTCATAGGTATTCATGCTATGTCGTGGCTATGAGCCACATCATTGATTATGAGCCTTCCAATTATGAGGAGGCATCTAGTCAACCAGTATGGAGAGATGCCATGATAGAGGAGTATCAGTCCATCATGAAGAATGATGTGTGGGATATTGTTCCAAGACCTGAAGGGAAGTCTATAGTGACTTCCAAGTGGATCTATAATATCAAACACACAACGGACGAGAGCATCAAGAAGAACAAAGTGAGATTTATTTCTATAGGATTCTCTCAGGTGGAGGGAATAGATTATGAGGAGACATTTGCTCATGTCGCTCGATACACTTCTATCTGGACAATTATTTCCCTTGCAGCATTCATGGGTTGGAGACTACATTAGATGGATGTGAAGACGACCTTTCTCAATGGAGAGATTGAGGAAGAAGTATACATCGAGCATCCAGATGATTATGTGATACATGAGAAGGATTCTCATGTGTACAGGTTGAAGAAGGTCGTGTATGGACTCAAGCAGGCACCTCAAGCTTGGTATTCAAGGACTAATGGACACCTGATGATTTTGGGCTTCATAAAAAGTGTTGTTTATCCCAACCTGTAATATAAGTTTGTTAATGGTGAGTCCTCGATTTTGGTCCTCTATGTTGATGATTTATTCCTCACTGGTATAAAGATCCTTATTGTTGAATGCAAGTATGCGTTGGCCTCAAAGTTTTAGATGAAGGACCTTGGTATGATGCACTACTTCTTGGGACTAGAGGTGTGGCAAATAACTAGTGAGATATTCCTGAGTCAGGGGAAGTACATAGTTGAGATATGAGATATTGAAAAAGTTTGGGATGTTGAACTTTAAGCCCATGGCTACACCAATAGTGACGAATCTGAAGAAACTAAGTGTGTATTCTTCTGATTCCGACGAGATTTATCTGACCATGTACATACAGTTGATTGGATCATTGATGTATCTGGTAAACACCAAACCAGATACTTTCTATATAGTGAGTGCACTTAGCCAGTTTATGATTCAGCCAAGAAAAACACACTGGATTCTTGTGAAGCATGTGTTGAGATACCTGCGAGGAAAAGTTGGACATGGTCTGAGATACATTTCCAATATTAACATGAGATTGCAGGGATATATTGACTCTGATTGGGCAGGGAACGCAGTGGATAGGAAGAACAACTTTGATTGTTTCTTCACTTTGGTATCTTCCATGGGTTTCCTAGTGTATCAAGAAACAGACTTTTGTGGAACTACCGGTGGGTGGTCCCATGCTGGTGTCGGTGGTCTACGAGGAGGTTTCTCCTATGAATGGGTTGACTCCTCCTCTGAGCTAGTGGATCCACTATCTTTCTCCTCCTCCTCACTGTCCACATTATCTGTTGCCACCTCAATATAAATAATCTCTCCCTTTCCCATGCACATGTGGCCTAGGACCCAAGGGTCTGTGCAGTTGAAGCAAAGATTCTTCCTCATAAGCTCTCACCTCATCTCATCATCTAGCTTCTCATTGCCCTTCCATTCTCTCTGGAATGGATTCCTGTCTCGATCCTTCTGTGGTATGAAGGGTTTGGAAAAGGGTTTAGTCTTTGGCACTGAGTCTTCCAAATCTTGAGTGCGTAGGATGGAATCCTGCAAGGTGTGAGGCATGTATGCCTTCACCCATCCTCTCAAAGGCTCTGTGAGTCCCTTTGTGAATAACATGATCAACCTGGGCTCTGATATATCTGTCACTGCCACTACTACTCACTGAAACTTTGTGAATAACATGATCAACCTGGGCTCTGATATATCTGTCTCAACTGGGTTAGATCCCTGAAGTGGATCTCAGGATCTCTCCTGTCAAACCTGTCCATGAGTCTCTTTGTGAAATATTTGTAGGAGGTAATGTGACTGTGACCCAACGTCACGAATCCATGATGCCATCACTCGTGTGCTTCACCCTCCAAGTGTAGGGTAGCGAAATTGTTGGCCTTTGTCTCGGTCATCTGGTTGAGATTGTAGCATGTGTCTAGCTTTTGTACCCAAGCTATGGTGGTGCATTTGGACAATCTGTCAAAAGAAGGTATGGTGAGTTTACCAACTTTCCGAATGAAATCAATATTATGCCCCTGTTGTTTTTGTTGTCCTCCTCTTTGTGGCTATCTAGGGTGGTTCTTGAGTCTGATTCCACAATACTCAACCAGGGTCATGTCCTGATGGAAGTCATGACCCAACGTTGCATACTCCCTCCTATACTCTGCAATTTCCTCTGTCTGAGTGGGCGGCCTCTATGTTATCAGTTGTTGTGATGCTACTGGAGGTGCCCTATGGAAACTGGTGGACAATGGCCTGGGAATCCTACTCAAATAGGTGTATGTGCGAGTAGGAGAATGGGGTCTACTTCCTACCCCTGAATTCCCCTATGCTGCATGTGGGGCTTGTGTGCCCGGGGTGCCCACTATGGCCAGTCTATCGGCCATCTATGCCAAGGAATGAGTCATGGCCTGCTGACTAACTACTAGATTGTCGAGTACCTACATGAAGGTTGATTTTGGGTCCATGGGGGCCTTACCACTTCCCTTTGGTCTCTGATATTTGTCTCCTAACATCCTCTCCACATCATGCTCAATATCTTTCTCTTCCCTTATCTATGCTTCCCTTTGTGTCTCTTCGTCTTCCTCTTGGATGGGAGGAAAAGGGGGGAAATCAGATCTAGGTCTTCCCTCCTTACATCTATTGTAAGTGACATATTCGCCACTTGCGTGCTCACGACCCTCTGGGTCCTCTACTGTACTCATCGTATTTAGTCATAGGCTGGCAGGACTAAAGCAAGGATACCACTGTAATGTTCCTGACTTGGGTATTCAAGGAAACTCTGCTAATGTGTTTGTAGGATTAATTGTTTACAACATATAAATGATCATACAAATAACAAATGCAACAAAATATTGCAAAGTTTATATTATTATATCTTTGTGGAGTACAAATGTTGAATGCGACTGATTAAAAAATGAATCACTCATCTAGATCAAATGAAAAAAGGATCTTAGCTGGAATACAATAAGCAAATTAAATGCTAATACCCGATAATAGATGAGCACTGCAGGATCAATGGATGGGCTGGAACTATGGCAGCTCGCACGGTAACTGTTGTAAGTCCGGAAAGTTCACCTTGATGGCTAAACCTCTCGAAATGGCCTGGAAACTGTCTCAAATGGTGCACCATGCTCTACCTCTTAGTCCTGGTGACTGACCTGCCCCTCTGCTAGTGTGTCTGGACCTCGAATGGACCCCCCTAGGGGAATATTCCCCTCTACCATTGGAAAATTGTGCCCTAGTGATTCCACCATCGGAATCGGCTGAGATGTGTCTCAAAATGATCGCCTTAGCCTACTGTAAAATGAGTTGGAAGGGTTTCCCTGTATCTCATCTGATTATCTCTCGGGAACCCAGAATGGGTCTTCCCAAAGTGTCATACTCCCAATGACTGGAAAATGCACCCCAGATGATTCCTCTGTTGGAATCTGACGATGAAACAGGAAAAAGATGTGCCTTGCCTTCCTCTCAACTAGGTCGGAGAGGAATCTTTGAACTCTCCCTGGATGGGACAAGTCGATCCACTGAACCTCCTTAGAAGCTACGCCCTCACGCTGAATAAGTGTGCCCTTATTGCTAGAACCTGTGTAACTACTGCTAAAGAATGATGGAAGACCTGTGTGATCTTCCCGGTGACTAGGGTGTGTCTCTCAACATTGAAATCAACCAACTGGTAGCTTCCTCCTGGAATCCACTGAACTATCTCTCCTTAATGTGCCTCTCTCCTCAATGACAAGTCAAAATCTTCATAATGATGAATTAGGTCATTGAATCGTCTCTTATAGCTTCCTGAAACCCTAATTCGTTGTTGACTTCTAATTTTAGCTCGTATGTTCTATTTTTAGCTCAAATTGGATTAAAAGTTCTTTTAACCACTTTTAGCTCAAATTGGATTAAAAGTTCTTTTAACCACTTTTAGCTCAATGTCACTTTCCAAATATAACACCTTTGACTGGAGTGGCCTATAGTAACTATGTTTACCCCTTTGTGGCCCTGGCTATAGTCTAACGGGGCGGTTTAGACCATTAAGCCTCCTCTCTGGAGCTCCTATTTGGAAAGGGACATTACAGTCCTCCCTAAAATTGCTTGTTCTCAAGCAATACCAATCCAACGTGCTGCAACACTTGCTCACTCTCCCAAGTAGTTTCCTCTACTAGAATCCCTCTCCATCTGATAAAACACTCTCTGATGACCCTTCTCCTCAGTTTCCGCTCTCGGAACTCTAGTATCTCCTTCAAAACCAACTCCAATTGTCCCTCCTCATCCAATGGGGGAAGCTCCTCTGATGTGCTAATGAATTGTCCCATTGCCTTTTTGAGGCAAGATACGTGGAACACGTTATGAATCTTGCTCCCCTTTGGAAGATCTAGCTTATAAGAAACCTCGCCTACTCGGTGCAGGATCCTGTAAGGGCCATAAAATATTGGCTTGAGCTTCTCATCCCCACTCTTCTTCAAAGATGATTGTTTGTAAGGTTGGAGTCTCAAGAAAACCATATCCCCAACCTCAAAGTCGCTCTCTATCTTGTGCCTTTCCACACTCATCTTCTATCAATTGTGTCTCATTTGTAGGTTCTCTTTCAACAACTTGAGAATCTCCTTACACTTTGTGATCTAATCCTTGGCCTTAGGAGCTCTACTCTCCCCGAAAACCAAGTCTACCAAAGTGGTAGCATCACATCTGTACAATGCTCGGAAGGGTGTCATACCAATGGACATGTGGAAAGTGGGGTTGTAGCAATGCTCTCCTAAATGTAGCCACTTGACCCATGTTCTATGTTGTCCACCTACATAGTTCCTCAAATACCCTTCAACCTACTTGTTGACGATATTGGTCTTCCCAACAGTATGAGGGTAATAACTGGTGTCGGGTGTCAACTCTATCCCCACCAATCTAAACAACTCCCTCTATAATGTCCCAATGAACCGACTGTCCCGGTCACTGATGATGTTCCTCGGCAACCCATGAAGTTTGAAGACCTTTCTGAAGAATAGCTCATCTACATGAACTGCTTTGTACTCTATTGGTATGGCATAGAAGTGAGCAAACTTGATCAACCTATCGACCAATACATAGATACAGTCCTTACCCTGGACCTTGGGTAGGCCTGTGATGAAGTCTATCGATATACTTTCCCATTTTTGCTCTGGAATAGGAAGTGGTTGAAGTAGCCTTGCTGGCAGAGTATGCTCTAACTTGTTCTACTAGAAAGTCACACACTCACTGATGTGTCTCATAACGTCATGTTTGAGTCCCTTCCATGAGAACCTCTCCCTAATCTATCTGTAGGTTTTGAAAAACCTCCAATGGCCTACTAGTGGTTAATCATGAACTGATGTGAGGATCTTCTTCTTGAGCCCCGAATTTGGCACTAAGTAGACTTTGTCCTTGTAGAATATGGCATCGTCAATGACCCTATACATGTCATCCTCTATCTACCCATCCATAACCTCACAATCAAACTTGTTCTTGGAATATTCCACTAACAAGTGGGATTTCCAATCTGCTGAAATCTCCATCAAAGAACGTGTCGTAGGTCTCCTCTATAGTGCATCGGCCACAATGTTCTTCTTCCCCTTGACATACTCTATGTCGAAGTTGAAATCGTGTACCTTCGTCACCCATTTATGTTGGTGCTCATTGAGGTCCTTTTGCTCAAGGAAATATTTTAAGCTGTTGTGATTTGTTTTGACCATGAATTTGTTGCCCACCAAATATTGTTTGAATTTGGTCAAGGCATGCATGATTTCAAGGATTTCGTTGTCATAAATGGAGTACAACCTCTTGAGTTGACTGAGCTTCCTTCTCTCAAATACAATGGGGTGTCCTCCCTACATCAAAACTGCCCCGATACCCTCGTTGGATGTGTTACACTCTAGTACAAATGGCAAAGTGAAGTCTGGTAATGCCAACACTGGACAAGTGCCCATAACTTCCTTCATGTGATCAAAATATTTTTACGACTCATCGGTCCAGATGAAATCCCCATGCTTGGTAAGATCTGTAAGTGGTGCTCCAAGATGAGAAAAACCCCAGAAAAACCACCTGTAATAGTTGCACAGCCTGAAGAAACTCCTCAACTCTATCACATTCATGGGCATTGGCCAATCCAGAATGGCCCTAATCTTCTCCTGGTGTACTTGTACCCCCTGTGCACTGATGATGTCTCCCAAGTAAAGTGGCTCTTTAATACTGAACTCACAGTTGGACTCTTTAGCGTATATTTATTGTGCCTCCATGATGCTCAATACCTCATCCAAGTGCCTCATATGATCCTACCATGTCTTGTTGTAGACCAAGATATCGTCGAAGAAAACCTAGACTGATTTCCTCAACTGATCCCTGAATATATGGTTCATGCAAGACCGAAATGTAGTCGGTGCATTGGTTAGCCCAAATGGCATAACCATAAACTCGAAATGTCCAAAGTGACATTGAAATGTTGTCCTCTCTATGTCCTACTCTCAAATGTTGATCTGATGATACCCAAAGCGTAGATCAATATTTGAGAAGAAAAATACCCCATGTAGTTCATCCATCAACTCGTTAATGCGAGGGATAGGATACCAATTCTTGATGGTTTTCTTGTTCAAGGCTTGGTAATCAATGAACATCCTCATGGTGTCATCCTTATTCAGAACTAAGACAACTGAAGAGGTGAATGTGTTGTTGCTCGGTCTGATGTGTCCCATCGGTAGAAATTCCTTAATTTATTTCTCTATCTCATCCTTGAACCTCCTAGGATGATGATAGGGAGGTGTGATCATAGGTTTTCCCCCCTCATCCAACTCGATAGTGTTCTCAAACCCCTTGTGAGTTGGTATCCCTGGTGGAATCGACCCAAAAACTTGTTGATGTCGTCCCAACAAATTCATGATCTTTGAATGATATTGTTGTCGACCCTCTGAATCCTTCCACGTAGTGATCAAGCACTCTGCGGCATATGCTACCTCTCCATGTATGAATATCCTCTCCATCCTCTTGGTCGAAACTGTCATGGGTGATTCTGTTGACATGCCTCTCAAAACAACCTTATTCCTGTCATGGTCTCTGAAACCCATCTCCAAGGTTTGGTAATTGGTGGTGATTTTTCCCAAGGTGATCATCCATTAGACTCCCAACACCACATATGTGTCAGATAGGTCAACCACATAAAATGTGTCTCTCATTTTGTAGTTGCATAACTTTATCTCCAAGTTCGGAACTTTGTCTAGACACTCCATTGTATGGCCATCTGCTATTGCAACATCAAACCCATCAAAATCCTCTGTCTGAGGTACCCGTCTTGATACTAATGAATCGTCAATGAAGTTGTGAGTAGCCCCACCATCTATTAGGATGATTTATTGTTGCCCCTGAATAGTCCCTCTGATCCGGAGGGTATCATACCTAGGAACACCAGAAAGGGTTTCTATGACTCCTCCCTTTGTTGGTTTTGGTCTGTTATCCTGCTCAAGAGGCTATGGAACTATCGGTGGGTAGGCCCCTTTCAGTGTCGGTGGTTTACAGGGAGGCTCCTCCTCTGCCTATGTTGACTCCTCCCCTAAGCTAGTGGATCCATTGTCCTGCTCCCCCTCCTCATTGTCCACACTATCTGCTACCACCTCAATATAATGAATCTCTCCCTTTCCCATGCACCTGTGGCCTGGGACCCAAGGGTATCTACAATTGAAGCAAATCTTCTTCCTCATAAGCTCTCACCTCGTCTCATCATCTAGCTTCTCCTTGCCCTTCCATTCTCTCTGGAATGGCTTCCTGTCTCGATCCTTTTGTGGTACGAAGGGTTTGGAAAAGGGTTTAGTCTTTGGAACTGAGTCTACCAAATCTCGAGTGCGTAGGATGGCATCCTACAAGGTGTGAGGCATGTATGTATTCACCCATCCTCTCAAAGGCTCTGTGAGTCCCTATGTGAATAACATGATCAGCCTGAGATCTGATATATCTGTCACTTCCACTGCTACCCGATGAAACTCCATGATGAACGCCTCTGTTGTGCCAATTTGTCTCAACTGGGATAGATCCTTGAAGTGGATCTTGGGATCCCCCCTGTCAAACATGTCCATGATTCTCTCAATGAACTCCTTGTAGGAGGTAATGTGATTGTGACCCAACGTCACCAATCCATGATGCCACCACTCATGTGCCTAACCAACCAAGTGTAGGGTAGAGAAATTGATGGCCTCTGTCTTGGTCATCTAGTTGAGCTTGTAGTATGTGTCTAGCTTTTGTACCCAAGCTTGGCGATGAATTTGGACGATCTGTCAAAAGAAGGTATGGTGAGTTTACCAACTTTTCAGATGAAATCAATATTATGCCCATGTTGATGTTGCTATCCTCCTCTATGTGGCTCTCTGGGACGGTTCCTGAGTCTGATTCCACAATACTCGACCAGGGTCATGTCCTAATGGAAGTCACGGCCCAACGTTGCATACTTCCTCCTATACTCTGCAATGTCCTTCACCTGAGTGGGCGGCCTCTGTGTTATCGGTTGGTGTGTTGCTACTAGAGGTGCCCTCTGAAAACTAGGGAACAATGGCCTGGGAATCCTACTCGAAGAGGTGTATGTGCGAGTAGGAGATTGGGGTCTACTACCTGTCCTTGAGTTCCCATGTGTTGCATGTGGGGCTTGTGTGCCCAGGGTGCCCACTATGGTTAGTCTATCGGCCATCTGCGCCAAGGACTGAGTCATGGAATGCTGACTGACTACCAGATTGTTGAGTACCTACATGAAGGTTTCTTCTAGTTCCATGGGGGCCTTACCACTGCCCTATGGTCTCTCATATATTTATCCTAACATCCTCTCTGCCTCATGCTCAGCCTCTCGCTCTGCACTTCTCTTTACTTCCCTATGTGCCTCTTCCTCTTCCTCTGAGCTAGGAGGAAAAGGGGGGAAATCAGATTTAGGTCTTCCCTCCTTGCGTCTGTTGCAAGTAACATATTCGTCACCTAGTGCTCACAACCCCATGGGTCCTCTACTGCACTCATCGTCTTTAGTCACAAGTTGGCAGGTCTAAATCTATGATACCACTATAATGTTCCTAACTTGGCTAGTCTAGGAAACTCTGTTAATGTGTGTGTAGGATTAATTGTTTACAACATATAAATTATCATACAAATAACAAATGCGAAAAAGACTGCAAAGTTTATATTATGATATCTCTGCGGAGTACAAATGTCGAATGCAGCTGAATAAAAAATGAATCCCTCAACTAGATCAAATGACAAAAGGATCTTAGTCGAAATACAATAAGAAAACTAAATGATAATACCCGATAATAGATGAGAACTCTGGGATCAATGGATGAGCTGGAACTATGGAAGCTTGCACGGTAACTGTTGCAAGTCTGGAAAGTTCACCATGATGGCTAAACCTCTCGGAATGGCCTGGAAACTGTCCCAAATGGTGACTGACCGGTCTCTCTGTTGGTGTGTCTGGACCTTGGATGGATCGTCCTGGGGGAATGCGCCCCTCTACCACTGAAAATTTGTGCCCTAGTGATTCCATTGTCAGAGTCGGCTGAGATGTGTGTCAAAATGATCACCTTGGCCTACTGTGAAATGGGTTGGGAGGGTTTCCCTGGATTTGATATGATGATCGCTCGGGAACCTCGAATGTGTTTTCCCAAAGTGTTGCACTACCAATGTCTGGAAAATGCACCCTAGATGATTCCTCCGTCGGAATCTGATGAGGAACCAAAAAAAATATGTGCCTTGCCTTTCTCTCAACTGGGTCAGAGGGGAATCTTTGAACTCTCCCTGGATGGGACAAGTCGATCCACTAAACCTCCTCAGAAATTGTGCCCTCACCCTAAATAAGTGTGCCCTTGCTTCTAGAACCTGGGTAACTGTTGCTGAAGAATGATGGAAGACCTGTGTGATCTTCCCGGTGACTAGGGTGTGTCTCTCAACACCGAAATCAGCCAACTGGTGTCTTCCTCCTGGAATCCATTGAACTATATATCGTGAGATGCATCTCTCTCCTCAATGACAAGTCAAAATCTGCATAATGATGAATTAGGTCGTTGAACCTTCTCTTATAGCTGCCTGAAACCCTAATTTGTTGTTGACTTCTAATTTTAGCTCGTCTATTCTATGTTTAGCTCAAATTGGCTTAAAAACGCTTTTAACAACTTTTAGCTCAATGTCACTTTCCAAATATAACACCTTTGACTGGAGTGACCTTTAGTAACCCTATTTACCCTTTTCTGACCCTAGCTATAGTCTAACGGGGTGGTTTAGACCATTAAACCTCCTCTTTAGAGATCCTATTTGGAAAAGGACATTACACCTCCATGGAGGATACTACAATTAATTAGGGCCCAAATTTTCACAATATGATTACCATATGAGGTGCCACATGCAAACGCAATAGAGAAATTTGCAGTTCATGTGCAAGTCATGGAGAATACAATAATTAATCTGGGGCCAAAATTTCATGATATCAATACCATATGAGGTGCGACATGCAAACGCAATGGAGAAATTTGCATTTCTTACCCCCCATTTCAAATATTTTTTAGATAGTTATACGATTCTACAATTTAAAATATACATTTGTGTACTTAAGCCTGTGTACATTTGGCATGCGTGGAAATATGGGTGACGTGTTGTGTGGCCTTCGACGGTAGGAGGAAAGACTTCCTTGTGGTGTGGTAGGCCCTTCCCTACCTTGGCCTTGTGAGCACCACTGGCCTTTA
>ML777665.1:208029-236988 GCA_009831015.1 Picea engelmannii
ATACCACCGATCCAACTCTACTTTGTTCTCAACTTAAATCATGCATACACTTTAATATCCACTTGTTAAAGAAAAAACTTATAACTCCCTCTTCATCTCTATATACGAGATATCCACTATGAAAAATAATCACTTTTAACAAACTTCAAAATAAAACCCACTTCAATAAACTTTATAGTCCATATAAAGTTTAAACTCCACATGCATTCACTTTAATAAACTTCATAAACTTCATAAACTTCACCTCACGATTTAATAAAACAAATATCCACTTAATAAAACATTGTTGCACTCTCTTTCAAATATCCACTTAATAAAACAATGTCGCACTTAATAAAATATATCGTGGCACCCTCTTTCAACCTCTTTCAACTTTCAACGCTCCAAAAATAAGACTAACAGTCTACGCGCAAAGCTTCACACTCAAAACAAAAAAAAGAAACTCACGCGATCTCCATGCATGAGAAAATATAACCCAAATTAATCCACGTGATTTGCACCAGATTTGCCACGATTTGCCTTCAAACGTAGCAATCTTCACTCGAAAACTGGTCGGCGCTTCTCTAACTCTGCAAGTTCAATGCTGGCGCTTGGTGTCAATGGAAAGGGGAGCATTGCAATGCTCTGTATGTGTAGAAGGGGTGGCGCCGACGCAACAACACTCTCATAAGCATTCAACGGGAGCGTCGAGGATCAAAAAATTCAATTTTATAAGTGTGAGAGCGCCGACGCTCTCTACCACTGTATAGGGGGGTGCTCTCAAAAAAAAAATTCAATATTTTTTTATTGGATCTCGCCTCAGAGAGCTGGACCTCCAACCCGCTCTGATACCAAGATAAAATATGCGAAACAAACAATACAGTGAGGTTGCGCTCACTTCTCTATTGTTCAATGAAGACGGATTACATCCTTATATAGGAAAAGACTTTACCGAGTCGGTTACATGTAAATCAAAGACAACTAGACTCTTAACTATGAACTGACTCTTAACACGCCTACAACTGACTCTCACAACTGAAACTTACAACTGGTGCTTACAATTGGCGCTTACAATTGGCGCTTACTCCATTATTTCCAAGTTATGTATCTTCTCTATATATTGTTAAATCTTATTTCTCTTTAGATTACATCATATTCACTGCTCACTATTCAATATTTCAAATACTACCTTCAACACAATCTAAATATGTGTATGAATAGAGCATGACAAAAATATGTCGGTGTAGGATAAGCAGATGATTAAAGAAAGAAAACAACTTGAACATAGGCCAGAAAAGAGGTTATTGCAAAATCTTGCATAAATTTTCTCTTGATTTATGATAAATCAGTGCAAGTGAGAGCAGATAGTTCGTATCTTAAGTGTAGGTTGATGATCTCCAAAGTTTCAGCAACAACTTCAGCCCACGAGAAACAGCTTCAGCAAACAGGAATAATGTATCTGTATCTTCAGCAAATAGGTGAGCACGTGATGTATTCTATATGTATATTGTAACAAAATTCTAAATATTAAACATACAATGTAGAAGCACCCCAACCATGGATAAAGCTAATGATGGCATTATTATTCATTGTTGTGCAAGGATAGTTGATGGAAGAGGAAGATGAGGGTGAGCAATATCTAGCCTACTACGCAGCATTCAATGTTGCAGCAAGTGGATTATATGTCTTCACTGACAATGCAAAAGTATTAATCACTGACTCCACTGACTTGAACGAGCTTGAACATAGCCAAAGATGATGTAACAACGTTATAATAAAATCAAAACTTTATCAAAGCTCTATACTTTCAGTAAAGTTATAATAAACTCAAACTTTAGGTGAACTTAGGAAAATAGAAAATTTAGAACATTGGAAATAATAAATCCCGCAATAAGACATCAAATCTCTTCTCCAATGAGATTACATAGAAAAAGTTGTTTTTTTATTATATAAAAAATAAAATTTAGAGTTTGTTATGTTAGAAAAAAATATACAATGGCTATTAATATAAAATCAACGCGAAATTGAATAGAGTCTCTAGCTTACCTTCGGTAGCCACTAATAAATCTCATTCAACTCAAAACATCAGAGAATAATAATTCCTTGAGGTTCTACTGCATAGAGGTGACCATTGTATGTTTCAGTTTTTCACTACAATTTCTACACAATTTTTTTACACGATTGCCCACCACTCTTCCAACGCTGCAAGTCATCACAACAAACAAAGATTACAAAAATGAGTCTTCTTGTGGATTCCATGTCAAGTGGTTAATGCCAAGAAAATAGTTTAAAGTATCTCCATGCTCACTGACGTAGTGCAACATTTAAAAATTATGGAAAAGTATTTAAAAAAAAAAACAATATTTACAAATGCTTGTTATGGAAAAGTATTTAAGGAAAAAAAATTATTTGCAAATATATAAAATCTAGTATCTTTTCACCCTCTTCTGCATGCAAACAAAATAGGCATTGAATTGTATACATCTGCATGCTCACTATTTATTTAATTTTAATGTGTATTGATTACATCTACATCCTCACTATTTATTTAATTTAAATGTGTATTGATTATTTTTATTAAGTTAAATTTAAATTTTAAACCATACATGCCACATACATGCCAAGTATCTTCATGCTCAATGACATTTAATGCAACATTTAAAAATTTGTTTTGGAGAGTTGTTTTGGAGAGACTTTTGAAAAGAAAATATCTGAGATTACTATATAATTTAGTATTTTTTTTTAACTAAAATGGTTATGTATTTTATTAAATGGGAAATACAGCTGGTCAAAGCCTTACATCCTTCGCAAAACCATCTACTATCTTTTACACGTTGCTGTCCTTTTCAAGGAATACAAATTTTGATTGGGTCTCCATCATTTATGCATAGTTCTCCTTGGGCCAACAGACAACCTTTATTGGCTAAAGTATCTGCTTCTTTGTTTGAATCCCTGAGAATATGGTAGCAATTGAAAAAGGTGAAGTCCTGGAGAATGTTTCTTAGTCTTTGCAGGTTCTTATTTAGGCCAGCATCGTTGAACTGTCCTCCTGAATGTATCATTTTGATCAAGATTTCGGAATCTCCAAACGCTTGTAGGTTCCAGTGGCCTCTTTCCTTAACTATCTGGCAGGCTTTTATCAAACTCAAGATTTCTGATTGGTTGTTGGTTCGTTGTCCGAGACCCCAACTGAAGGTTTCTGGCGATGTCCCTTCGCTGGAGTAAATGATTCCTCCAGCTCCCGCTGTACTAGGGTTTCCCTTGGATGCGTCGTCGAAGAATACTGTAGTTATTCCTTGCTTCTGCCACCATCTCTGGAAAGTATCATGATTGTCTCTTAGCCTCCATTTTGTTTCAGAATGGGGTTTTTCAATGCTTTGGGTCCGGAGAGTGAGCACAGTGTTACCGAGCCAGTTCTTTTCTTCCTGCTGCAGGGAGATGTCTGATTTGTGGGTTTGAGAAATCGGAGTTTCTAAGAGGAGACCTTTTGCTTTCGTTGCAACCATGCTGGGGGTCCAAGCTGTGTTGTTGAAGATTCACTCGTTTCTTGCAAGCCATAGCTTCCAGCACACATACTTAGGGATGGAGATCCAGACTCTGCCCCATAGCGTTTTCATTGAAAGCGAGGGATAGCAGTCCTTCCAGGTTGTAAAAAGATCTACAACTGAGATGTTAGAGGGGGCAGCGACCTTGAGACCATGGAGGGTAAGGAGCCAGACTTTGTTTGCAAAATGATAGCCTACAAACAAATGGTCAGAAGTTTCCATGGCTTCTTTGCATAGAACACATCTGTGAGGGCCTGCAATGTTTCTTTTCATTAAATTTTCGCCGGTCAGAATCTTTGTGTGCATTAGAGTCCAGAAGAAAAAATTTACCTTGGGGATCGTCGTGGAGTCCCATACCTCCTTCCAGATATTTTCTGGGGGTGGTCTATCTTTCTTGCGTTGAAGCAAAGTGCAACCTTTAGCTGTAGAATAACTCCCTGAAGTTCCCCAGCCCCATTTGTCTTTTTCAGTCTTGTGCACAGGTGTTGCATCTCGGAGCTCTGCTTTGAGCGTTTCAAGATGTTGGTGGAGGCGATTTGGAACATTGTCGAAGTGCCAATATAACCAAGAGTCGTCCTCATTCCATTTGGAGATATCGCTTACACTCTGTTTTCCTCTGTGGGCAAGAAAAACGCGAATTTCATGCAGGCTGGCGTTTGAGGCAAGGGACGGCCTCCCCATTACCCGATCTGTCCAAAGATAAGTCTGTTTTCCATTTCCAGGGATGCGGTACAGTTCCTGGGTGAAGATTCGCGTCCCTTTGAGGCACAATTGCCATAGCTGAGTGCTTTTCCTGTAGGAGGCATTTTGTAAATTTCAGATTTTAGCGCTGGGAATGTATTTGTGAAGAAGTGTTTTACTTACAGGATGAGACGACTCACTGTGCATCTTCCACAGGATTTTTCATCCAAGAGCAGTGTTGACGAAAGCTGGATCTCTAATCTGGAGCCCGTCTTCTCTCAGAGGCAGTTTTATTGTTTCCCATCTGACCAAATGGAACTTGTGTTGATTCCCTTTGCCACCATGCCACAGGAAGTCTCTCAACAGCTTGTTAATTTGCCCAGAAATTGATTTGGGTGCCAGGAGGTAGGCTGCTTGGTAGATCGACAGTGAGGAGAGAATTGCCTTTATCAGTGTTAATTTTCCTCCTTGTGTGAGCCAGTGTCCTCCCCAGACATCTATTTTCCCTTTAATTTTTGTTAGGACTCCTTCCCACAGGTTGACTTTATTTATGCCCAGTGATAATGGCAGCCCCAGGTACTGTATCTTTTCCCAGTCTGCATACCCTTTGAATCCCAGTGTACGAGCAATCTTTTGGGTTTCTTGATATGTTGCATTCCAACTATAGACAACACTTTTCCTTTCGCTTATTAGGGCTCCTGACTCTTTGCAGTAATCTTGAAGAATGCTCTTGAATGTAGAAGCTACTCTATTTGAGGCTCCTCCTAGCATAAGAGAATCATCCGCAAACAGAGCATGATTGATGGGCTTAAGGTCCTTCGTAATTCTCAAGCCTGGGACAACTCCTATTAACCTTTCCTGCTCCAACTTCCTGCTGAGTGAATCTGCCATTAGAATGTACAGAAAAGGAGAGAGAGGGCAGCCTTGCCTCAAACCCCTCAAAGATTTAAAGAACTATGCTGGCCTCCCGTTTACCAAAGGTGCAATCCAAGGGTTGTGGGTGCATGCTTGTATCAGGTTTACAAATTCTTGCTCAAATCCGAATGAGAGTAGCACTTGATATAGGAAGGACAACTTTACTCTGTCAAAGGCGTTAGCCATGTCTAGCTTGATCAACATACCCTTCTCTTTTCTAATTTTGTTGGAATGCATAGCTTCCTGAACTAGGATTACATTGTCCAAGATGTGTCTCCCTTTGATGAATCCTCCCTGCGATTCTGAGATGAGTTTGCCCAGCACAGGCTTTATTCTATTTGCAAGGAGTTTTGCAATTATCTTGTAAGAGGCATTGCAAAGGGAGATAGGCCTGAATCTATCGAAGGAGGCGGGGTTTGTTTCTTTCGGGATTAAGGCGAGGAAAGTTGAGTTGGTTCCCCCTCCCAGTTTTTCTTTCTGAAGGAATCCTTTTATCATTCTCATGAGATCAGCTTTGATTATATTCCAAAATATCCTGTAAAAATGAATAGTGAACCCGTCTGGCCCTGGAGCTTTGTCAGGGGCCATGGACCAGATGATTTTACTGATTTCTTCTTCGTTGGTTGGGCTCAATAAAGCTGTGTTATCTTCTTTTGTAACCAGAGCCGGGATGTTCTTGAGGAATTCCTTGTTGCCTTCTTCTTTGTCATCATTCTCTTTGCTGTAAAGATGGTGGAAGTGTGAGACAACAACAACCTTTATTTGTTCTATTCCTTTGCAAATATTCCCGTCATTGGTTGTGATTTCAGAAATGTGATTCCTGGAGAGTCGGGCTTTAAATTGGCGATGGAAGTAAGATGTGTTTTTGTCTCTGGATTCCAGCCATAGGCTGCGGGATTTTAATCTCCAGTATTCTTCTTCGGTTCTGAAGGAGTGGTAATTTTTGCTTTGGATTGCTTGTTCCTTTTCCAAATCTGTGTTAGCAATATCTTTTATTTCCATTTCATTCTGCAACATTCCCAACTACTGCACTAGCTCCTTTCTTTGGGTGTTGGGATTACTTTCCGGACTTTTGCTCCATTCCTTGAGGGTTGTTTTTGTTATTTTTAATTTATGTTCCCAGAAAAAGTGGGGAGACCCAGTTACTATGGTGGCCCATGCCAGGCGGACTGTCTCATAGAAACCGCTCTTTTCTTTCCACAAAGGGCTAAATCTGAACGGAATTGGGCCTAAATTTTCTTCTTCCTCGATCGAGAGCAGGATGGGTTTGTGGTCCGAGGTAAGATTTGGGAGGATGGTTGTGGAGATAAGCTTCCTTTCCAACAGTAAAGTGCTTTGAACCAGAAACCTATCCAATCTGGTAGCAATGTGTTCCTCCCCTGTCCTGTTATTGGTCCAGGTGTAGAGCCCTTTGCGTGGTTTAAAATCCATTAGATCCCACTGTTGTATCATGTCTTCTACTACATGGATCTGTTGATCCTTGATGGTCCTTCCTCCCCTCTTTTCTTTTCCATTCATTACTAGGTTGAGATCTCCAGCAATGATTATATTGTTTGGGGAAATTAGTTCTAGATACTCAATTAAAGTTTTCCAATAGTCTTTCTTTTCGGAATGCACAGTTGGAACATAAATATTGAATAATGCAATGGTTAACTTGCTTGTTGTATGCTTTAGTTCTGTGAAGCTCCAATGCTGAGTGTTGTAGGAGTTGACGAGGCTGAACTGCTCATCCTTCCACAGTGTTGTTATTCCTCCGGAGGAGCCCCTTGCACTGATTGTTATCCCTGTATTCTTTTGCCATTTGTTTTTACTAATCTCTAGAAGGGCTTCCCCTTCGATTTTTGTCTCTTGGAGCATGAGAATGTCTGTTGATTCCACTTTCATCAGATCCTTAACTGCTTCGATTTTCGTCGAGTTCCCCAAACCTCTATAGTTCCAAGAGACGATTTTCATTACTTACTATTGGGGGTGGATGGGCCTCCTCCTTTTTGAGACCTTATTCTTGTATTTCTGTCGATTGACATTTCTATGGTGGGTTGGCTTCCTTGGGTCTTTTTTCTTTCTGCCTCTTCCTCCCTTGCTTCTTTACGGGACTTCCTTCCTGCTCTTTTGGTTGGCCTTTCTAAGATCTCATCCTCAGAGGAGCTTACTGGTTCTATCATTTTCTTTCCGGCTATGTCTGCATATGAAGGAGAGGGGGTTGCATCCAGGAATCCTGTCGTTTGCCCTTGTTCCCCTATATCTTTCCTTTTAGGGGGGGATTTTGGATGTTCCCTGTTGTCCATAATTATTTCTGGTTCTTCTATTTCATTATTGAGATTTTCTGATTGCGTTGCTGATTATGGCCTGGGGTTGGGGTCCCCGTCAAGTTGTTCTTTCTCCTGTTTCCCGGGGTTGTCACTCTTCGTTGTTCCTTTGCTTCTAACTCTTGTTGTCCCTGTTTTCTGAATTGTGATCCACTGGTTTGTTTTCGCGTTCTCACTTTCTTCTGCATTCTTTTTTTTGCATTGCCTTGCGAAGTGACCGTATCCATGGCAGTGTCGGCATTTGAATGGTAACTGCTCATAGTCTAGCTCTTGGATATGCGTCCAATCTGTCGCGGTTAATTTGATTGCCTCTGGTAATCCCACTTCCAAATCTACCTCCACACAGATCCAGGCGCATGAGTACTGATCTTTCCTTGGTGCTTGATTGATGAACCTTCCGAGCTTGTTGCCAATTGCATGCAGTGATTTTTGGTTCCAGCAGTGTAAAGGGAGATGGGGTAGGCGAACCCACACTGGAACGACGGATGGCACATCCTGAGATGGATCGAAATCCGGGGTCCATTTGTTCAGATATAACCCCTGGGGTCCCATGAAATATGGACCGTTTCTGAAGATGAGGCTTTTGTCTTCAGAGTTTTCAAAGACGAAAACAAAGTAGCCTTTCCCTATGAAATGACTCTTTATCCCTTCAGTGATGAGCGGGCTCCAGTTCCTCTCCACCCAGGCTTCGACGGATTTGGGAGAGGGCCAGAGCCCAGTAAATTGCCCGATGAGGCCTCTGTTTGCAAGATTGATTGCCGACCTACAAGTTTCTTCTAATGGAAGTTCTACGCTTGGGATGCATTCCAGTTTCTTTACAAATTTTTGTTGATCTGCTAACGCCGGTCTCTTGGAAGCCTCGACCACTAATTTCCTGAAGGCCTCGATCTCTGGAAAAGGGGGAGAGGTGGGGACGACTCCCCCACCAGCGTCCATGGCTGGGGGGGGCCTTCTCTCTGATCACTGCGCAGATCTCCACGCTGGGTCGCGCTCCACACAACCTCACACTCCTCACGCGCAAGGGTTTTTTCTATCCTACAAAAATATATATAATTTAGTATTTTAACCCATAAACAAAATGAGAATTAAATTATATACTTTGTTTAATCCATATGCTTAGTTTCAATTGAATTTAAATGTATATTAATTATGTGTATAAATTAAATTGATCTTGAACATGTATTTTCATGAATACAATTCAAACTACAACATGTTTATATTATAATTCAGAGTGTCAAAGAATTAAAAATACAATAACTTGAAAACACTTTACAAATCTGTGTGAAAATTATTTATAACAACTATAAGAATTACACATTCTATATAAATGAGATTCATTATCACTTGTATAATTCCTTGTATTGGCTAGTGTTGAAGACCCAAGAAGAATTACACCTTTTATATATACATCAGTTTCATGATCACTTACATAAATCCTTGTATTGGCCATTGTTGAAGATCCAAGTCCTCACAACATTGAGGGCATGAGGTGCAACCTCTTCAAAAAGAGGTGAGTTTATTTCTCCAAGTTAGATATGTTGTTAAAGTCATTAGCCAGTAAGAATTCAATATGTTGACAAACAAAAGTTTCCAATTGTAAGAAAAATAAATGCCTTATGTTTTCATAAATGATTTTCTCTTGTTGTTGTTTGCAGGAGAAAACTACGAAAGAATATATATACAAGGATCCAAATTAGACTTTCATGGCTAATCCATAAATCAACAAAATGAATCAAGGATTTTGTTAAGAATGGCATAATAAAGAGCAACTAGATAACTAACAGTAAACAAAACTAGTTGGCAAATCAAAACCAAATGCCTATGTTTTAGATTTTATATTATTTTATTATTAGTCAAGTCAGTGCATTGCTTGAATTGATTTCCCAATGTATATGTATTTATGTAAATTTTTGTAAAAAATAGTTGATTATTTTATTTTTTAGAAAATGAAAAAATAGTTTTTTGATTGATTAGAATATTTGATTGGATTAAATAGTTCTCATTAGAAATGATATTTATTTGAAAAAAATAATAACAAAATAAAATGTAAAAAAATGAAATAGTTATATAGTTTTTGTTCTAGTTATTTGTATTAAAAATTAGTTAAAATTTTGACATATATATAGTGTCTTCTACTCATATATTTTCAACAACAATGACAATTATAGCAACATTCAACATCTTACCTTCCATTAAAAAGTGTTTAAAAACAACAATGATAATTATAACAACATTCTAACATCTTATATTTCATTCAAAAGTGTTTAAAATTCTAACATTTGTATAAAGATATATAGGTAGGATATGTATCTCCATTATATATATATTGAAGTTTCCAAATAATAATTACATGCAATATCATTCAATAGCTTTCTTTTCATGGTTTTATTGAATTTGTTTAGAAATTTTTGAATTTTTATAGATCAAATACCCATTTATATTATGTATATTAAGAGGTGACTCCAAATCTAAATTTAATTGGTGTGAGGGTAGCTTTTGAATGATTGAACAAATTTCAAAATTAAAACTAGTGAGACAATTGAAATTAGTCTTTTGGTGAAACTTAAAGTAGCATTAAACACAAAAAGTAAATGTCCTTATACTAAATAACTAAAATCTTTTTTATTAAATATTTATCAATAAAACAAAAAGTAAACATAATCTTAAAATACAAACTAGCTGCTTTGCAGCAATTTTCCTTATTTTATTATAATGATAAAATTTTCAACTAAAACTTACTAATTGCTTTGCAGTCATTATCCTTTTATTATTATAATACTAAAATTTCCAACTAAAACTCTAAATTATAGTTAGTGTTTTTATGGAAAAGGTATAATTTTAATATGAATAATAAATGTAATTTAATATTTTGGATTGATCATGTAAAATTAATTTTATATTCTTTAATATAAGATTTTTTTTTTTAATATGAAATTTTAACTAAAACTTTCATTACATCATTTATCACATATTTCCTTACATCCTTTACTATTTCAAATATAATTTTAATACGAGAATAAAACATAGAGAAAATGTGTTTTGAGGATAAAACATATATTAAAGAAAATGTGTTTACATTTTCTCTATACCACACCCCACCCCCACAGTCATATCATTTATCACATATTTCCTTACATCCTTTACTATTT
Organism: Picea engelmannii; assembly: GCA_009831015.1. Classification (NCBI taxonomy): domain Eukaryota; kingdom Viridiplantae; phylum Streptophyta; class Pinopsida; order Pinales; family Pinaceae; genus Picea; species Picea engelmannii. Next base: position 218,605 of record ML777665.1, read on the forward strand.
CAAATATAATTTTAATATGAGCTTTGTGTGTTTTGTTATTATACTCGTGCCTTACTTGAAAGTGTATCATAGGCATATTATAACTTTAATATTATAACTTTAATATATCCGGTATTATTACTCATTTGATTTTCAAATATTATTTATATGCATTTTCATTGAGTAATTTATTATTATGCAAGTTTATTTTAATATGATATTATAAAATATGTTATATAATTTCATAATTTTATTATTGATTTTCAAATCTAAAAATCTTATTTAAAAAATTCTTATTTATTTATATGTATTTGTTATTAATTTATTATTATATAATTTTAAGTATTTGTATTTATTTATTAATTATTATTTGTTATTTATAGATGGTTGATATTATTTTGTAATATCTTTTAATGTTTAATTAGTGTAATGTGAAATTAGTTTGTAATTTATTTTGTTATTTATAGTTAGTTATTATTATTTTTTGTAAATAAAAGAGAACTATATATTGATATTCACATATATACGTGTTATTACAAAATTAGGAGAGAATTTCAATTCTCTACATAATTGACTAAACCAAAATAAAACCATTAACCTGGGGGAGCGAGTTCAAGTGCAAGCTCGGGCTTGTCCAACCATGGGCTTTGTAGGCTGGGACAAATATTTGTTCACAGGTCGGGCACCGTTTGCTTGTAGGAGTTGTCGTCATCGCGTCGAACAGGAGGTCCATACGTTGTCCCAGGAACTGTTGAATGTGAGCATGGTCATCCATTTTATGCCACAACTCGAAGATGAGTTGAAGGTGCTTGTCTTGAAGACGAATTGGGGTGGGCGAAGGTGGCTCCTCCATCATATTTGCATATATTGTGTCCACTTCATCCAAGTCTGCATCCACTTCATCTAAGTCTGCATCTAATACATCCACTACTTCCATTGTTGTCAATGGAGTAGCCATTTGCCAGCTATTCTTCCTCCACCACAGATTCTCCAATGCCATAAAAATGGTCTAGAGTGTGGGTGTCGGGCTGGGCAATTCTTAGGCAAAGGTTGGGTGGAGGGGAAATTCCTCCTTGAAAGAGCAGTTGTCAGGGTCATTGGTGGGAGTGGGGTGGTGGATTGGGGTTGTTGAGGCCGATTATGGCATTGGTCGAGATGACTGGTGATTATGAGGGCTAGCTGAGAGGGGGGCGAGTCGATTTTGTCTGGTAAGGGCGTTGTAGTACAACATACTCCTTCTGGACTTGCCCCTTTCTATGGTCACGGTGTGAGCATTTAGGTGAGTCTTGGGTTGGATGAACAGTAGAGGAGTGACCATGAGTGGCCAAACAGTCAAGCACAGGGAGAAAATGATAAGGGAGAGCCATGGAATTGTCGAGCACAGGGCGAAGAGAAAGGCGAGGAGCGGTCGGGCACAAAGCAGGAGAGGAATGAGAGAATAGTCCATTGCACATGCCTTCATAGTGCCTGGCGAATTGACATGGGTGGGTGCCATGAAGGTCGAGGTGACTGCAATCCTAGTGCAGGTACCTTGCTTGGTACACCCAGCCTAGTTCGCGCGAGGTTGCATTAAGTTTCCTTGGAGTGCCCAACGCACTGCCATTAATCCATGATGAGTGTGGGTCATTCAGACTGGGAGGAAGGGAGGCTAGTGACGAGGCTTAATAGCCCTCTACGTGGCCTAAATCCTCCTGGCTCCCATTGCGTTCCACCTATCACCCCATTCGGGATATAGTTAGTGATTATTATTATTATTAAATAATTTTACTTATTCATATTTTTTATAATTTAAAAAATACTTTATATAGGTTTTATTCAATTATTTATAGTTCAATTCTTTATAGTAATGGTTTATAAAAGAATAGTCGATATTTAATATAGATTTATGATGATATGTTTATCTAACCATTACAATTCATAATGGTAGAATATTTATAATCGGTGTTGTAAACTTTATTTATAATTGATGTTTGTGTCGAAGAAAATATCTTCGAGGGTCTAAAAAAGAAAATATTAGCAACATCATGGAAAATATAGACAATTTTTTTTTTAAATACAAAAATATTCATTTTTTCAAATTTTTAAACATCTAAAGCAGCAACAACATCAAATAAATGCACTTCCACCTAAATATGAAAAGGAAACCAATATATAAGATGTATAAGATGTCTAGTGATACATCACAAATCAAAATTGAATCATGTCCTGAGTCCTGACTCCAAAGCCTCAAAATTGTTGATGTTTGGACAACATCGGGAAGAGATTCTTCCATATGTGTGTGTGTGTGTGTGTGTGTGTAACATTATATTTATTATCAAAGGAATGCATCCTTTCATGGATGGTCACCATATGTTCTCTATATATGGAACACTCATCATTGTAATAATACATCAATCTCACACATCATCTCAGATAAAAATTCAACATGGTGTCAGAGCAGGACTGGGCTAACTCCCTCACGAGAGGGCCCAGGATCCTGAAACAAAGTTGCCTCTTGTTTTAGTTGTGTGAAGTATCTCGTGGTTGTGGTTGTGTGCATTGCAAAAGTCCAGCTGATCTAAGAAAGGAGAATACAAGGTTAATTTTGTTGATGGAAGGTATTAGAGTGATGCAAATCTTTGCACGAAAATGAGAGAACAACTGGCATTTTTTTTTTCTAATCATGTTTTTTCGTATAACAATGGAAATCCACCAACAAATATAGATGAGCAAATGAAAAGGGTTTTGTGTGCCAACTGCAGAGGGATTCCACTTGCTATCAAAGCTATAGGGAGTTCAATGGCAGACACAACTCATCCACAAGAGTGGGAAGTGGCAGTCGAGAGGTTGCCAATTGCTGAAAGCATAAAGTTGAGTTACGATGCACTTGGAAACTACAACGTTAATTTGCAATTGTCCTTTATATGCGCAATTATCGCCTTCCGAAAAGACCAAATTGTTCATGTGAAATCTCAAGTGATTCTGTTGTGGATAAGAGAAAGTCTGCCTATAGGCTACAACCCATTTTAGATGGGAAGGATTTATGTGGACCTTCTAGAAGATCATTGTTTGATCGAACCGACAATGAGAGGCATCCATGGGAGCATGCTATGCTTCAGGATCCATGACATCATCCGTAATTTGGGAATACAAATTGTGGAGGAGGAAGAAGGTTTTTTTACTACCATGTAGGCAAGGATTTGACATCATTTCCTGAAAATGTGTGCATGGGGCGCACTTAGATTTTGTTGAAGAACAACAAATTGAGTTCCCTTCCAAAATTATTGAGAGGCCTAGAAATATGTTCATGGTTAATGAATGCAAACGAAAATTTTACCAAAATGTTGAAACGATTGATTGGGAGTATGATCTCTCTTAGGGTTATGGATCTAAGTGGCACGTCTCTCTGGTCATTTCCTGACAATGTAGGGGATTTGAAACAGTTGGTATGTCTAAGGTTAATTGATGTGCCTATCAAAAGGCTACCTCCATCTTTGGTAAATCTGAGATTTGCAATATTTACCCTGCAACATATCAAGGCTTACATCTTTGCGGAGTTGGAAATGGGTGCATGTTGGAGCAAGTTCTCTTGCATTTGGCGAGATCAATGCGAGTATTTGGTGTGGATTGATCAATATGTACATAAGAAGCATTGGAAAACCCTCTTAATCGAGATCACATGAAGCATGTGTCAATGTGTTGATGTTTTAGGCAACATCATGAGACATTTTCCCCGGAGGGTCATGTATGGACTAGTAGGGGGAAATCTAGACTTCATCCTGACGTGCCCCATATGGTCAGATGAAGGAACCAAGACATTGGTTTCATGAGGAAACCTCGATATGTCTTGTGAGACATTGGTTTCATGAGGGAACCTCGATATGTCTTAGACATTGGTTTCATGAGGGAACATCAATATGTCAAGTCCAATATGACTAGAATGATCAGCCCCATGGGAACAAGTTAATAGTATGTTTTGAGATCTACTTGGAGAATCCATAAATGTGATGGTTAAAGACATAGGGAACAAAAAAAACATGGTTGGTGTGGCAGTATCCATTTTGGACTAGGGTTCTCCTAGAGATAGGGAGTCAGTTAGATCATGTAGAGAGGCAGACATGGAGAGAAAGACCTTCCAACATGATGTCAAGGAGAGACATTACCAGACATAATTCTCAGAGACAGGAAGTCTCTAGAAGAAGTATACCTCCAGAACTATATCAAACCAGATAGCATAGACAGTTTCAGTGATCATGGATACAACCAATCAAGACCAACTGTAGCACAACTATGTTGATAGATCTAGTAGAGGAGGAAAACACATTATGAGACTCAGAGGGAGTAGGTGTAGCAGTCCCAATACATGAGTTTAGCCATGAGATGTTGATGAAGTAGGCATGGAAGCAATTCTAGTGTATGTAGAGGCACTCCTAGAGAGGGATGTGGTACTACATCTAGAGGGAGCAGAGATTGAGTTACCTCTAGAGAAGGAGGAAGATCTACCTTCAATGTGAGAGGGAGAAGAGATAGAGGAGGAGGTAGCCTTCAAGCAATCTAAAGGATCTCACATGAATATTGATAGTGAGAGACGGGAAGAGATGGTGCCTTATCCCCCTCACCCTCCAACAATATAGAAGGAGACAATTGAGACTATTGATCCAATTGATATTGGTGATCATGTAGCTCCAGTTGATGTTCCCATAGATATTATAGTAGGTCGAAAGAGACATGCATGGGCTCGTCAAACTCTACAGGAGGCAGAAGGAGATGTAGCTCCTCATGCTACCTTCCGAGAGAGCAAGAGACCTTGGAGATATTCATGATATGTCATGGCTATGAGCCACATCATTGATTCTGAGCCTTCCTATTATGATGAGTAATCTAGTTAATCAGTATAGAGAGATGCCATGATAGAGGAGTATCAGTCCATCATGAATAATGATGTGTGGGATATTGTTCCAATACCTTAAGGGAAGTCTGTAGTGACTTCCAAGTGGATCTATAAGATCAAACACACAATTAACGGGATAATTGATAAGCACAAAGCGAGATTTATTTCTAGAGGATTCTCTCAGGTGGAGGGAATAGATTATGAGGAGAAATTTTCTCACGTTGCTCGATACACTTCTATTTGAACGATTATTTCCCTTGCAACATCCATGGGTTGGAAACTACATTAGATGGATGTGAAGCCAACCTTAATCAATGGATATATTGAGGAAGAAGTGTACATCAAGCATCCAGATGGTTTCATGCTACATTAGAAGTAATCTCATGTGTGCAGGTTGAAGAAGGCCATGTATGGACTTAGGCAGGCACCCCGAGATTGGTATGCGAAGATTGATGAACACCTGGTGAGTTTAGGCTTTAGAAAAAGTGTTGTTGATATCAACCTGTACTATATTTTTAATGGTGAGTCCCCGATTTTGGTCCTCTACGTTGATGATTTATTCCTCACCGGTATAGATATCATTATTGTTGAATGCAAGTATGTGTTGGCCTCTGTGTTTGAGATGAAGTACCTTGGTATGATGCACTACTTCTTGGGACTAGAGGTGTGGTAGAGAAATGATGAGATCTTCCTGAGTCAGGGGAAGCACACAGTTGAGATATTGAAAAAGTTTGGGATGCTAAATTGTAAGCCCATGGCTACACCAATAGTGATGAATCTGAAGAAATTGAGTGTGTCTTCTTCTGATTCTGACGAGGTTGATCTGACCCTATAAAGACAGTTGATTGGATCATTGATGTGTCTAGTTAACACCAAACCAAATACTTGTTATACAGTGAGTGCACTTATCCAATTTATGAGTCAGTTGAAATAGACACACTGGATTGTTGCAAAGCATGTGTTGAGATACCTATGAGGCATAGTTGGACATGTTCTAAGATACACTTCCAGTATTGACATGAGATTGCAGGGATATACTGACTTTGATTTGGCAGGGAGCGCAGTGGACAGGAAGAGCAACTTCGAGTGTTGCTTCACTTTGGGATCTGCCATGGTTTCCAAGTGTAGAAGGAAACAAACTTCTGTGGATTTGAGCGCCATAGAAGTAGAGTACATTGCATTGAGTGTGGTAGTCTGCGAAGTAGTGTGGCTTTGCAAGCTCCTTGCAGATTTATTTGGACATGTGCTAGATTCCACCATTATTCATTGTGATAACCAGAGTTGTGTGAAGCTCTCAAAGAATCTAGTGTTTCATGACAAATCAAAACACATTGATATCAAGTACCATTACATCTGATACATGGTGCAGAGGAAGGAAGTATTGTTGCAGTACCTTCCTACAAATGAGCAGGTTGTTGATGTTCTTACCAAACCCCTCACCAGGACGAAGTTTGAGTACTTCAGTGACATACTTGGTATGGCAGATAATTTATAATCGGTGTCTGTGTTAAATAAAATACCTTTGAGGGTTCGGAAAAGAAGATATTAGCAACATCATGGAAAATATAGACAAAATTAAAAAAAAAAAAAATCATTTTTTCAAATTTTTAAACATCTAAAGCATCAACAACATCAAATAAATGCGTTTCCACCTAAATATGAAAAGGAAACCAATATATAAGATGTATAATATGTCTATTGATACATCACAAATCAACATTGAATGGCGTCTTGAGTCTTGACTCCAAAGCCTCAAAATATCATCAAAAAATATAACAAATGTTTCTCATCATCATTTGTCATCTACAATGAAATCAAATAAGTAAACTAGTGATTCCCTATGACCCTTTTATGAGTAAAGGTAATGGATCTAGTAATAAATTTTCCTCTAGAGGAAGAAGGCCATGGGAATGGCATTGGACTCTAGCGGCCTCTAGAAGAAGAAGAAGAAGAAGAAGAAGATAGACTTTGACATCTTCTATTGGTGCAAAGTTACTGCTAAGTCCAACTCTCTCTATCAGACTTTGTGAAGGTGGCGGTGTTGGTGCACTCCCAATGTTAATAGTCACCTCCTGTAAAGGCTTCCTCTTTGGAACATCCTCCTCCTCTACCTCTCTCTCCCCTACTACCACCTCTTATGCCTCCTTTGTATCCAATCAGGGGTCGATTCCAAGACAAGCCTCTTGATCTCAACCCTCCATGTAATAATGGTGTCAATCCCATCCAACAAGATGGCCTCCATGATAGGTTATTTTTGAAGTTGCCTCACCCACAATTGAAGATTGTAGTAGGCATAGATGATGTCATTAAGGCATTAGGATTCCAACCTGTATGAGGATCATAAATTATAAATTATTAAATTAATAATTATAATACATAATTTAGATGGTGACAGGGAATAAAATAATAATTTACAATTTATAATGAATTCAAAATTTAATTTGAAACTTTTTAACCCGTTGCGCTTCTTGGTGTGTGATTTTCAAATACACTACAGTTGCACTCGCACCCTGAAAAAATACAAGTTTGGCCAAGCATCCAAATGACAAGTTTTTGTAAATTGGGTGCTCTTGCACCATAGCTTGTGCACCAAGCATCTACAACAAATAAGGGAAACACAAGAAAATATATTTAAAGTTGAAATTTGAAACAAAGTAAGAAGAGACATTGAAATTTGAAACAAAATTATTGTTACCTAGAAGTTTGGTCTTCCTCTCATGAATAGCCATGTCAAAGACAAATGTTCCATCAGTCATTCTATATATTTCCATTTCTTTAGAAATATCTACACATTCTTGTGGAATTGGTACCATCCTCTGAAGACATGTAAGGAATCCATCCATAACCTCAACATCAAATCTAAAACCGCAAGAGTAGGAGAATGTTAGGTTGAGGTATATACCTACAACATGAATGGGGTGATGGAGTGTATTATTCTGTCACTCATCAATCACTCTCCATATCAATAGTTGTTTCTCAAATACACCATCCCCCTTGTCCTTATAATAGGCATGGATGGATTATTTGGCCCTATCCATAGCCTCATAAAAGTATATCATTATAGGCTTGTTTCCATCAACCAACCAAAGGTTCGCTAATGGCACACACCTCATCCAATCCCACCCAAAATATCTCCTAGTATGACACTAGCTTTCATATGGCCTCCCCCTCCAATTTACGACTAAATGATAAAGCATGCCACTCATCTTAAAGGAACATTATCTTCACTTCCCACATACAAGTCAAGACAGACTAAAGAGATATGAAACTAGTGGCAAAACTTGTGATTGTAGGATGCACCAACTCCTTTTTATTTGTGAATCTTCTCATCAAGTTAAGCACATATGCATAATTATATATAAATTTTGTTATGCTCCTAGTCGATTCAATAATATCCTCGATATAAGGAATTTTTTCCATATCCTCTAAAGTCACATCAACACAATGTGTAGCACAAGGAATCCAAAACAAGGTAGGATCCTCGGCATAATAAACATGCTAGAAACGAAATAATTAACAACATTGTTTGTTATGACTTGGACAACATTATGTGGACCCACCTCTTGAATGAACTCATTCAACAACTCACATAATAATGTTGCATCTTTAACATGTGTAGATGCATCAACATATTTAATAAACATTGTTCCCATGGGACAGTTAACCAAGAATTTAAGAAGGGTTATGTCATTTTAATCAATCCAACCATCCCACATCACATTGCATTCAATGATTTCCCATGATGACTTAAGCTCCTCCAATATACTAGTGCAATTGTCCTTTTCATTTTGAAGGATAGGCACTCTCAAGTCATCATAGGTAGGGGCCTTGTACCCCAGGTCAACAATAACAACAACACCAAACATAGATTGATAGAATGGATTGTTAGAGGAATGATGAAATGAATGTCACTCCAAAGAAAACACCTACCCACAATCTTGTCAGCTTCTTGTCTCTCCTTTATTTTAACCATTGACCTGATAGAAGGTTGTGCACCAGGTGTGGTTCTAGGAACAAAAAAATATGAGGTCGTTGATGGCATTGTGGAAGGTGAGGTCAAAGAAACATTGTCACTTCTCCTCCACCCCCCCCCCCACAAATATCATGCAACACCTCCCCTTCTAATCTCATATTTCACAGCTTACATGTTATCTCTTCTTTTACTCATATCTACAAGTGATGTGTTGGCAATACAAATAATTTACGGGCTTGCATATGGTCAAATACCCACTTCGTGTCTTGGAATTTGTGCAAGATGGTATTTCAAAAAGAAAATTCCCTCCCTCATATCCTTCCCACATAACTTGAAATTCAATCTTTGTCTATTAATCCCCCCCTCAGGCTCACCACATTCCCACATAGGGTCCAAATTTCTTTGCATTTTCAATCTTCAAAGTTCAAACTTGAAACTTTAGAATCCAGATAGCAATGAACCTAGGGCCAAAAAATAAATTGAAATCAACATTGAAGAATCAAAATACAAAATAATTGCATACAAACAAACAAATCTAGATTCTATATTCTGCATAAACATTCCACTAAAAATCATCAAAAAAAGAAAACTAATAGGCATTGCAAAACCTATCAAAATTTTGAAAAAAAAAAGAGGTGGAAATTGTTTCAAATACCTACAAATACACCAAAAGAGGATGGGAATCAATCCCCACTCCACAATAAATTGTTGTTGGCAAATTAAAACACTCTCTTCTTGGAAATATGGGGGAAAACTAAGGGGTAATGGAAAAACTATCAAAAATCTAATAATAAAAAACAACAAAAAATGTTGGAAATTGTTACCCATACCTAAAAATGTGCCCACAACTGAGGGGAATCAATCACGACTCCACAATAACACGTTGATGTCAAATGAAAATCCTCTCCTCCTCATCCTTGGCTCAAGTAAAAATGGTATCCATCTCCTTTGATCTCAAAACCCTTTGTTATCTTTGCAAAATGAGTAGAAAAAACAAAAAAAATCACTTTATTGCTAGCTTGTTCACAAGCTCGATGATTTTTTATTGTGGCACGATATTTTCATTGGTGAAAATATCGTGAGATATCATAATTTTTTCTATATTCTTGTGATATTGGAAACATTATTTACAATAGAATTAGTCTTCATTATATAATAGTTCTTTTAATTATGCACATATTTAAATTAGGTGTTAAGCATTTTATTCAAATGGTTATGGATCCAAGGATTTGGAGGTGTTTTCCATTTGATATTGTGGAGTTAATATTTGGTTTACTTCCATTTTTGGTATTGATAATATTTAGAACACTTCATAAACATTGGAATGTTGTTTTGCAAAACCTTCTTTTATTGTATCAATGTAATCAATTTTCAATCAAAGAATTTGAATTTTTTGTTCATGTTGTTCCATTCTAAAGAAAGTTGCTTCCTTGAAGCATACCTGAATGAAAAATATTTCATATCGTATTTGGTTGTGTCATTTATAGATTCAAGATATAGAGTTAAGTTTATAGTTGGATCCATGATTTTGTTATCTTTAACAACATCATACTCTTGTTCAAATAATTATTTGGTGATGAATCTATTTACAAAGGCCTTTAAAAATATAGGGTTTGTATGGGTTAGAGACTAGGGTTACTATAATGTCCCTAGCCACCCCAGGCTGGGCCACGTCACCTAACTCAACTTTTGTAATGTTCCCATTTTCCCACTGAGTCCCATTACCACCTTACACTTGCTCTAAAACAACCAAACTACAACAATCCTAGCATACCACTGAGCAATGGCATAGTAGGAGTACACTACACAGAGTCTACTTTAAATTAATTATGCGCAATATCACTTGTAGTAATGCGCTTGACCAAATCCTGAGCTGCACCACACAACTTATAACAATGGAAGAAACAATTTCTTTCAATACCACCTTAACAAGTGTAAATAACTAAAATATGCACCCACCCATTGCACACACTATCCTACTGTTCCCACAGCACAACCTCAGGCACAACCATCTAAGCATCATGCATCAACTCAAATTTCTTTGTGCATGTAACTTAATTCTCTGACCACACATTCACAAATTCTAACCTTTGAGTGTACATAGGCTACCACCCTATGTACTTGGCCACTCCATCCTCTTCTTTCCAGCTCATAACCAAAATTACCAGATTAACATAGTAGGCTAAACTAATCATGTTGTTTATATCCATACATATCTACAAATACAGGCTATATGCATCATACTTACAGGTGCAAGCATAATTAAACAGGGTAACAACAAATAGTTATATGCAACGACATACAAGAATTTAACCCATATCACACGTAGATAAACAAGCACACAATAGACAAGACAAGCACTTAAAAAACACTTATATTTTATGAAAATCGCCAACTGCGGCCTTGAATCAGACATTCCTCCCAGCCATAGACATTATTTCTCATAATCTTTCAGCAACAGGTCACCCCCGAGTCGGGGCTCAACTCCACCAGGGAAAATAGAGTCCTAGCAACAAGTTATACTCTGAAACTCAATAGAATTGCTTAGTCCTAGGTGCCCACTATTGCAACTAGTCTATAATCCCTCATTCCCCACACACCTGTCACATTGGAAGTGTGTCCCTTCTCTGCTCACCATTCCCTTGGTTTCCCCGCTTCCCTTCTCAGGTTTACCAGCGACAGGTCGGACAGGAAGTCTCCAAGCCTTGTGACTAGTGCCCAACGCACTAGGAAACAACTCTCAGTAATACTCTCACCTGGAGGATATTCTCACGAGTTTGGAAACCACTCCACAATAGCCAGTCTCTCACCTAGAGAGACTGCTCACGGTCTTCCAACCCAACTCTTCGACAATAAATCTCTAGATGCAGCCCCACAACTCCCTACAAGCTTCTCTAGCAAATAAGGTAATAATCATATTCTCTATACAGTCTGATCCCTTTCTTCTCACCAGAGCTTGCAACATCCATAGTAATCATAATCCCACAAAATACACTAAGGTTAACATTATATATTTCATTCCTTCCACTTGACACTTGTCACCTCCAAAAGCAATTTTAAGCCACTTGGTGACCCATTTCCTATCCTTGGAAACTTAGGATTAAATAATAATATATCTGACATTACACTTTTCTTGGAAATATTATAAAATATTCCCTAAGACTTACGACTCACCCCCTTTCCCTTTTTCTGGTGGAGTAGGCCCCCCCATCTCTTTTCCTTCTGATTCAATCAGCACACAACGAAGTAGTATTATACTAATATTCATGATTGTATTTACATGGGTAGGCACATTGGCCTATCTGCGCTCAGGCTCACTGGACTTGTAATCATACATGCTTCCCCACCTCAAAACATACACATTCATTTCCGCGCACTAACCCAAGTGTGCACGACACAATGCAATGTGTGCACTTACCCAGGTGCACGTAACACATAGACTGTGTGCACCTTGTCCTTGTTAACACTTTTCCACACATTGCCTCGATGCATGCAACACCCCAAAACTAGGTGTCCTTGGCTCACTATCATAATGTTCATTACATTTACACTTGGTACCAATCGACTCACCATGTTATACTTACAATTACAAAGGGTTCTAGATCAAGGTCACTACAGTTTGTTTTCACTATTAGAAAAAGTAAGTTCTTGAAAATATGATTAAATTGTCCTAAAACTTATTTACAAAATAATGGAGTCAAATTTTTACAATTGCAATAGTATTGATTGGGTGTGGAGGAGGACAAAAAATCCTTATGGTGGCACTACACCCCCAAAGGAGGCAATGTTCTATAAAATTAAAATGTATTGGTTGTATTTAGATAAAGATTATGGAGAGTACCCTAGGTATGGGTATACTATCTATTGGTTGGATGCTTTAAAAAATCAATGGGATTTTTCATTTGTTCCAATCACTAAAATACAATGTATTTCATTAGAGTTATACAACAACCAACTTATATGTCGTGAATAATGGTTCCACCTCTATTTGGTATATTGAGGAAGTATAAAGTTTTCAATTTGGTTAAGCATGTCCTGAACAAAGAATAGACTATTTTTAGGATGATTGGACATTCAAATGGAATTTGTTGCATGACATTTCTACATATATAAATAACAAATTCCCTAGCTATCTTCCATTTTGAACAGTTCATGAGATAATTCTTATGTGCATCTATGTTGAAGTAATATTCATGTTCTATGATTAATTGACTAGCTTGTCTATCCTTGAAACTATCAATAATGCATCCATGTCAGAGAATTTTTTGTTCCAGTTTCCATTGTTTGAGCATTGCAATGATCTAATTGATAGTGGAAAATTTTTCCCACTTGCTTCAAATGGATTTTGTTGATGGCATAACACCACTAGGTATAGATATCATGCCTTTGATTGCTAAGCCTCATAATATTTGTTGTCAAAAATTGTCAAATCCGTATAGTATTTTACACATTTTGATATTCCAATAAATATTTTGAAACTTTATACTTTCAAATCGTTGTTATATGGTCTCATATAATCCTTTGACCATATTCAACATTTCCATATGTTTTTTACATTTTTACTCCATTGTCATATTCATAACACTTTCTACATATTCCATTGTGTATGATAATGTAATTGAAATGCAACTTAATATATAAGATTTCTAGTAACATGTATTACTATTTCCAAATTCAACGATATCCTATGTGGATGGACTTCAAATTACTATGGTTATTTAATAGTTATGTAATTATTTCTATGTATTTGTAGAAGTGTCAACTAAAGGCACAAGTAAGTGTAGTATGCACTCATTCTCCATCATCATATGAAAGGGATAAAAGACTTTGTTGTTTATGGTATCATAAAAATAAAGATGAAATCAATGCATGTAAGTATCATAGTTTGGCTAATATCATGCGAAGAACATTTTCCTATTAATGTTTATTTCCAAAAATATTTTCCAAGTCCAAATATTTCTATTATTCCACAATATCTTAACAACATTGATTTTATTCTATAAAATTATCATGTTCAAGAAGATCATCTTAAACATAACCTAGCTACAAACCAAAACCCTGAGTCTTCTACAAATGCAAACCAAAGTTTGGAGCATGGAGCAACGGTGGAAAAAATGCATGTTATAGTTATCGATGTCATTCAATAAATAATAGCATCTGAAGTTGTGGGTGATAGTAAGATGCTTTCCCAAGTGGTTGATGATTTTCAACATATATTTGGTATCATTGGATTTTAGTTTTTCACCCTCATTCTCGAGAAAATGTCTTCCCACCAATAGAATCAGTCATCCCTAAAACTAATTCACTTTGAACAACTAAGTTATTTCAACCATAATTCATCGTGACTATTGTACAAGTGATTCCTTTATATTGATTACTTAAACCATGTTTTCATTTCTCCTTATTGGCATGACACTATTCAATCCAATAGAATTAGAGAAATGAATTCCCAAAACCTTGTAGCAACCCATGTTGGAATTCAACAAGGACCATCTAATTACCCCGCTTCAAGTCAATCTAGACCATCTATTTGGAAAGATAATGCAAATGTTGTATGCATATGACTTGTTATTCATTTTTACATTTCTACTTCTCATTTTAGGCACGATTAAGTTAGATATTAAAGTTTCTTATCTTTTCTGACTAGGTCACCATTCAATGAAATCAATTTAGAGAATTGCAATCCATACATTTTAGGAAAAGTAATGTTGGAAGTAATGAACCCATTCCTCTTACACCGGATACAGGTATGCCCTCAGAAGATGCTCAAGATGATGTAAATTTTAAAGGACATTTTACTCTTTCAATTGGTGCTCAATGTGATCCTATGGCTAGAGTTCCTATCGATCAATAAAATCAACGTGCTTTCCATAATTTTGATAGAAACATGATTGCAGTTCATAACAAAATTTGGGCCAATATTAATAACCTCTCAATTGTCCAAATGTGTCATGTTTTCAATGAATCTTATCTTGGAATCTAGGTTCTCGTAGGGTCTAAAGGACCTTTTATCATAGGATTTGTACTTGTGAAAATCCCCACCACAAGTCCCCAAATCTTATGTAACAATGGAATATCCTATCATTGTCAACATAGCAAGAACTTCCCTCATTTTAGTGATGGAAGAAGTCCACCACAAGGGAGGTTTCCCTAGTGAACTCAAGGGATCAAAGTAGCAAGTATAATAGTCAATCCTACCTCCCCCTCTCTTGATCACTGAATAAAGGGTCTAGGTCAAGGAAAGATAAGAGGTATGAGGTGTCCAAGTACATGCCTGGAACAAGAACAAACGGTGGCATATATATAACCACTTTCAAGCTAAAGTATTCAATTAAGACCCCTTAAGACACTAGACAACAATAATTGCTAATGGTTGTTGCAAATTTGCAGTAGTGTACCAGTCTTATGACAACAATATAAATTTGTAACAACAACAATATAAATTTGTAACAACAACAATAATAAGAGCTCGGAATTTCAACAATTGACCATGAAAATTAAGCATGCATCACATAGAACACTATCCAATTGTTTGAGAGAAATTATGAGTAAGTTAGACCACCTTTAAATGAACATATTCAACAAATAAAAGTGTTATCAGGTGGTTGTAGCAAACTTTTGTAACAACAGGTTTATTAGTAAGTTTTCTTAAGTTAAGGTTAGTAAAGTTCATAGAGATCTTAAGACAGTTTAGAGAACACTTTCACCACAAGAATGCTTAGAAATCAGTGCCTTAGGGCTATGGAGTCTTTACAATATCAAATGCAACAATGCTTGAAGGTTGAACTAGTAGAAACAAATAGGTATGGTTTAAAATCTAAACTGCCAACACATTAGGGCCTTAGGGTTTAAACCTTGAAGAGAAGGATTTCTATAGTGCAAGCACGTTTTGGATCTAGCAATTGTTTCTCCCTTCTTAATGCTTCAACTAGATCAAAGATCAAATGTCTAAGGTTAAGATCCTAAAGTGATGGCACTTTAGGGATCTATGATATTAACCCTAGCAAGAATGTTTCACCAATTTTGGATAAAATTAACCTTGTGAGAGGAGGAAGCACTTAGGCTCCTCTCTTAGGGTTTCACCAAGAAAGACATCTAGCATAAAATAGCAAAATTCACCATGAAAAATTATAGCATAAAAACAAATTGAAGAAATTCACTTACTTTAGCCAATATATCATGAGACAAAAACCTAATTGTAGAAATTCCTATCCAAAATCAGCAAGAAAACATCCACAAATTATCCTCCAAGCATAATGCATAAGTGAAAAGAGCTAGTATCACAAATAGGGCGAAATTCCAGAAGTTACTCAACAAAAGGGAGAAGCAATGATGAAAAATGAAATATGAGGGTGGATTTTTTATATGAGGCTACCCTAAACCAATTTGTCCACATAAATTGCCAATGACATAAAATAAGGGGGGTCATCCCCTTAATTTTCCTCTACATAATGCCAAAAGGAAACATACATCAAGCAAAATCCTAAAAAGGGTGACATCATGTGCTAGAAAGGTGATGAAATGCTAGAAGAGGATGATGTCTTTCCTCCAAGGAACAATTTGGGCCTCCAAAGGCTTACCAACATTCTCCAAAGGTGAATGAGTGTGAAGGGAGGTACCTCCTCACCTCCAAGCCATGAAAATCATATGAAACCACACCCTCCATCAAACCCTATCCCAAATGGTGACATCAAGGGATGGATGGTGACAACATAGGCCTCCAAAGGCCACTTACAAGTGCAAGAGGAGTGTAATCTCATCCCCAAGTGATGTCATGGTTCCTCCAAAGGCAATGTCCTCCATCCTCTGTGCACAATATCTTTGGGGTGCTCTGCCCAGCCTATGGGATTTCAGCCCATGTATGTGGCAATGTGACCAGAACTGCTCAAAACCAATTCCATCCTTCCATCACCCAAGGTTCCAAGGATGTGAGAGTCGGTATCTAACTAAGGGTGTTGAATCACTGTATGACTCACTTCTCTCCATCACACGTTCCAAAGTCCTACAATAAGGCATAACATCATGGGCACAACCCAAGATGTCCCTCAAAGAACCATGCCAGTGTCATTCAAAACAAAGTAGAATATAAGACAAAGTAAACCAACGTTCATAATACATGTTATTCCTTAAATCATGCAAAGTGAGTTGTTACCTAAGACACAATCCATGTAGACATTTTATCCCAGTATCCCCTTCAAGTATCACACAATCCCAAGACCCTGTGAGAGTTACCAAGTTTAAGTATGGGAGGGCATTCATCCAACCCTATTAGGTGTGCCACCTAGACAAGAAACAAATAACCCAAGTAGAGGGATATGTCCCAAGAGTGACAAGGGAAAGTAAAAAACCATCAAGAGTAAGTGTGAAGATGTTATGATTTAGGGATTCCTTCATGGCTCATCCTCTCCATCTCTATGAGTCCTTTTGTTGAGGATGCGCTTGCTCTTGATTTACCTAATATTTTTGTGCCACCATTTTCCAAACCCCCTTGTCTCCTTTTACTAGTCCATGCTTTCATTTATAATTTGCAAATGTGTGGGCCCCCTTTTTAGGTTTCCAAGATTTAGCATTAGCTTTTAGGACCGAGGTGAACATTGAATGAGTAGAGATCAAGTTGGACCAGATTTTGGTGGTCCTGATTTTCTATGTCCACTTTTTGTTTAGCATCATTTTCGTACTCTTTTATGGAAGCTATAATCTACCTCCGAGCCTTCAAGCCCTTTCTCGTGAGGGCATGGGTCATGGTCGAATTTTAGGATATGTGAAAGGTTTCATGATGGAAATTTTTAAGTATGGTTGGGAGTGGAACGTTACCCTTGGGAGGGCCCCCTATCATTACCTCTTTTCCCCAGGTGGTGACAACATGGGACTAGGGCACACAATTTTACCACCAAGCTGAAACAAGGAAAAAAAGACAATTTCTCAAGCAAGTGATCCACTATCCAACTTCAAATAATGATCCTCATCCACATTCCCAATAAATTAAGAACAACACCTTGCATGAAAAAAGGACTAACCATACCTTGTGGTGATGTTGTCTTACCATGCCCCATACCCTAGGATGATTTAATGTAATGAGCCTTGGTTGATCTGTGTTGGGAGGAAAATAAGGGAGGTTGTTGGGCTTCCATTTATGTACATGTTGATCATCATCATCATCATCATGGTGTAGATCATGTTCTCCATTGCGGGCCTCGAGACATGATATCATCTAGCTGCCCCTAGGCATGGGGGGTAGCATATGGCTCCAACATGGGGACATGTGCTCACCATAGAATGCATGAGAACCTCAACATCTTTGGTTGTACAAGACCCGAAATCATGCACCCACTTCAACCAGCAAAGCACTTTAAAAGTATCTGTCAGTGGACGTGATCCATCAGTTGTCAGTGATAATCTAAAACATTACTGAAAAGAAAAATTTCCCTTAGCTATGACATGATAAAAAAAAAAAATGCAATTTCCTAACATGTATTTGAAATGAGAATGCAACATGTATATATGAAAATGAAAAACTACACTAGAATGATGTGCATGATGCAATATATATATATATATATAT
>ML777665.1:242210-261980 GCA_009831015.1 Picea engelmannii
TGATATCTTGCAAGGATGGCAGAAGCTTCAAGCATTGATAGTTCTCATACATTTTCATTATCTAAAGAAGAAATTATAATCATGAGAGATTTGATGAAAGAGATGTGTGAAGACAGAAATGTGTGCATTGTTCTTGAAGAGCATTTGATGGCCATGAAGCTGGAGAAAGACCAGCTTTTGCAAAGGTTGCATGAGATGGAGATTCAACTCCATGAGACAAAAGAAACCCTTACCAAGTACATGCATGAACATAAGGTATGCAATGTTAGTTTATCTTCTAATTCCTCTCAAGATGAATGTTTTGGTGGTTTTGAAAGTCACACAAGAGGAATAGGGTCCAAGTTGTTGTTAAAAATGGGCTATGAAGGTAGAGGTTTGGGAAAGCATGCACAAGGCATTGTTGAGCCTATTGTTGTTGAAGAAAGACCCAAGTTTTGTGGTCTTGGATATGAACGGCAAGATGGAGAAAATTCCAAAGTCAAGGAGACAAGGGAAAAAGTTCCAAGGATAAACTTTGTTTCAAGTTCACCTCCTCGGGAAGGCTTTAAAGGTGAAAGTTCAAGAACTTTTGTTGAAAGTTCAATCCCTCCAGCATGCAAGGCTTGTGTTCAAGATGAATGCGAATGTGTGAAACGAAAGAGTTGTGACAGTGATGAAGACAAGAACATTGTTGATGATCTTCAAAGGAGAGCTTGTAACTCTTCAGATTCACCTCTTCAAAGAGGCGATAAAGGTGAATGTTCAAGGTATAATTCCACTTATCATTCAATTGTTTTTTATTATGTTAAGCATGACAAATTTGGAAGAAAGAATCCTTGTACATATTGTGGTTTGTATAACCATCATGTTTCAAAATGTTGGAAAATATTAACCGCTTTCAGGAAAATTTCTAAGCAAAGACAGCGTGAAAAGAGGATGCAAAAGATTTGCACTCATTGTCATAAGCGGGGTCATCTTATTGACCAATGTTGGATGTTGCATCCAACTACTCATCCACAACATAAGAAGCAGTTGGATAAAGAGTTTGGAAAGAATGGAAGAGGAGATTCCATCATTGATGTGAGTCAAGATGATTCACAAGAGGATGATTTTCAGCAGAAAAAGTCACCGTTGAGTTGGCTTGGTAAGAAATGGTTGGATTTCTTAAGCAAGTAAGGCTTGCATTTTCTGTTATAAATGCACTTTTCAGCGTTATGTGTGCATTTATGGGAAGCATGATAAGTTGCAGCAATTTATCACAACTTGCATGATGCAAGTTGCATGTGAATACAATTCATTTTGAAGGTATTCTTGTTTGTTGCACAATGTCTCCAGGAGGATGCAAAAGATGGATATGATGTTCACTTGTTACAGTCATTTATATTTTTCATGTTCATCTCTTATGTACCCACATGTTTTGGGTTATGTACTTATGTTTGTACTGGAAGGAGAGTTGAAGAGTCATGAACATGCATTTGTTTTTATGTATGTGTAAGCAGTGAACCTGGTGATGGTTCATCATGAGTGATTCATGATTGTTACATGATTATGTATCATGTTTTTCGACTTGTCAGTTTGGGAAGGTTGATGTTTCGAATAAGTCTCAACTGGTGTTGATGATTTTCTGACGACTATGTGTGTCGATCATGTTGTTCAACTTGTGTTTAGTCGATGGTGTTTGTTGGCTTGTAAGTCAATTTTGTGTACACCGAGATGCAGGAAAACGCCATGTACTTTGATGAAGTACAAGATGCGACAGTTTGTTTGAAGAACAAAAAGAGTTTGTTGGCATCATTTTTCAATCTTGTATGATTTGCTTTTCAAGATTGATGGTTTTCTTGGCTTGTGACAAGATGTCGCAGGAAGTTTTGCAGCCATTGGTAAGTTGATTTTGTTGACGCCAAAGAGTTCAAAAGAGGGACTTGATTCTCAGTGGGAAGGTTGGCAGTCTTCCAAGCACAGAGAGAGCAGTGGATCAGCAGCAGCCAGAGAGAAGTGGTTGAAGGACATAGTCAGTTGCAGTGCACGGCATGTCAGAGTATTCAGGTGATTGTCGAAAAGATTTTGATATAACTTGAAAGCAGACAGATAAGCTTTTGTTGGTCCAAAATCCTTTCAGTGGGAAGGTGTGATCAAAATCTGGACGAGGGGGCAAAATTTTGCTCAATTTTCAAAGTGCTCGGAATGCGATGAAAATGGTGCCATTGCGTCCGTCTCGTCTTCCTGATTTCGACGGTATATTTACTTTCTCAAACGGAGTCCGTATGGAGAAGATATCGCGATCTGTTCGCCGAGCCAAACAGGCAAAAATTTGATGTTGACTGGGCCGTCCGTACAGTGGTACGGATTCTAACGTGGAATGATGGTACAATGATGTGGCAGATCTGAGTTGGCACCTACTGATGTGGTGGCTTGTGATAAGTTGACAAGTGGACGAGTTATATTGCGACACGTGGCGTTTTTCTGAGCAATGGATGGATGCCACGTGGCCCAATCAAGGGCTGCCACATGGCACCCATTTATTGGCTAAGCTAGATTGATTGGTTTATTAAAAATTATATGGGTTTGTGGGGTTCAACCCCCGGACCTATCCACACTACACAAAGCTTTAACAAATGCCAACCTACCAATGCGTTGCACCATGGTTATTAACAACCATACGTTTGAAAATTTATTTAAGTTTGAGTTATGTGTGAAATGGTGCGGGGGTAGGGCTGGGACCTAGCCCCAGCCCTCGGTTTCCGTGGTCACACATATGACCAATGTATATTTAAAGTGGCGCGCGGAGGGGTGTTTTAACTATAGCCCATGGTTCCATTAAACTTTCATATAACCGTGTTTTATGTGTGCTCGGGATTAGTGTGGAGGTATGACACAGTTCCATTGTGGTAGCATATGACCACTGTTCCGATACATGGGCGCGTGCGTTTTAAAGTTATGGTTTAACCCATAGTTTTATATGTTAAAATGTGACCAATATTTTAAATGTGCGTGGGTTTTTAAGCCATGGTCTTATGGCATGACCCATATGCCCACGACCAGAGCGGGAAGTTGGCACGGTTTTAAAACTGTTGGCCCTTTTTATTATAGCTCGAGGTCATATGACCCATGTGCCTTAGTGCTAGGCGGTTGGGGGCTGGAGGCACCCTAACCGTCCTACAATTTGGACCGTTTTTTCGGAACCGTTCGGTGCCAGGTTTTAAAGCACGTTTTGGAGCGTGTTCTTGGTTCATGCACACAAAGGTGCATTTTGGCGAGCCAGTTCCAGCAAAGTTGAAGGAGGAAAATGGAGGAGGCCTAACTTCTTCATCTGTTGGCCGATTGAGGTGTTGTAAAAGCCCAGCTAGGGGTTTTTGGATGTGTTGGATCCATTGGTGTTGTTTTCAAGGCCATTTGAAGACTTCTTCTGCAAGTTTTCACCATTGAAATTTCAGCAAGCTCCAGGGAGCTTGAAGCCCTCATTGATCGAGGACATGGTTTGGTGTTTTTTCCAAAGAGAAGCTCAGGGAAGCTTATGGCCACATGTAGAAGAGGTCATGCCCGGATGAGCCATGATCCGTTTGTAGAGTTCTATTAGTCATTTTTGGGGTTTTTATGTGTTCTGATCTCAATGGTACAGTCTATTTTTCCATTGGAGTTGAGCAACAGCTT
This sequence comes from Picea engelmannii, assembly GCA_009831015.1. NCBI lineage: Eukaryota > Viridiplantae > Streptophyta > Pinopsida > Pinales > Pinaceae > Picea > Picea engelmannii. Next base: position 245,841 of record ML777665.1, read on the forward strand.
GTAAAAGAAATTTTGACTAATTAATCCCAGAGAGCCAAGTCCATTATGGAGGCTCAAGGAGATGTAGCCCGGAGGGGGGTGAACTCCTTTATCATGTTGTTCTTGTTGTGTGTTTGATGGTTTATTCGCTGCAAGTTGTGTTGCTGTGTATTTATTTCAAGTACATATTTAACCATCTAAAAGAGCATTTCATCACACATAAGCATTTACAAGAAGATACATGAACTTAACACATAAGTTTATATTGCATATTTTAACACATGAAGCAAGGTCTTGTAAAGTTTATTTTTAATGAAGTAGAGGGTGCTTGCATAGCATAACAAGTCAGCCTTCTATTTTCAGATCAGGTGATATCAGAGCACAAGTTTGTTTTGCTCATGTGTTTGCCATTGATAGCTTGAGATTTAGCTATTGGTATTTGTGCAAGTTTTGTGTTGAAGTTTGATATCTTGCAAGGATGGCAGAAGCTTCAAGCATTGATAGTTCTCATACATTTTCATTATCTAAAGAAGAAATTATAATCATGAGAGATTTGATGAAAGAGATGTGTGAAGACAGAAATGTGTGCATTGTTCTTGAAGAGCAGTTGATGGCCATGAAGCAGGAGAAAGACCAACTTTTGCAAAGGTTGCATGAGATGGAGATTCAACTCCATGAGACAAAAGAAACCCTTACCAAGTACATGCATGAACATAAGGTATGCAATGTTATTTTATCTTCTAATTCCTCTCAAGATGAATGTTTTGGTGGTTTTGAAAGTCACACAAGAGGAATAGGGTCCAAGTTGTTGTTAAAAATGGGCTATGAAGGTAGAGGTTTGGGCAAGCATGCACAAGGCATTGTTGAGCCTATTGTTGTTGAAGAAAGACCCAAGTTTTGTGGTCTTGGATATGAACGGCAAGATGGAGCAAATTCCAAATTCAAGGAGACAAGGGAAAAAGTTCCAAGGATAAACTTTGTTTCAAGTTCACCTCCTCAGGAAGGCTTTAAAGGTGAAAGTTCGAGAACTTTTGTTGAAATTTCAATCCCTCCAGCATGCAAGGCTTGTGTTCAAGATGAATGCAAATGTGTGAAACGAAAGAGTTGTGACAGTGATGAAGACAAGAACATTGTTGATGATCTTCAAAGGAGAGCTTGTAACTCTTCAGATTCACCTCCTCAAAGAGGCGATAAAGGTGAATGTTCAGGGTATAATTCCACTTATCATTCAGTTTCTTTTGATTATGTTAAGCATGACAAATTTGGAAGAAAGAATCCTTGTACATATTGTGGTTTGTATAACCATCATGTTTAAAAATGTTGGAAAAGATTAACCGCTTTCAGGAAACTTTCTAAGCAAAGACAACGTGAAAAGAGGATGCAAAATATTTGCACTCATTGTCATAAGCGGGGTCATCTTATTGACCAATGTTGGATGTTGCATCCAACTACTCATCCACAGCATAAGAAGCAGTTGGATAAAGAGTTTGGAAAGAATGGAAGAGGAGATTCCATCATCGATGTGAGTCAAGATGATTCACAAGAGGACGATTTTCAGCAGAAAAAGTCACCGTTGAGTTGGCTTGGTAAGAAATGGTTGGATTTATTAAGCAAGTAAGGCTTGCATTTTCTATTACAAATGCACTTTTCAGCGTTATGTGTGCATTTATGGGAAGCATGATAAGTTGCAGCAGTTTATCACAACTTGCATGATGCAAGTTGCATGTGAATGCAATTCATTTTGAAAGTATTCTTGTTTGTTGCACAATGTCTCCAGGAGGATGTAAAAGATGGATATGATGTTCACTTGTTACAGTCATTTATATTTTTCATGTTCAGCTCTTATGTACCCACATGTTTTGGGTTATGTACTTATGTTTGTACTGGAAGGAGAGTTGAAGAGTCATGAACATGCATTTGTTTTTATGTATGTGTAAGCAGTGAACCTGGTGATGGTTCATCATGAGTGATTCATGATTGTTACATGATTATGTATCATGTTTGTCGACTTTTCAGTTTGGGAAGGTTGATGTTTCGAATAAGTCTCAACTGGTGTTGATGATTTTCTTACGACTATGTGTGTCGATCGTGTTGTTCGACTTGTGTTTAGTCGATGGTGTTTGTTGGCTTGTAAGTCAATTTTGTGTACACCGAGATGCAGGAAAACACCATGTACTTTGATGAAGTACAAGATGCGACAGTTTGTTTGAAGAACAAAAAGAGTTTGTTGGCCTCATTTTTCAATCTTGTATGATTTGTTTTTCAAGATTGATGGTTTTCTTGGCTTGTGACAAGATGTCGCAGGAAGTTTTGCAGCCATTGGTAAGATGATTTTGTTGATGCCAAAGAGTTCAAAAGAGGGACTTGATTCTCAGTGGGAAGGTTGGCAGTCTTCCAAGCACACACAGAGCAGTGGGTCAGCAACAGCTAGAGAGCAGTGGTTGAAGGACATAGTCAGTTGCAGTGCACGGCATGTCAGAGTATTCAGGTGATTGTCGAAAAGATTTTGATATAACTTGAAAGCAGACAGATAAGATTTTGTGGGTCCAAAAGCCTTTCAGTGGGAAGGTGTGATCAAAATCTAGACCAGGGGGCAAAATTTTGTTCAATTTTCAAAGTGTTCGGAATGCGACGAAAACGGTGCCATTGTGTCTGTCTCGTCTTCCTGATTCCGACGGTATATTTACTTTCTCAAACGGAGTCCGTATGGAGAAGATATCGTGATCTGTTCGTCGAGCCAAACAGGTAAAAATTTGATGCTGACTAGGTAGTCTATACAGTGGTACGGATGCTGACGTGGAATGATGGTACAATGATGTGGCAGATTTGAGTTGGCACCTGCTGACGTGGTGGCTTGTGATAAGTTGACAAGTGGACGAGTGATATTGCGACACGTGGCATTTTTCTGAGCAATGGATGGATGTCGCGTGGCCCAATCAAGGGTTGCCACGTGGCACCCGTTTATTGGCTAAGGTCGATTGATTGGTTTATTAAAAATTATATGGGTCTGTGGGGTTCAACCCCCGGACCTCTCCACACTACACAAAGCTTTAACAAATGCCAACCTACCAACGCGTCGCACCATGGTTATTAACAACCATACGTTTGAAAATTTATTTAAGTTTGAGTTATGTGTGAAATGGCACAGGGGTAGGGCTGGGGCCTAGCCCCAGCCCTCGGTTTCGGTGGTCACACATATGACCAATGTATATTTAAAGTGGCGCGCGAGGAGGGGTGTTTTAACTATAGCCCATGGTTCCATTAAACTTTCATATAACCGTGTTTTATGTGCGCTCAGGATTAGTGTGGAGGTAAGCCACAGTTCCATTGTGGTAGCATATGACCACTGTTCCGATACATGGGCACGCGCGTTTTAAAGTTATGGTTTAACCCATAGTTTTATATGTTAAAATGTGACCAATATTTTAAATGCGCGCAGGTTTTTAAGCCATGGTCTTATGGCATGACCCATATGCCCACGACCAGAGCAGGAAGTTGGCACGGTTTTAAAACCATTGGCCCTTTTTATTATAGCCCGAGGTCGTATGACCCATGTGCCTTAGTGCTAGGAAGTTGGGAGCTGGAGGTGCCCTAACCGTCCTACAGTTTGGACCGTTTTTCGGAACCGTTCGGTGCCAGGTTTTAAAGCGTGTTTTGGAGCGTGTTCTTGGTTCATGCACACAGAGGTGCATTTTGGCGAGCCAGTTCCAGCAAAGTTGAAGGAGGAAAATGGAGGAGGCCTAACTTCTTCATTTGTTGGCTGATTGAGGTGCCGTAAAAGACCAGCTAGGGATTTTTGGACGTGCTGGATCCATTGGTGTTGTTTTCAAGGCCATTTGAAGACTTCTTTTGCAAGTTTTTCACCATTTAAGTTTCAGCAAGCTCCAGGGAGCTTGAATCCCTCATTGATCGAGGACATGGTTTGGTGTTTTTGCCAAAGAGAAGCTCAGGGAAGCTTATGGCCACATGTAGAAGAGGTCATGCCCGGATGAGCCATGATCTGTTTGTAGAGTTCTATTAGTCATTTTTGGGGTTTTTATGTGTTCTGATCTCAATGGTACAGTCTGTTTTTCCATTGGAGTTGAGCAGCAGCTTGTAAAAGAAATTTTGACTAATTAATCCCAGAGAGCCAAGTCCATTATGGAGGCTCAAGGAGATGTAGCCCGGAGGGGGGTGAACTCCTTTATCATGTTGTTCTTGTTGTGCGTTTGATGGTTTATTCGTTGCAAGTTGTGTTGCTGTGTATTTATTTCAAGTACATATTTAACCATCTAAAAGAACATTTCATCACACATAAGCATTTACAAGAAGATACATGAACTTAACACATAAGTTTATATTGCATATTTTAACACATGAAGCAAGGTCCTGTAAAGTTTATTTTTAATGAAGTAGAGGGTGCTTGCATAGCATAACAAGTCAGCCTTCTATTTTCAGATCAATGGCCTTCACACAACGCCTCTCTTTGCAGCAGAAGAAAGTGGATGGGATCATGGAAGAATACAGAGACATCTTCTCCTCACCTACAGGGGTACCGACACACTGCCAAGTCAAGAATCCAATTGATCTGACCCCCAACGCACCTCTACCTAATGGAACGGACTATCAACGCTTGCTGATGGAGAATGATGAAATCAGGCGTCAGATCTGAGAGCTTCCTCAAAAGGGGAACATCATACCCAGCTCCTCCCCTTGTGGAAGCTCGATTGTACTGGTGCAGAAGAAGGACGGGACTTGGCGACTCTGCATTGATTACAGAGCCTTAAACAAAATCATAGTCAGGAACCACTACCCCATTGCTAGGATTGATGACCTTCTTGACCAACTCAAGGAGGAAAATTTCTTCAGCGATATTGACCTAAATTTTGGATACTCCCATCGAACCAACTGATGTATGGAAGACAACCATCAAGTCTAAATAAGGTCTCTACGAATGGCTAGTCATGCTCTTTAGCTTAACAAATGCACCAACCACTTTCATGAGGTTGATGAATGATGTATTGAGACCCTTCACCAACTCCTTTGTGGTGGTATATTTGGATGACATCCTCATCTTCAGTAGAACATGGGAAGAGCACATGCGGCATATTCAGTAGGTTTTGAGGATTTTGCAAAAGCACAAGTTGTATGCCAACTTGGAAAAATGCTCTTTTGGCATGAACAAGGTCCAATAATTGGGCTACATTGTTGATGAGCATGGGGTACATGTTGATCCAGCTAATATCCAAGTCATCCATGACTGGCCAACCCCTACCACATTGACCGAGCTTCGGAGCTTTCGGGGGCTATCCAACTTCTACCGACAGTTCATGTTGGGATTCTCCCATATTGCATGGGCCCTCATCCAAGTGACCAAGGGTGGTGTTAAGGAAAATTTCATGTGGGGGAAGAAGCAACAATGAGCATTCAATGATCTGAAGCATCACTTTTTCTCGGCTCTACTACTCTCCTTGCCCGATCTGCAACAAATATTCAAGATTGATACTGATGCATCTGACTATGTTGTGGGTGCAGTTCTCACTCAACACGGGCATCCAGTGGCATACCATAGTGAGACACTCTTTGATACTATCCGAAAATACCCCACGTATGATAAGGAAATGTATTCCATTGTACAAGCTTGTCGCCAATGGAAACATTACATTCTGGGGAAATAAACGATCATACACATTGATCACAAGCCTCTGCAGTTCATACAGACACAGGGGAAATTGCATAATGATCGTCATCAGAAGTGGTCCACCTACCTACAGCAATTTCATCTCAACATCAAGTATAATATAGGTATCTCCAATCGTGTTGTTGACTGCCTTAGTCAGCCCCCTGTGGCTTCACTCACCACTGTGTTCCATTCATGTGGACATGAAGCCTCTAAGTGGCCCCATCTTTATCAGCAAGATCCAGAATTTTCCACCACATATCAACGCTTGGGTACATGCAAAACTGTCACTGATTTTCACATCCAGAACAGACTCTTATGCCACCTGGGCCATCTACAGTCGGGTGATAGGACATTTTGGCGTAGAGAAAACCGTGTCCATTCTTTATAAACATGTTTTTTGGCCAAAACTTCGATAGGACGTTAGCAAGTATATCAGATCTTGCATTGCATGTGTCATTTCCAAGCCAGCCATCAAGAAGAAAGGCTTATTTACCCCTCTTCCTATTCCTAAGAAGCCTTGGGAATCCATCTCAATGGATTACATGTATGGCTTGTCATCCACCAAGCAAAGAAATGACTGTGTGTTTGTGGTCATTGATCAGTTTTCGAAGATGGCCATCCTCACAGCCTATAAGAAGAATGTCACAGTGGCAGATACTGCCAGGATCTTCTTCGAACGAGTGTGGGTCCACTTTCGGATACCACAGACCATCATCTTCGAACGAGACAACAGGTTCCTCAACACCTTTTGGTCGAGTCTATGGTCTCTGTTGGAGACCAAGCTCACAAAATCCACTACTTTCCACCCCCAAACCGATGGCCAAACAAAGGTCGTCAATCAGATGATTGTGCACATCCTATGCATGTACAATTCTAAGAATCCACGTACATGGGATGAGAGTCCCCCCTATGTCCAACACAATTACAATAGGGCTCTCCATAGTTCCACCGGCCATAGCCCATTTCAGGTGGGTCTGTGATTCCAACCCTTGGGACCCATTGATGTTGCAGTCCCTCTTGCCACCGCACAGATAGACTCTTCCACTGATTAGTCTGCGATCGAAAAAGCCACTAGATTCATTGAGTGGATTCAACACATCTGTCAACAAGTCCAGGAGATTTTACAGAAATCCAATGCTAAGTGCAATAAGTGTCATGATCAACACAGGGTACCACACCAGTTTCAGGTTGGCGACAAAGTTTGGTTACATCTGCAAAAGGAGAGTCTCATCGGGCCCCATCGGAATATTTTCCCACTTCATTATGGGCCTTACATTATCACCAAGGTTGTGGGTAACAATTCTTTTGAGATCAACACTCTACCCTTCCTTGGTTTGCATCCAGTATTCAATGTGGACCTCCTTCAGTCATATTTTCCACCATTATTGGACACTTCTGAGATCACAAAAAAACGGACACCAACCGAGCTCAACCCTGACTACATGGAACAAGCATCCACTAATCAAATCGTGGACACATAGGTCAAGGTCACTCGCCAACAACGGATCCAACTTTATCGGGTTGTCAAGGCAGGGAAACTCCTACACCAAGGCAAGTGGATCACCCGGGTCCAAATCCAACAGAATTTTCCTCACCTGATGGGGGAACTCAACGCAATGGATACCATTTCTTCTTAAGGGGGGAGGATTGATCCAGGTGGATATTGGCGGTCACCCACCTATTCCAGTTGGCTCCTCGTGTATATTTTTTTCAGCATGTTCTTCTGTAATGCTTTGTAATTGTGGGTTCTAAACTTATGGGGTTGTCTAAAGCCCCACACATCCTCCAAGTGTATATGGGTGGCCTCTCACCTAATCCAAATGGATTATTTTGTATTTTTTCATGTCAACACATCTTGTTGTACTTTTGGGGCCGTTTTGGGGCCTTAAACATTGTTTTTTTGGCTCGCCACAATAAAATTGTAGACAAACTCATAGTTTGATGGTGGAGTGTGTATTTCTCTGAAATAACTTTCCAATGGGCTATCACGCGCCTAAAACGGAGGTCGTATGCAAAATTTACAACCCTAGGAAGTTGAGGTACCAAATTACACCAACTTACCCATAGGGCCCACATGAATTTTGGCGATTCACCTTCTAGGGTTAGGTTTTTGGATGTCTAGGGTTTTGGAATTCATGAGTAATACCAAAAATGCCTATGGAACCTCATTGTAATCCATTCTACTCAGACGGATTCACATAGCAGTCACATATATTCTCAGAGATAGCTACCACCATTCAAGCAAGTTTTCAGTTCTATAGTTTTACAGTTTCAGCCTATTTCATTATTTAATAGAAGATATTGTTCACTGGGTATTTGTGTTATTCTCCATATCTTTTTTTTTATTGTATTTAGTCTGTTAATCAATTCTATATGATCCTAAATCCAAATCACAAACCCCCTATGATATGATCGAAAATCATCATAGGATCATTGCAATAAGTCATCCTTGGGTGATTGGAACAAATTTGTAATCGTGTCATCTTCATGCTATGAAACATCTAAATCAGTAGCAAACACATATGGTTGTTCTAATGGAAACAATTGAAAATTACCTTCAATATCATAAATGGGATCTCCATTAAATCCATAACGAGTCACATCATATTTACATCTCCTAGCATGTATAAACTCATCTATATCGTCAATCAGATCATCACTTTCATTGTAACATGAAGGGACTAGTGTATCCAAGGGTTCCTCTAACACTTCTTCACTCTCCAAATCATAGAATAGAGCATAATCAAAGTATTGGAAAGGAGTATAACTTTCCACATTCTTTTCTTCAAGTGCATGAGGAATGGAAACTCAGATGACTTCATCAAATGGAGGAGCAAACACCAACACTTTGTCTTCATGAGGAGCCTCTTCGTGGATTAGGTCTTCAACAAGGTGTGTTTCATCAAAGTGTTCTTCTTCATCATATTCACAAGGAAAATCATGTTCTTCTTGGTAATATTCCTCATGATTCACCTCTTTAGGTTCTCATTCATCAATCAAGTATTTGTTATCTTTAATGGAATCATGAGGTAACTCTTGCTCCTCTTAGATGGGTTGGTAACCCTCTTCATGAATCTTCTCTTTAACTTCATGTTTGTCAAAGGACTCTCCATCTTCCTCAACATGGTTAGAATATAACCCATCCCTTTGGAGGGCCACCATGAAATCGTGGAGAGTGTCTTCATAACTTTGTGTTCTAGGGGACCACCTCTTGAGGAATTCATCAATGAAGATCATTAGATAATATATACTCTTTGGATTAAGAGTATGCTTAACCCAATCCTTTTGTCTTGTTTCCAGAGATAGAAAAAATAATCTTATTGGCACATCTTGATGTGTCACATCTATCTCTAAAACATACTTCAAGAAATTCATGACATGAGTAATAGCCAAGGATGGGTCTCCATCAAATTTTGGAAAATTCTTCCCCCAACCTAGAGAAAATTGATTTGGGTATCTTGGAACATCTTCAATATCCAGGGAGGAAAAAAAATTGTGAAGTGACCATCGTGCCATAATCCCATTACTAGAAAATACACAATATCATAAGGTTGAGAGCAGGATGAAATCTCGGGATATATTAGTGGAGTCATTGGATGATCTCTTTAGGATCATCAAAGGAAGAAGAGGGAGCTACCCTCAGTGGAGTCACTAGGTAAACTTGTAAGATAAATGGCTTCAGGAGGAGTTTACCAAAGATATATCTTTGATGAGAATGACTCAATCCTCCCCAGCAATGGCACCAAAATGTTATCTTGGGATTTGTACTTGTGAAAATCCCCACCACAAGTCCCCAATCCTCGTGTAACAATGGAAGCTCCTACCATTATTACCTTAGTAAGAACTTCCCTTGTTTTAGTGATGGAAGAGATCCACCACAAGGGAGGCTTCCCTGGTGACCTCAATGGATCAAAGTAGCAAGTATAGTAGCCAAGCCTACCACCCCCTCTCTTAATCACCGAATAAAGGGTATAGGTCAATGAAAGATAAGAGGTATGAGGTTTTTTTAGTACCTTCCTGGAACAAGAACAATATGTAGCATATATATAACCACTTCTTATCTAAAGTATGCAATTAAGACCCCTTAAAGACACTAGAAAACAATAATTTCTAATGGTTGTTGCATATTTGCAGCAGTGTACGACTCTTATGACAACAATATAAATTTGTAATAGAAACAATAATAATAGATCATAATTTCAACAATTGACCATGAAAATTAAGCATGCATCGTATAGAACATTATCCAATTGTTTGAGAGAAATTAGGAGTAAGTTATATCACCTTTCAATGAACATATGAAACAAATAAAAGTGTTATCAGGTGGCTATAGAAAACTTTTGTAACAACAACAGGTTTATTAGCAAGTTTTCTTAAGTTACTGTTAGTAAAGTTAGTAGAGAGATTGAGAGAGATTAGAGAACACTTTCACCATAAGAATGCTTAGAGATTGGTGCCTTAGGGCTATGGAGTCTTTACAACAGTAAATGTAACAATTCTTGAAGGTTGAACTAGTAGAAACTAAGAGGTAGGTTTTAAAATATAAGGTGCTAGCGCATTAGTTCCTTAGGGTTTAAACCTTGAAGATAAGGATTGCTAGAGTGCAAGCACATTTGGGCTCTAGCAATCATTTATCCCTTCTTAATTCTTCAACTAGATCAAAGATCAAACGTTTAAGGTTAAGACCCTAAAGTGATAGCACTTTAGGGCTCTAGGATATTAACCCTAGCAAGAATGTTTCACCAATTTTGGACAAAATTGACCTTGTAAAGGGAGGAAGAACTTACGCTCCTCTCTTAGGGTTTCACCAAGCAAGACGTCTAGCACAAAATAGCAAAATTCAACATGAAAAAATAATAGCATAAAGACAAATTGCAGAAATCCACTTACTCTAGCCAAGATATCATGAGACAAAACCCTAATTGCATAAATTCCTCTCCAAAATTAGCATGAAAACGTCCACAAATGATCCTCCAAGCATAGTGAATAAGTGAAAAGAGCTAGTAGCACAAATAGGGAAAAAAAATTAGAAGTTACTCTCAGAAAGATGAGAAGTGACGATGAAAAATGAAATATGAGGTTGGCCTTTTTATATGAGGTTGACCTTTTTTATATGAGGTCACCCTAAACCAATTTGTCCACATAATTTGTCAATGACATAAAATAAGTTGAGCTGACCCCTTAATTTGCCTCTACATAACTCCAAAAGGAAATATACATCAAGTAAAATCCTAAAAAGGGTAATGGCGTGTGCTAGAAAGGTGACATCCTAATAGGGTGATGTCTTGCCTCCAAAGGAAAACGTTGGGCCTCCAAAGGCCTACTGACATGCTCCAAGGGTGAATGAGTGTGAAGGTAGGTACCTCCTCTCCCCCAAGACATGCAAATCATGTGAAACCACACCATCCATCAAACCCTATCCTAAATGGTGTCATCAAGGGATAGATGGTGACATCATATGCCTCCAAAGGCCACATCCAAGTGCAAGAGGAGTGAAATATCATCCCCAAGTGATGTCAAGGTGCCTCCAAAGAAAATTTCCTCCATCCTCTATTCACAAGATCTCTGGGGTGCTCTGCCCAGCCTATGGGATTTTATCCCATGCATGTGGCAATGTGACTAGAATTGCTCAAAAACATGCCCATCCTTCAATCGTCCAAGGATTCAAGGATGTGAGATCCATTATCTAAGGGCGTTGAGTCACTGGATAACTCACTACTCTCCATCACATGTGCCAAAGTATTGCAATAAGGCACAAACCAAGATGTCCATCAAAGAACCATGTTAGGGCCATTCAAAACAAATAAAAATATAAGAAAAAGTAAACCAATGTTCATAAGACATGTTAGCCCTTAGATCATGAAAAGTGAACTTTTACCTAAGATACAATCCATGCAGACAATTCACTCCAATATACCCTTCAAGTATCACACAAGCCCAAGACCCTATGAGAGTTACCAAGTTTAAGTATGGGAGGGCCTTCATACAACCCTATTAAGTGTGCCACCTAGACAGGAAACAAATAACCCAGGTAGAGGGATAGGTTCCGAGAGTGACAAGGGAAAGTAAAAACCCATCAAGATTAAGTGTGAATATGTTATGGGTTAGGCATTCCTTCATGGCTCATGGTATCCATGTATATGAGTGATTTTGTTGAGGGTGTGCTTTCTATTGAGTTGCCCAATATTTGTGTGCCACCTTTTTCCAAACCCCCTTTTTTCCTTTTCCTAGTCCATGCTTTCATTTATAATTTGCAAATTTGCGAGGCCCCTTTTTAGGTTTCCAAGCTTTAGAATTAATTTTTAGTACCAGGGAGAGAACCAAATGAATAGAGATCAATTTGGACTGGATTTTGGTGGTCCTAATTTTCTATGTTCACTTTCTTTTTAGCATCATTTTCTTATTCTTTTATAGCAGTTGCAATCTACCTCCAGGTCATCGGCCCTTTTCTCATGAGAGAATGGGTCATGGCCAAAGTTTAGGATATGTGAAAGGCTTCATATGGAAAGTGTTAAGTATGCTCGAGAGAAGAACTTTACCCTTGGGAGGGGCCCCTAGTGTTACCCCTTTTCCCCAGGTGGTGACAACATGGGACTAGGGCACAAAAGTTGACCACCAAGGTGAAACAAGGAAACAAAGAAAATTTATCAAGCAAGTGATCCACTATACAACTTCAACTAATGATACTCATCCACATGCCCAATAAATTAATAAAAACACCTTGCATGGAAAAGGACTAACCATACCTCATGGTGACACTAGCTTACCATGCTCCATACCATGGGCTTCTTTAATGTGATGAGCCTTGGTTGATCTGTGTTGGGAGGTAAATAATGGGGGTCGTTGGGCTACCATATGTGGACATGATCATCATCATCAACACGGTGCAGATCATGTTCTCCATTTTGATCCTCGAGACATGATATCCTCTCATTACCCCTAGGCATGGGGGATAATAGGACCTATTTGTAAAAGGTGTAGGAATGAGCAAGGCTCCCATCATTTCTCTCATCGGAATAACATGGATCCTAGTGAACAACCTCGTGTTATAAGAGTACTTACCCAAGTTGAAGAGATGCTAATAGCATAGGTTAATCTAATATTGCAAGTGACACATGCTTATGGTGGGGAATATAAATATAGTGGCCACACTATTAGCTTTCCACAAGATATTTCTATGATTGCAAAAAACCTTCCACAATGTGTTGAATATCTTAACACCCGAATTGTTAGGAAAAGTGGCGAAAAATCTAAATATATTATGATTCTTATGTCAAGAGAGCATGAGTGATGGATGCATTTCATTACAAAATTACAATGGATAAATAGTATAGGGATATTAAAATTGACATGGATTCAGTTGATGCTCTCCTTGAAAGACTGACATATGTGTCAAACATGATCCAATTTGTTGATTGTGATATTGAAAACACATAGAATAATAATTCATACATTCAAGGGTTTTCCATTAATTGTTTGCACGCTTATCCTTCATCTTTTGTTGCTTAACTACCCAATGAATAGAGAGAAGTGGGAGAAATAAGAACATTTATTGAAAATGAAAAATATATGGTTGTTCAACCATTGGACTAGTTGGATATCCGTTTGTCTCCCATCAAAGAATATAATATAGAAGGGTTATTAGATATAGAATTCCCCACATTATTCCCCACTAGTGAGGTTGATTGGTTGCGTCCATGTATTTGTAACATTCAACTATATGAGTATAGATTACATCTACTCATACTTTGATTAAAGATTTGGAATCCATCCATGGTTTCAATATTTCTTATTAAACATGATTATGTGTCATTGTAGCCTAGCAACTATTTTAGTCTTTGTAGAGAAGAATATACATTATACCACATCTACAACAATTCAAGACTTGTGTCGAAAACTTATTGGTTTTCCCAATAATAAGTTGGTTTAGCATCTTATGCATTTTGGTTCCTTTTTAGAGGTACAATCACCTATTGGACAAAGTGTCATACTGAAATCACTAACATGATAACTTGGTTGGGTTGTCTAATGTTGTTGTTTACATTAAGGACAACTGACACAAAGTGGCCCTACTTACATAAACTCATGTCGATAAATGCACATTGTCATGCTTTAAATGAACATTGTATAAAAAAAATAAAAGTGTTATCCAATACCCCTTATTGTTGCCATGTATAAGCACCATAGATTCAATATCTTCCATGAAGAAGTGATCCAAAAATATCTTGGAGGTAATGAATTTTGGTACATGTTCATGTTGTTGTGTTTATGCTAAAAAAATCAGTATAGGTCGTTAGGATATAAGGCTTACTTGATGTAATAAAGTCATGCTCATATAAGTGACAAACAAAATAATAGTTAGAAATTTTTTAAATAAGGAAGTTACATTGTAACAGTAACATAACTACTTAGTCATTGACATAAAAGGGGATCAACCCCATTATATCAAATGACTTCATTACGATAAAATCGTATCCTTTAGATGAGACCAGATTATGTTTCTTCATGTCCAAATATTTTGTATGTGAGTCCATATCTCTGATCTTGTATATTTAGAAAAATAACATGGTATTAGAGAGGGAAAGTCGTGATTCTTTTTTTAGTTGGTTATCATATTGAAGGAATAAAGCGGAAAGATCAAAGACCAAGTTTAAACATAAAATTTGTATAGATTGTGAAGGAATGCAAATCGTTAACAAGGAATGGTAATCCATCTTTAGGAGTAGAATTGTGAATATCATCGCGTGATAAGGGATCACCATTCAAGGTAGGTTGTGTATAAATTTAGAGATGCACAGTCTTGATTTTCTTAAGCAATCAATCTCAATCATCATTCATAAAGAAGAGCCACCCCATTCCTTAAATTCCCATGAAATAAGATGCAGTCATCATTGTTGAAATGGTGACAACAAATCCCCACAGGATATGGATCTAGATCTTATTATTCAACTTTTGGTTGAGATAAGGCAACCTAATTTAGAATTTATAATTAATGAATTAGTTTCAATGTAACTGTGGGAGGAGTTGTTTAAATATGTGTGCATGAGAGACAAATATTGAGCCACAGGCTTCAAGCCCTCTCCGGGCTGTTGGTTGTAATCTCCAGTTTATTGAACAATAAGAATGTCGTTGCCATTGTCCTGTGGATGTTTCCCTCATGAGGTGAAGGAGGGTTTTACCACGTAAACTATTGTCTCATGTGTGATTGAATCTGTGTATGGTTTTTTCTTTGGTTTTCTATTGCAAAATTAATTTGTGGCTTTAAAGATCCTAACAAGTGGTATCAGAGGGAGGTTGGAAGAGAGGACGTTGAGAGCGTCAAAATTTGAAGGAGAAACAACAGTAGTAGCTCAAGGTGCATCTATTCCAAAATTTCCATAGGTCTCTCCTCTCGAAGGTTGCAGCGGCCACTGGTGCACACTTCACACAGACGTAAATTTCAAAATTTCCACAGGCCAACCATAACGGAAGGTGTGGCGACTCCACGGATATTTTTTCCACATTTTCGTAGGCCAGCCATACGGGAGGTGTGGCAGCCCTTTGAAGTACGCAGGCCACTCACATCGGGTGGTGCGACATCTTTTTTAAAAAATTTATGAGGGCAGCGTATGTTTTTTGGAGTTGAAATTTTGTTTTTAAGGCATGGTTTTTTTTTTTTAAAGGGGCATGTTTTTTTAAAGTCACGTGGAGGCTTCTTTAAAAGGTATTGGAGGAATTAAAAATCCGCATGGTAAAATTCTCATGGTAAATTTGCATGGTGAAATTCGCATTGAACTTTGACGTGAGGTGAATGGTTAAATTTTATTTTTTTTAAAGGTGAATGTTGGAGGATTTACTTTGGAATTAAAGTAAAGGTGAATTTTATTTTTTTTAATAAAAAGAAGAGTAAAAGGTGGAATTGATTTAGGTGGTAGGATTGACAACGGGATGGTAAAAGTAAATGGCAACTATTTTCTTATGGAGTTGTATTGTTTTTTGTTACATGTAATTGGGCATATTGTTGTAAGACCTAGTTAGGCATGCGTATCCCTGGTTCTGTTAAGTCACCTATGAAAAGTCTAGACATAGATTTAGGTAGACTAAAGAAGGGTGGGGGCATGAGTCATGAATTAAAACCTTGTACATAGGTCTACAATTGTGGGTTTTGGGTCCATGATTATTGGTTGCCTGTGGTATGGTGTCCATTGAATTGCATGTCATGGAGCATGTTTAAGGTCTCGATGAAACTCCATTGAAAGACACATGGAGGTGAGCGGTAAAGGCTCACTTGGAAGTAATGGTCAGTTGTGGTCAAGGTTTCGAATACTCTGTTCGAGGTGGAGCACTGAAGGTGCCCTCGTAAAAAATTTGGGTCAATAGAAAGGCTGATGTGTTTATGTATTGACAGGTTAAATCAAGGGTTTGAGAACACATGATGGAGGCAGGTTCATATTCCTTGGAATTTTGGAAATTATTGCAGGACAATTGGGGCCAAATGGCATCTTTAGTAATGCCAAGTT
>ML777665.1:262030-290060 GCA_009831015.1 Picea engelmannii
TTTGTTGGTTATAATGACAATGTCAAGGGATATAGATCGTCATTAACAGAGATAGTGTTTGATGGATTTCTTCTCAAATCAGACATAGTAAAAGATGAAAGGAATAAAGCATGACTGATAGTAGAAAGGTATTTGGAAGGCATTGATTTCCATGAAATATTATCGTCAGTTGTTAAGTTTTTCTCTATTCATGTAGCGTTGGCACTAATTTCTATAGCTAGATACTAAGACAAGTTTTTTATGGAGATTTGTTGAGGAGATATGTATATCGATCAACCAAAAGGGTTTGTTCAAGATCGCAACATAAAATTTGTTTGCAAGCTCAAGTAGTCATTGTATGGCCTGAAATGCGCATCAGGCATTGGTACAAGATTTACAAGAAATGAATTTTACCATTGTGTTTATGGTACATTCATTATCTCAGTGTTTAGATTGTTGACGATATGTTTTTTGAAGTAAAATCTTGGTTAAGATCAGCGGGTTGGCTCTGTTGGCAAGGATGTTCATGGTGAAGGATCAAGGAGCAGCAAAAAAAAATCTTGGGCATGGAAATACATAGAGGCAGGAAAGATGGTAAGCTTTGGTTATCGCAGTTGCAGTATAAGGAAAAAGATATTGAGGAAATTCGGCATGAATAATGTGAAACCGGAAAATATCCCTTTGGCTTTCCATTTGTTTTTCTTCAGGTGTATATCCTTGTAATATGGAAGAAAAGGTTATGTCGCATGTATTGTGTGCTAGTTGGAAGTATAAAGTATGCGATGGAAAGGTTTGATATGTTCAAGTGTCAGACATTTCACATGCATTTGGTGTTGTCAGTGGTCACATGACAAATCCAGGTAAAGCGATGAAATTGGGTGCTTCGGTATTTTTAGAGGCACATGTATCACCTACAGTGGTTTCAATGTTTTTTGTCTGAGATAATTCAGATTTTGTAGGATGATTTGGACAAGAAAAGATCTACTTCAGGTTCTGTCTTTTATGAGTATAAAGGGACCATTGGGTTAGTTTGGACAAAGTGCAGGTTTTGTTTTTTGTGGTAGTCAAAGCCCTATGCATTTGACACATAGTTCAGCGTACCTAAATTGGAGATGGTATCACTTTGTAAGACATGTTACTAATGGAGGTGGAGTGGTCCATATTCGAGCAAGTTGTGCAGACATGTTTTTTGGAACTAGTATTGAAGAGAAGTGTGGTCGTGATTTGCTTCTCTTGAAGGTGATGAATCAAATTGGACAAGGCATCAGGCAAATTGTTGTCAAGGTGGAGATTGTTGAAATGGTGACAACAAATCCCCAGAGGATGTGGATCTAGATCCTATTATTCATATTTTGGTTGAGATAAGGCAACCTAAGTTAGAATGTATAATTAATGAATTAGTTTCATTGTAACCGTGGGAGGAGTTGTTTAAATATATGTGCCTGAGAGACAAATATTGAGCCACGGGCTTCAAGCCCTCTCCAGGCTGTTGCTTGTAATCTCCAGTTTATTGAACAATAAGAATGTCGTTGCCATTGTCCCATGGATGTTTCCCTCATAAGGTGAAGGAGGGTTTTACCACATAAACTATTGTCTCCTATGTGATTGAATCTGTGTATGGTTTTTTCTTTGGTTTTCTATTGCAAAATTAATCTGTGGCTTTAAAGATCCTAACAATCATCATGTGTACAGAATGTGCACTTAATCCTAGCCCCTATTAGAAGGCTTGCATGAGAGTCCACATTAAGTTTTAGAGCCATAGCATATGGACATTGAGCAACGATAAAGAAACAAGTCGCCAATATGTCTGCGTGGAGGAAGAGAGCCACCATAGAGTGGAAGAAGAAAAGCAATTTAGAGTTTTGAAATTCACATAAAACTAAAGGTTGAAATTGTGTTCAACCAAATGATGAATATACCACAATTGAAATGGTTTTCATCTCACTGTCTAATTGTTCCACAGGTTCAATAACGAGTTTCTTGCCTTTGGATGACTTATTTAGAGTTCTAAAGGAAGTCCTTCGAGGAGGCATGTTATCTATATTTGAAAGCAAAATTGAAATTAGAAACTTTCATATTTTCTACATAGTATACATTCTATGAATTTATTCATAATTTAACAAAGAAAAATATAATATATACAGAAATAACATTTTAATTTCAAAATTTAGCTAATCAAAGAGATATTCTCATGAAAAAACAGAAAAGAAAAGAAAAAAGTTTATCTAGTGAATTCAAGCTTAGAAGATCAAATGTTGAAAACTTTGTTGGTACTAGAACTTTGAAATCTAAGAAATGTTGAAAAGATTGTGACTAAATCGCTAGAAATGAAAGTATAAAAACAACTTTGATAATGGACAGTGGCTAAGCAATACGCTTACGAAACTTGAAACAAATTCCAATTATGCACAGCGAAATGTGCATAAGGGCCTCGAACTTATAGAATTGAATTTCAAAATCCCAAACATAATGAAGATCTGCGCTCAAATATTTGGTTTGATTTTGAGTATTTGATTCCGATGAGACTTTGCAACGATTCATCATACAAAAATTAATGGCATGTCGATGTATTTAATGGCTATCGAGAAATCATTCCACTTTGTTTAGTTGCATTTGCACTTTATTTCATGAAAATTTTATGAAACTATATGTAGTGTTTGACACTTTTAATTTGTGAAAACCTTTAAAATCGCTTTTTGGAAAAGCTTTCAAACTACCTCAATGCAAATTTATCGAGAATTGTGCTTAATCTCAAAGGTGGATGGTAGCTCCAATGATTGGAGCAAATTTAGACTTTCTCATCATATTTTAGTCATAGTGATTTCGTAATTTATCATAAACCAAAGTTTAAAAACCACAACAATTGCATCAAAGAAATTTTTTCCTTTCATCGGAGTAACATTTAAATTTGCATAGGCGAAAAGTTTATATTTATCCCAATGGACACACTATCGGGGAAACTTTTAACTTTTGATTGGTGTGTTTTAAATCGTTCATCATGGTAAAGTTTGATTTGTGCTTCGATGATTGGAAACATTTTTTTCTTACGAAAACAAAGCACGTTGAACTTATTTTAAACTTTATTGTGCGACACAATCAGAATCACTTTTAACTTTTCGAAAATGAAAGTTTGAACTACCTCCGATAAATAAAGTGCATCGAAGAGAAATTTAACTTTCATCGTAGTGCAAAGTTGACTTGTTACTCCGATGAAAGTGAAAAAAAAAATCGATGACATTTTCAAAAGGCTTTTTGTTGAATTTTTAGTTCTAGAAATATTTTGGGTTTTTTTTTTTTTTTTAAAGATTAAATAAAATGAAAGATTTTTTTTTTTGTTTTTTTTGGGCTGCATACAACTTCATCAAACTTAAAATAAAAATGGATTTGATAAAGGAAGAAACCAAAAGTTTAAAGAAAAAGTAAAAAGTGGTACTCAAAATTTATTAAAAATTTTAGGGTGTGTTGAGACTTCAACACTTCTTTGTTTTGCAAGTTTTATCTTTATTTGGGTTTAGTGCATTGGTGATATTTCTAAGTGTAAATATGTGCATCATACTTCATCGTAAATTAGATTTACATCCTAAGTCTAAGGCTCTCATTTGATATATTATTTCTAGAGCTAGTTCTTCTAATAATCCAACATTGAGGGATACCCCCCTTGGCCTTAAGAGAGTTGGCCAAAAGTGAGAGAAGAATTACATTGAGGTGATAGTGATACTTCTCCTAGGTTACCTCAAGGTTTCATCCATGGATTGGAACTTTTTACACTTAGATGTGACTTGAAGAGATAATATGTTGGCGTCATTGTGAGGGATAAAGTCCATCTCTTGAAAGTTTGAAGGAGTCAACTTCTTCTGTTTTGTTTTTTATGAGAATAATTCATAAATTAATTTTTCATAGCTCATCTAGGACTCCATCTAAATAAAATTTACCTCAAATATATTCTACAAGAAGCTCATCTCAAGGACTTGTTCATCTAATCCCTGAACCAAAAAGAGTTTATAGAAGATTGAACAAGTATAACCCTAAGGTTAAAGAAGTTAACAATAATTTGGGGTTTGAATCTATCTAAAACATAAGTTTTTTTGTTTTTTAAGTAGATCATGACCCATTTATCCTAAAAGAAATACGGTTGCTACTTGGTTAACCGATTGTTATAAGCCTTTTGATTTTTCTACCATTGTTGGTCAACCTCGAGATATGCCTAAATTAATTGATAAATTGTTTATATTCCATGGAGACAGTGTTATTACTACTAATGATCATTGAGTTGTGTTACCACACAAACCAACACCTTTAGCTTGAAGTCCAAAAAATGGATCCTAGCCTTGTGGAACTGAGAGGTTGGCCATTGTCACCTCAAAAACCCTCCTATGCACTTTAGAGTTAGAAAGGGTTTCCTAGTCAAGAGGGGTTTTTCTATTGGTTAACTAGGCTCAGTTCACGTAGTAAGAGTGGGAATAAAGAGAGCCCATCAAAAAATGTAAATTGGAAAAGAGAAAATAAGATGGGCTTGGGGTGATGAGTGAAAGGTAGATCAGTACCTTATCTACCTAGGTTGTGAAGTCACTTAAGCAATTTCAAGAGGGGAAGCAAGGGTTTATAGGTAGTCATATGACATGTTCTAAACACCTAGACTAGGTTCAACAATATATTTTGGTGATTGGAATTTTACAAAATAAGTGAGGGAGAGGGGCACTTAAGATTCCTTCTCAAAGAAAATGTAAGGTATCCCCTACCCCAAGATTTCATACATACATACCTACTACGTAAATACAACATATAATATGTTGTGATAATTACGAGGTAAATGACCAGAGAGCATAGCATGAAAATTAACTACATCACTATAGACTCCCCCAATGTAGCAAGGTGCTCATCTATGGCCTTATTTGCCTCTGACATTCAAAATATTGCAAACTTGTAATCTCCAAGTACATGCCCTAGAACATACCCACAAATAAATTTACATAAAATACCATATCACTTATATAGATAAAAAAACAAATCCCCAAACTTGGAGCTAGATATCAATGTCCTTTTTAAATTATGTGTTTTATCTTTGAAGAAAGACACATGTAAATGGTTTCTTGGTTTAGTTGATAATAGCATAAATACTTTGGATGGTTGTAGAAACACTTTCTCTTCCAGACGAAAAGAAAAAAAGGATACTATATTTATATGGAATGCATTGACATGTATACGAAGAAATGAATGAAACTATTGATGAGTTTAATACAAGATTTGATAAGTTGGTTGAAGATATTCCTAATGACCTCAAACCTATAGCAACCATTGTATTGTTATATTATTTGAATGCATATCATGGTCAATTTAGTTTCTTCTTTAATCAAACAAAACCAACATATCTAAAAGATGCCTATTCTAAAGCTAAGAGTCTTGACTGTGATTGGGTAGCTGCTAGGAAGTTGGATTTCCTAGCCTCATCTAGAGAAAGTATGTCTAGAGCAGAGCCTAAGCAAAGAACTGTGAATGCTTTTGACTCGTCACCTAATCCGTTAACTACTATAATGAATGTAATGAATCACGTGGAAACTAATTTCACTCAACAAAACACTGCACTGCAAAATAGATTGGTGCAAGTGGAAAAGACCCAACAACAAAATAGGTATCCCACAAAAGGAAATGAAAGATGGGAAAGAAATCGAGGCCCCCCTAAAATCAGATATCCCCTCTTCCATTAGAACCAACTAGTGTTGTTAATAATGAGATTCCTCCTTATTATTGTGCTTGTCAATATTTTCATGAGGAAGCAACATCTGCTAGGCATAGAGAGTTTAATGGTGAAGAACCAAATGAGCTTGATAGCAACAATTTTTTTGAACCTATAATAATGTCTTTGATGGAGGAAAATATTACCCTTTATCTTAAGAGAATATGAAACAAATTAAATATAGGGCTATAGATTCTGATAAAGTTACTAGGATGTATGGTGAGAAACCCACTCCCAAATAAGTATTGAGAATGTGGAAAGAAAAGGGACTCACTTACAAATGAAGAGTAAATAATATTCCTCTAGAAGAAAGGAAATGTCCTTTAAGGTTTCCAAAGAATAAGAAACCTATTGAGTCAAGAAAAGAAATCTCGCAAGGAGAACCCTCAACAAGCACCTTAATTGATATAAATATAGATATAACAAGTTGGGATAATAATACTAAGGTACTTATTCCCTTAACAAAGTTAGCAAAGGTTCCTTCAGTAAGGGGAAGTTGAAAAAATCGATTGGCATGGAAGTGGTTAGTTATAATAATGAAGATTGTCCAATGGTGTTACAAGCAATGAACCTAGAAGATAAAATAAATGTTAGTCATATTCCTTTCTTTATTTTTTTATTAGTGAATGACTTACTCCTTCATAATTGTATGTTGGATTCAAGGGTATCAACCAATGTCATGTCATTAAAGGTTATGAGCTAGCTAGGCTTAAATACCATTAGGTCATACAAACAAAAAAAATCACCATGGATTCAAGAGAAATGATGGTATGTGGTCTAATCAAGGATCTCCAAGTAAAGCTAGCTACTTACTTGGACATATAATTATTAATGGATGTAGTTATAGATGTTTTGGATGCTAAGGGTATTCTCCTATCACAAAAGTGACATGAAAATTTAGGAGGTAGTATTCAAATGGATTTATCTTACGTTACTATACCCAAGTGTGAGAACACTTATGTGACCTTGCATAAAGAACAATTGAAGAAGTATCATGTAGAAGATCCCCAAGATCGAATGAATGAAAATGTTTTTTTTTAATAAGATCTTGAAACTTACACTATTCTATCAAATTCTACAACTCCCAGAGAAAATAATAATGTTATGTGGAAAATGAACTTTAGTGGTGCTCAGTCTAGAATAGGGGTAAGTGTAGGCATAATTTTCATGTCTCCTCAAGGTGTCGTCTCAATATAGGCTTGTATATTAGAATTTGAATCAAATAATAGCATGCAAGAGTATGAAGCTCTTCTTTTGGGCTTAGAAATAACAAGAGATATGGGAATTAGAGCCTTGAATATTGTAGGTGATTCTGATTTGGTAAGCATGCAAGTAAAGAATCAATTTGCCTATAAGAATGTGAGATTGGAAAGGTATAAAAACATAGGTTGGAACACAATGGAATTATTCAATGCTTTATATTTAAAGGTAGAATCAAGAGTTTTCAATGAATTGGAAGATGCCTTAGTAATAGCAGTTGCAACTCGCAAGCCTTGTGAGGGATTGTTGATAGGAGGAGGTAAAATTGAAATTATATTTATACCTTCTATTTTGGATAATTTAGAGCATTGGCAGGTGTTCAACAATGACTCACGGATTATAATATTTATGAACAACCTGCAAGAATTTTCTAATTATGATATATATTAGCAAGAAGAAGGAAAGGAGTATCCTGAAGGATCAAAATTGAAAGAAAACAAGTTCCCAAATGAACTTGTTCCATTAGAAAGAATTTTTTACAAGCATGATATGTACAAGGAAAAGAAAGAAGTAATTAAGCTTGATTATTACATTGAAATTAACATAGGATCACTTGAACATCTAAAGCTTATAAATATAGGTAAAGGCACTTCTTGAGAAGAGAAAATAGAAAGAGAAAAATTTCTAAGGGAATATCAAGATGTCTTTTCCTGGTACTATGATGATTTAAAAGCATAATAAATGAGATATTTTCCAACATACAATCATGTCGAAACAATATGCTAAGCCTTTCAAGCAAAATTTAAAACACATAAATCCTAAGTTGGCTCCTCTTATTTAAAAATAACTTCAAAAGATGCTTGAGGATAAGATCATTGCTCCCATAAGACATTCAACTTGGGTAGAAAATCTAGTAGTGGTAAGGAAAAAGAATGGAGCAATAAGGTTATGTGTCAACTATATCGAGATGTCTTTGTCTAGTCTTATGATGATTTGAAAACATATAAAGTAAATAGTATCCAACATACAATCCCATTGAAAGGAGATGTTAATCCTTTCAGAAAAAAGTTAAGACACATAAATCCTATGTTTTCTTCTCTCATTCAGAAATAACTTCAAAATATGCTTGAGGCCAATATCATTGCTCTCACAAGACATTAAACTTGGGTGGAAAATCTAGTAGTAGTAAGGAAGAATAACAGAGAAATAAGGTTATGTGTCAACTTTAGAAATTTAAATGCATTGTCTAAGAAACATAATTATCCATTACCCAACATGGAGTATTTGTTACAAAGGATCACAGGATCAAGGATGGTGTCCATGTTAGATGGATTCTTAGGTTATAACCAAGTTCTAGTGAATGAGGATGATCAACATAAGATGTCATTCACCACGCAGATTTTTTAGTGATTAAGAATGCCTTTTGGTTTACTTAACGCCGGTGTTTCTTTTCAAAGAGCCATGGATTTTTCATTCAGGGATTGTGTGGGAAAAATAATTGAAATCTATCAAATATTAATTAGTGATATTTTTGAAATATAAAATCTATCATGTGAAACATCTTAAGCAAGTATTTGAGATGTGTCATAAATTTGTAATATCATTAAATCCTAAAATGTTAGTTTTTCGAGTTAATGAAGGTAAGATATTTGAACACGTAATCTCAAAGGATGGGGCAATGGTTGATCCAGAAAGGATAGAAGTGATTATACAAATCCCTTTACCCCCACATAAGAAGGCAGTTAAGTCATTCTTTGGCAAGATAAACTTCATTAGAAGATTCATTCCCAATTTTGTCGAGACAATGAGACCTATAGAGAGTATTAAAGAATGTATATTTCAAATGGAGTGATGAAGGAAAAATAGAATTTATGATGATTAAGGAAGAAATTGTGAAATCCCCAATGTTAGTAAGTCCTGATTATTCAAAGAATTTCCATTTTTTTCATTTTCTTCTGAAGATACTATTGTAGGTGTCTTACTGAAAGAAAAAAAATGATCAAGGTGAAGAGAAACTTATATCTTTTATCAGTAAATGCCTAAGAGACTCAAAATTGAAGTATGTCATTAAGGAAAATTAATCCTATGCCCTTGTTAAGTCTTGAAGCACTTTCAAGCATATGTTGGATACTCCAATATAGTAACATGTGTTCCCCACCTAGCAGTCAAAGATATTGAAAGACCTAGAAAAATATGTAGAAACGTATTACCAAGATCTAGTCTATATAAACTCCTATGAAAAGAATAAAACAAATAAGAGTATATCTATCAAATAAGAGAGAGGAGACAATAAATTTAAATGGTAAAACCTCGAGGTGGGGAAACATCCACAAAAGCAAGGACTTATATTTTTGATATAAATCTCCTAATCAAAATTGTTGGAACAAACACTTGTATGGAGTTCAAATGGGATCCACACAACTCTAAATCATATGGATTATCTATATGAAGAACCCCTAGGGTCTAGGATAACGAACAATACCATAAGCCACTCTCCACACTCTCTTGATTCAAGACCAATTGCCTCAATTTATAGTTACCAGGAGAATTCTATTCCATTGATTATAAGTCACAGTCAAGGGTGGAGATCAATCAATCCATAAAGGTTGTTGATAATATCATCAGGAGATAAGAGAGAAGTAGTGGATAAGAATTACCTATTCGTGTAGGTCACCATTACCTAAGAGATAGGTCACCACCAAATAACTCCCAAAACTATCTCCATGTGCACATATGCAATATTACAAAAAATCTAGTGAGGCCATGTAACATGTATAAGTGCCCCACAAATGATTTTATAATGATCATCATTATAACACTAAGTACAAAATTACATTAATCCACTAGACAACATTAAAAGACATTATATCATTCCCCCGTAATTTTGAATAGAGGAATGAACACCTGAGTCGAGGAAGGAGTTGTGTTACATAAGAATAATAGGCCAACAATGTGAAATATTTGATATTGCATAAATCTAATGATGCATCATTGTGCATACAAATGCCTCAAAATGATGTTCTCATAGTCACCATGGTGATAGGATATACAATGGTAAATGTGGCCACTAGAAAATCGTTACATCAAGGGTTGTAATGAACACATTTAGAAGAAGATGGCATTACATTACATTCCCCCTTAGTAACAACTTCAAACATCTTCAATAAGTGGAAAAGATAGTGTCAAACTTTGTTGTTTTCAAGGATAACTTGTTGAGTGGAACAAAGTACGAAGCGATCAATAAGATGCAACTAAATTAGCAATAGGGTGCAATGAAAAGACACATGATACTATCAATAATCAATGCAAAATGACCAACAATGACAACATCAATATGCCCATGATGAAGTGCTAAGAAAATCAAGATAGAGTAGTAATATTCAAAATCAATTTGTCTCCAAACTCTTCACACACACCATGGGTGAAGAAAATAGAGAGATAATTGTAAGAACGATCCTCTAAGATCAAAGGCATGAATCATCATCGCAAGTCCACAATGTGTCAAAGAAAAATATCTCCAAGGAGACATGAATGACATCGGAAGATGAAATTGAATGTAATCCAATAGGTTGAAAGTGTCAATGACCAACTGGAGTACTTAAATCAATAACTTGAACATGATCTCACAATGATCATCAAATTCAACAAGTGCTCAAATATGCACCACATGTAATGTAAAATGGTCTCCCCATCACAAATACATTATGCCCAAAAAAACAACAAACTTTTACCATCAAGAAATTGTCTCAAATAGACTATTGTAGTCAAACAAAGGAGAAATATTTGACCATTACCATCCTCAATAATAATATGGCCAAACAAATAGAAATGGATATCGCCATTGCATAAAGTATGAAATTTAATGCATTTTGAAAAGTAAATTCATTATGTTGTAACCCTTGAGATGTTTTTGGCTAGGAAAATATGCCAAGGAATCCATAGAATGATTGATTTGTTTAAATTGATCTGTCATAAAACAGAGTATTTTTGTTGCTTTGTTGGGCCTGTATCATTAGTCTTTAATTATTTAAAGATTAAGAATGGAAGGAAAAAATTTATATGTTCCAAACAATTAAAATTTTAAGAGAGTGAAAGGAGGAATAAAAGATAACAAAATTAAATTGTGAAGTAATGTATCTTTGATAAATATTACTTAACTTTTAGAATAGAATAAATGATTAAAAAATATGTTTCTAGACCAAAATGAAATTTAAATAGAAATGAATACTTTGTTCCTATTTAAAAAGGAATAATGAAATTTAAGAACATGTCTTCTTAATACTCATAATATTCTTGAAGAAATATGTAACCTTTAGAGATACCTTTTGCAGTTAATGATGGTAGTTGTAGTACTAAATCATCACAGTAATGGAAGTGGACACATTCAAGAGGAATTTAGAAGCATGAAAATAACATCAAGAAAAGGAACACATAGTCTGAAACATAAAAGTTTGGATCTTCAAAACTTGCAGAATTTTTATTAAAGCTCTATAGTCGGGCCGCCAAAAAGCTCCTTTACATAAAGTCTTCCTCATACATTTATACAATTTGGGTCATAAGAAAATTTGGTTATCAAATCCTATTTTCTATCCATTTGATTTACAAAATATCTTTGACTTTCTAAAATAGAAATACAAAATGACAACTATTGTGATCCTGGAATTTCTTCAACTACCTTTCTGTGTCATCATGCAAGCAGTTGGAGGGAAAATTCCCAAGTTTCATTGGATGGATAATTAAATGATATCATGTGCATGTATGTGATATCCATCTTGGTGTATTTATCATATGTAGGAGGATTTGAGAAAAAAAAAGTTATCTGCGAGAGGACATGGAAGTCATCCATAAGTAAATCTAGAATAGTCTGGCCCCTTAATTTGTCAGCCATGCCTTGAAATTTTGAATCACTTTCTCTGGAAATAAAAAAAAATTATATATTCTTCAAATGATAAGAATTTCCCTTTGTCACTCCAACCTTAAGGCAGTCCTATATTTCCCAGCTTTTCAAACCTATTGGTAAATAATTCGATGTATATTTTCACACTGATGCATTTATTCTGAGCTATTTGCAATAGATTTATTTTTGTGAAGATCTTTTCATCTTCCATTACCATTGTAGTTCTATCTTTTACAACTTTTCTTACTAGCAGTTCACTGGAATTAGAATTTAAGAACTTAATGATTTGGGTAGCAACCTAAGGCCTTGTTCCTAACCCTTTAAATACTTTATTTAAGGTAGCATCAACTTCATATGTCAATATAATATCATTGTCAATGATCTTGAAATAATCCCAGATTTTACTAACTTCATTAATGATCTCATCCCAAATAATATTTCTATCCCCTATCAGATATGGATTTCCAGAAAACTTATCCTTCATTTGATCTATGTATGTTTGCATCTTTGTCTTCAGCTTCTGATATTATGTAATAACTTTGTACTTGTCCTTGACTTCTTCATTTTGTGTTGCAATGGTTTTCTTTAATTTATCAATTTTGTCTCCTTTCATAAGTAAATATGCCAATGTCTTTGATAATCTTGTTGTGGGATCATATGATTCTGCTAACTGTAACAAATGAGATCCTCCCTTCAAATTTTCAATCTGCTTGGCATATAAATCAATATGTTCTTCCATCTGCACCATTTTCTTCAAAAGTTGATCTTTTTCTTCCTAGACTACTTGTAGTTCTGGGGTCTGAACATGGTCAAATACTAGGATGTTTATATTTTTCTTCAATACTTGGATCTCTTTTTATTTTGTTTTCAATAGTGTTTGTACAAATTCTTCATGTTTTGGATTAGCTCATAGTTCTATTATCCATTGTTCTAACTCCTCCACCTCCACTCTTATTTGTTTGGTTCTAGAGGCTAACTTTTCATTTTTTAATTAAGTCCCGAGTTTTTCATTTATGACCTGAAGCTTCTTGATTCCAAGATTGGCTATCATAGAATCCATGTTTATCATTTATGTAGTTTGTCTTTTCAAATAAAATTTATCCAATGGATGGACTGCATTCAGGTCAATGGAAATGTTTGTTACCTTCTTCTGTTATTTTGGCTCCATAACTACTATAGTCAATCTTTGTTTCTCATAATACACATATGAGATCATCCTGGTATGATATGCATCACGATCATAAACTTTGGTAATCGTATTATTTTTCATGCTTTCACCTGATTTTTTGATCTATGTGAACTAATGAACCTGGTCTATCTATTTTGATTGATCAATAATCCCTGACTCAGTTTCACTTTGACTTTCTAAGATCTTGATTTTTTCTGATGATGTTACTTCTACAGTCACAACGGGGCTCTTTTTTCTTTTTCTTTTGGTAACTATGGATCCTATTCTTCCTCTAGTGCTTCCATTTTTTGTCTTTTGCTTGATCCTTATTCATATGTTCCTAAATCCTTTAGGGTTGATTCTGCGGTATTTATTTTGTATGTCTTCTAAAACTGTTGTGGTGTTTGTGTAATTGGAGACTTCACATATTTATTTGATACTTTACTCTGGACTTGTAAAATGTTTTGTACATCTTGTCAACTCTCTTGATTTTCCAATAGCTCCAGCTCAGCTTTTTGTTGATGTTGATAATGAGTCTGCCCATGTGAGATTATTTTTTAAGAGATTATACCATGGGGGTCATAATTCGACGGTTCTCCCTGTTGAAATCCCAAGGCTAAGAGAAGCTTTGTCATTACCTGCAATGTTGATCTAGTATTGACAATGAAAGGACCTAACTCCTTCTTTAATTTGAACTTTCCTTATATTCATTTGACACAAAATGAATTTCGTCTGAGTTTAATCTTTGTGTAACATATTCGAAAGAAAAAATTTGGGGAGTCAAGAAAACATACAAGAGGAAAGGACAAAGTTGACAACCATAAATTATGATTTCAGTATGATGTTCAAAGATGTATGAGTCTCCCACTTTCTTATCTAGGCTTAACTATAATATTTTTTTGCATTCATGAAATATTATGGGGGGGACTTCATTGTATATGATTTGGTAGGATTTAGACATAAATTGGTCAACATACTGTGAAAATACAACATTCGAAGACTTCTTCTTAATCATAGAATTCTGGTGAATGACTAAAGTTGGGTTACAAATATCGTCTTCGACCTTTAAACCTAGATGCATAAAATGGAAAGCTTGAGAGAATAGGAAAAGGTAAACCATGTAATATTGATACCTAAATCATCTAATAGATTCAAATTCTAAGAGTTGATAATGAATTTGATCTTCCAATAATTTGGCATAATTAAATCTAGTGATGGGTTTGGTTGTAATTGGGCAAATGGAAACCATAATTCCTAACACAAACTCATCAATTTTTGAGTCATTGTTTTTTCCCAAAATTGCAGAAATCATAGAAATATTTTTTTGTGAAACATCAGGAAACAAATTGGATTCAATAACAACATTATCATCAGAAACGTCAATTTTTTTGCAGAGATACAACTATAACAGGGTTACACTTTCCTCTGGTTTTAGTTCTCTAAAGCATTTTGCATATATAAACTCATTTAATGCTTCACCATCATGCTTTAATGGCCATCTCATCATTTCAACGATGGATTGAGGAGTTAATTCGATTAGGAGAGACCCAGTTGTAGAAATTATGGCTCTCTTCGAAGGGATGTAGTTTGAAGCACACCAAACTACAAATTCTGGGAAATGGTACACTTGAGGCATTAAAAACTTGGCTAAGTCAGATTCCCAAGAGTTGTAATGATCAACTAGATCCCTATAACTTTGGTTAGCTTGCTGGTGTAACTCAAAAAGTTCAAAAGATAATACAGGGTCAAAAATATCCTTGTCTTTGTCAACTAGGTCTTCCTCTACAGTGTTCATGTTTTCTTCGAATTTACATGACTGAGAATATTCCATTCTAGATAAGAAAACTAGGAGAGAATATAGGTTTGAAATTACCTATAGAGGAGGTTGATTGGGACAAGTTTCACGTTGGAATGATGATGGAGAATGGTGTCAAAACAATTTACAAGGCGCTGGAACAAATTTTTGAGATCTTGAATTGTTTACAGATCTCAAAATAAACTGAATAGTTTACCTTTACCCCTTTTAAATCGAAAGTGGATATGTGTCATTTTATGATTGGTGAAAAGTTAATTAAAATTAAAATTTACCTTTTTTCGCCAGCTGACATCACGTGGGACACGCATCAGTCTCATGCTGATTATAGGGGGGTCGTGTGTAGTTAGGATAACTATAGGATGGGGGATGCAATTCATGGATGAGCACCACGTCAAAGGTTATTTAACTTGGGTTGAGTGTTGCGGCCCCCCTCCCTTATGTTAAACGTTGAGCATGAGGGGGTGGTTGTAATCCATCATGGCCCATCGATCTAATGGTAAGAGCGCGCGATTAAACTTGTGAGAAACATACATTTTATTAGTTTTGATATCGAATAATAATAATACTAAAAATAAAATATAAAAAGGTTTCGAATAAAACTTTAATTTATTAAAAATTTAAAATAAAATAAACTAATCCTAAACGCTAAACTCTAATAAAATGAAATTTTATTATAAAATTTTTGATTTTAACTAATTCCCAAAATTTTATTCAATATGTTCAAAGACCTAAAACTTCCTAAACATAAAATTTTAAGGTTTTAAGGAAAATTTAGACCATGTTACAACATCTGGCTCCATCTGGGGATTATGTTTCCCTGTGAGACACGGAAGAACAGTAGACCACATGCCTTTATTGGGTTATGGAGTCATTATTTCTAAAAGAGATTAATTAAAACTTCTAA
Source organism: Picea engelmannii (assembly GCA_009831015.1). Classification (NCBI taxonomy): domain Eukaryota; kingdom Viridiplantae; phylum Streptophyta; class Pinopsida; order Pinales; family Pinaceae; genus Picea; species Picea engelmannii. Next base: position 277,729 of record ML777665.1, read on the forward strand.
TGTAAATTATTTTCATCTTTAAAAATAATAAATCATTTCTTCTCATTTGTAAGATAAAACTATAATTGAAGAAACTGCACTATTACTAATTTTAGAATTTAATGTGTTTAAAATTTAACCGGAGAAGGATAAAATTTCACTCATTTAACTTTACTCTGGAATATTAGGGGTAACATAATTCTGAGTTTTGGCTAAAGAGTCAACTTTATGACTAGTGTTCATACTTCAAAACTTTTTAAGCTTATGACATAATTATTTGGGTCAGAACAAAGTATTTGTGAAGAAACTAGCTTGAGTGAGAAATAAGGTTTAAGATACTTATTGGAAATCGTTTTCATCCTCATGGTGTTTCTACACTACCAAAAAGCATCCATAGCATATGGTGTAGTCACCCCAACATCACAGGCCTTGCTTCACTGCCAGCGAGCGTCCATAGCCCCGGTGAAGATACCCACATTTTCCACTTGAATTTCCTTTCACCATCCCTTTCAGTTGATTTAATAATTTTTAGGAGATGGGGGAATCAATATGTTTTTCACATCTAAGGGATGATGTATGTTTATCAAGGATGATTTAGAAATAAGTGATGAAATATACTCATAAAAATTTTCATTTCCCCATTTATGACTTTGTCTTTCCAAAACAAAAATCATTTTTAATGGTAAGCCTTGAGTAAAACAACCAGTTTACAAATTTGACACTAAAGTCTCTACCCAGGAGAAATACCTTTTATAAACCTTTTCAACTTTCATGAGAGAGTAAATAAATGTTCTCCTTTCTGGTTTATGAATAACATGTCAAAATATAAACTATCAGTTGAAACGACCTTTTCTATTTAGATTTTATAATATGAGAAGATAAGAACACAAGTTTTCAAAGAAAAAGAATTATTAAATGTAATGATATTTAAAAGGATGAACAAACTATCTAAGAAACAATGTTTATGTGTTTATTTGTTTTGATCATCTTTATAAATTAAAAGCAAGAAAATTGATTATATACAATGAATGAAAAACTGGATTTTAAAACTAAATGTAGTGCTTTAGGAACTGCCCATTCACATGCAATTCCAACAAATTTCCTTCCAGATTTGAAGGGAGAATGAATTATTTCCCTCCACTGCATCAATCTTGTACGGTCCTAACAACAAATGATCTAACTTTCCATGTTTGCTAGGATCCTCTCTTCTACTATCCTATCTTAGTACTAAGTCACCATGAATGAAGGTTATTTTTTTTGCTCTCTTGTCAAAAATGGACTTCATCTTGTCTTGATGTTCCTGGAAATTGTCATTAACTCGCTCTCCAGTTTGTTGTAATTCAATTAACTAATCCATTCTTCTAGTAAGATCATTAGATTATTCTTCAATGCCCTGCATCAATTTCATCACAGGCATAGAAAGATTAATAGGAAGTACCACATCATTACCATAAATCAATTGAAAATGAGACATACATATAGACCTTTTAGTGTTGATTATGTTAACCCAGAGTGCAAACTTCAAATGAGAGTTCCCAACCTTCTTGTTATTTTTTAATACTTTCTTAATGACTTTCATTAGAATCGTATTTGATGATTCAACTAATCCATTACCTTGAGGGTAATAGGTAGTGGAATGACCAAGGATAATATTGTATTTCTGACAAAAATATATCATTGCAAGAGATTTAAAAGCTTGAGCATTATCAATTATAATTTTCCTAGGACATGCAAACCCGGAAAAAATATTTTCTTCAAGAAATTTGATCGCAACTGCATCAGTATAAAGTCTGGTAGGAATCGCTTCCACCCATTTATAAAAATAATTTGTTGATGTTAGGATCCACTTGTGTTGTGCACTTGAAGCAGGATGAATCTTACCTATGAAGTATAAACCCCATTGTTGGAAATGATATTCAACTTTTATTAGAACCAAAGGCCAAGAAGGAAGCCTTTGTTTTCCTGTAAAAATATAGCATTCTCTACGAGATATGACTTTTTCATTTACTTCAAAAAATAATTTTGGCCAGAAATATCCATCTTTCAGTGTTTTACATGTTGTAGATCTCCAACCATGGTGTCCTTCATATATTCCTTTGTGAAACTCATCAATGATTCATGTAGTCTCATCTTCAACAACACAATTTAGCAAAACTCCCAAAGGGTTTTTCCAATCAAGTTTTTCATTTATTATACAATACTTGATTGCTTGGAGTTTAAGGGATCTAGCTTTTGCTTGACTAAAATCTAATGGACATTCAAGATTTTGAAAATAAAATACAATATCTTTGTACCAAGGAGATAGAGAAAACTTATCATGAATTTTTACCAAAGGTTGTTGTAAATTTGTCTCCTCATATTCAACTGAAGGATGATATGTTATATCTGCAATCTGATTTATTCCAAGAACTATGCAGTTTGATTCAACTAAAAGTTTTTCTAAACCTTGGCCTTTAATCAATTTTGTTGGTTTTATCTCCAGATCATACTCTTGAATCTTAGCTATCCATTTACCTATTTTTCCATCAGTATCAGGTTGGTTTAGGATGTCTTTTACTATGTTTCTAGGAACATAAACGATTATTCAGGGCTTTTACCAATGCATAAGTCTATTTTTCCATTATGTTATACTTGAGTTTAGAATCTCTTAAAATCTTTCTAAAAAATTCACTTGGTTGTTCTTGCTTTTCCTCGGTCCTTTGTAAGAGGACAATAGCGATAATGTTATCAAATGCAAAGGAGAAGATGAGAAACTCCTTATAATAATCTGAACTTGCCAGAACTGGTGCTTCTCCCAAAGCTTTCTTGATTTGATAAAATGAGTATCTAGATTCTAGGGACCATTTAACCTCATTATCCTTCTTAATCATGTTAGTCAAATCCTTCACCACCTCAGAAAAATTAGGAATGAATCTTCTAAAAAAGCCATTTTTTCCAAGGAAGGACTGAATCTCCTTTTTATTTCTTGGTAAGTTAATAATTTGTATTGCTTCTACACATTGAGGATCAATCTTGACTTCGTTCTTTGAGACAATGTGACCAAGTAACTTTCCTTCCTACATAGAAAAATGATATTTTTTAGGATTCAATGATAAACCATATTTTTTGCATTTAATAAAAGTATGTCTAAGATGTTTTAAATGATCTTGATCTGATTTAGAAAAGACAGTAAGATCATCTAAATAAATCACAACAAATTTGTCATTTTCTCCCACAAATGCTATGTCCATTTCCTTCTAAAATGTTGCTCTTGCATTCATTAGCCCAAAGTACATTTTGTCATACATGAAGGTTCACCATGGTGTGGTAAATGCAGTCATCTCTCTCTCTTTTTCATGCACAACAATATGGTTATAACATGACAAGCCATCAATCATATAAATCTTATTAGCACCCACTACTTTTTGCAAAACATGATCCATTTTAGGTAAATGATAATTATTCTTTAATGAAGATTTGTTGATTTTTCTAAAATCAACACAGAGTCTTCTTTCACTGTTCTTTTTTCTAACAGGTACTAAGTTTGCAACCCAAGAAGAATATCTCAAAGGAACTATAATCTTTGCATCTAATAATTCTTTTAGTTCATTTTCAATAACTGGGAAGAGGATAGGATTTACCTGTCTTATTTTGTTTCTAAATGGTTTGGATCCTACCTTAAATGGAATTCGGTGATGAATTACGTTGGCATCATATGTTTTCATATCCTCATAATACCAAGCAAACACTTCAATAAATTATTTGAATAAATCAACATACCCGACTTTCTTATCAGAAGGAAGAAGCTTTGATAGCTTGGTGTTCTTTTGTTCATTTTCAGTGCCAATATTACAATATTATACTTCTTCACTTTGAGGGTTCACAATAGGTTTCACAACAATGTCATCTTTATCAAAAAAATTCTACAGAGGTATCAATCCCTCTGGAATCTGGTTGTTTCTTAAAACCGTCATTTTATGGTTAGCAATCATATCTTGCAATTTAGGATCTGGATGACTATTTTGATTAATATGTTTATTATCTTTATCATCCTCTTGGTCAATATGATTTGTAGAGAATTCATCAACCATTTCCAAAAATTTCTTAATCTGTTGATCATGTTCAAATACTTTCCAATGTTTGACATTGTCGGGAATTGAAGGTTTGTACTTCATTTCCACTTCATATTTAATATTGGAAATCTCAGGAGGTCTAAAAGGCTTGCTGCTACTACTAAAGAGTCATATTGATGGTTTTCAAGTCTTGGTATTGCATGAATATTGAATGTCAAAAAGAAGTTCTCAATAAAGTCCGAAGAATAATTCCTATAGAATCTCATCCTAGGGTGGTTATCTTGATAAATTTTCCTTATTTGTTTCACAATTAATTATACATCTCCATAGACAATAAGATTTTTTATTTTCATTTTCCTAGCAACTTATAAACATGTAACGCCCCCATCGTTACGACTACAAGCGACGTAAGCAAGTGCAATTTTTTTTTTTGTTTGAAGCAGGAAGGCAACAACGAAAACAGTTAAACAACACAACTTGATGACGAACACAATCCACGCAGATCAGGCAACATACACCAATGACTCAACACACTAGCACATCAGGAAACTGAACGAAACATGCGATAATCCAAGACAGATATAAACGACTACCTGCCTGACACAAGCAAGACAATGCCTACAAGCTAAAGGACAACATCAACCAACCCGACACAACATCTTTGACGACCAGTAAATGGAAACGTCTACGATGCACAAATCCAAACGTGTAAGGAGTTACAAACCAAGTGCCAACATCAATTACAACGAACAACGCCCACATCGAAAAGCACATACTCCAGCCAGGTTATCATTCACCTCTATCCATCAAGGTGCGCGATGATCCCCTCATCAAGAATCATGTCGTCACCAGGTGATCCGCATGACAGTAACCATGGCGCCACATAACATAAATGGACCCTTAACCCAAGCTAAATCCAACGTGCTAGGAGACCAAATTAACTGACAAGAAGACTATACCCACGCACCCAAGCAATAAGTTGACAAGACACAAAATGGCATCACTCAAATTAAATTGTGCAAGCTTTTAAACGACTTCACCAACAAACCATTATCTGTTAAGAAAGATGTCTAAGTGTGAAGGAGTGAACTATTATAATTTTACTATTATCATAAATGTAACCATAAATGTGACCATAATGTGAACTATTATGAATGTTACTATTATCATAAATGTTATCACAAATGTGAACTATTATATGCACTTAACAAAATCAAAATATGCCCATCAACAAATATACATTGTCCATTAAAATAAGTGAACTACTTAACATTAAAAAGTGATCTACACTGCTTATTAAATATTCGACATTGTTGTCTATATTATTGTTGTCTAAATTAACAAGTCTCTGGATGACTCTATTGATAAACTATTAATAATTATAATGATATCACTGGGTAAATAACCATAATTAATTGATAAATAAATATTGTTGTGTAATATAATTACTGTCAACAATATTTAAAATGGTATCCATGATATCAAATCGCTATCCACTAAAAAAAATTAACAATGTAAAGGGAATGACAAGGAATAACACTATAATTCTTTGTTTAAATAAAAGAGTTAGTCATATTTATATCGCTAGCATGTAAAAACATAGCAACACATCACACAAAAATTGATGTCATTGCTTTCATATAAAATATTTCACTGTGTTCCAACATATATAAACTCATAAAAATCAATAAAACCATAACTAAAATGTTGTGTAAAAATGGTGAAGGAGAAATTGAAACTCTCAACATTTGGATCTCTACCTAGCATATCGTTGTGTAAAATACATTTTTAAACGTGGATTTAAAACGCTAAGAAAAATGTATCGCTGCATAGCAAGGTCGCAGAGTAAATTACATTTAAAAGTGAAATTAAAACTCTACAAAATTGGGATCTTTGTCCAACGAAATCATAGAGATAAGATACATTTAAAAGTGGAATTAAAAACTCTACTAGTTGGGATCTCTGTCTAGTGAAATCGCAGAGATAAATTACATATAAAAATGAAATAAAAACTCTACGAAAGGGGATTGTTGTCCATCACAATCGCAGGTATAAAATACATTTAAAGTGAAATTGAAAACTCTGATAATTGGGATCTCTATCCAGCGAATTCCCAAAGATAAATTACATATCAAAGTGAAATAAAAACTCTACAAAAGGGGATCTCTGTCCAACGAAATCGCAGGTAAAAAATACATTTAAAAGTGAAATCAAAAACTCTACTAATTGGGATCTCTATCCAACGAAATCGTAAAGATAAATTACATATAAAAGTGAAATAAAAAACTCTACGAAAGGGGATCTCTATCCAGCGAAATCGTAGATATAAAATACATGTAAAAATGAAATAAAAAACTCTACTAATTGGGATCTCTGTCCAGCAAATCGCAGAGATAAATTACATATAAAAGTGAAATAAAAACTCTACGAAAGGGGATCTTTGTCCAGCGAAATCGTAGATATAAAATACATATAAAAGTAAAATAAAAAAACTCTACTAATTGGGATCTTTGTCCAGCAAAATCGCAGAGATAAATTACATATAAAAGTGAAATAAAAACTCTATGAAATTGGGATCCATGTCCATCGCAGAGATAAATTATTCGAAAACGCAGGAGGAGATTTATCAATCCAGAACGCAGAGATTGACATTCAACTCAGAGGTTTATCATTCACAATGTAGAGTTTTATCAAAATAAATGCAGAGATACTCAATCACAAGAAGGTGCAAAGACCAATCATTCGGCAATGAATCAATAGAAAATGCAGGGATACTCATTCACAAGAAGGCGCAAGGATTAGAGATTAATAATAAGAGAAAAACGAAGAGACAAGTGAGGGATAGATGAATAGGCAAAGATTAAACTTCACTTATTATCCATGCACAGGAAAGTAGGCCATTTGAATCTATAGTTTTTTAAACACTGGAGTGATGACCGTCGATTCAACTCCTGGTTGTTTTCTCAGGCATAGACTAATAACTTAAGGAATGGGGAACAGAAGATAAAAAAAAAAAAAAAAAATCTTCGCATTAATCAATAAAAAAAACGCAGAGAAGTCATTGCAATCAGAGGTTGGGTTCGCTACGGGAAATCAATTCAGAATACAGCGAGCAAGGGGATTACAAAAACCATAGGAAAGCAAGTGCAAGAAATCTCATGGAAACGAAATCTTCAACCAAGCACAAAAAAAATAACATGTGTAAATTCAATTTCATTACAAGTAACAACTTTAGCAGGCATACCTTAGCCAACATGAATGCTCTTTGTCCCGCACGCACTCTGTTTAGCTCCCACTTTCCAACCAATGTGACCTCACCTATACCTCCCAGCCAACTCTAGGGGTACTCTTCCTCCCCATGAGCCCCCCAAGCCGCAAAGGGGCCACACACACAATGCCAGAGAACAGATAGCACCCAACTCGCCTTGCAAGGTCGAGCTACCACTCGTTACCTGAGCTGGGTATCCCAACTCCCACAAGAGAAAGTCCATTCAAAGGTAAAATTCAGCAGTGTAACTTTACGCAATAAAGATCAGATCCATATTCCTCCTCCTCCATCCTTTTTATAGAGTTTTTAAGTAATCAGTTTCCCAAATTCTCATTAAATTCTTTTTTCATTAATTTTAATTAGGAAAAAACTCCCCCTGTACACATGTCACCCATCCCCTAGTTGCACCAAAAAATCTATTTTATTAATTAAATAAATATTCATATTTCCCTCACCCACCTAAAAGCATTCCTAAAAACACTCATTGGTGTCCCAAAATTCCCTTACAAAACTCAAATGACTTATACCTTACTTAATTTCTAGTTGAATTCATAAATAGAAAGTTCCCAAGGCAAGATTCCTTACTAAGTTAGACATTCAACTTTTTCTTTACGTTTCCCCTTTTCTTTAAGTTTCCCCTTTTTCATTAAGTTTCCTATTTCTTTTAAGTTTCCCTATTTTTCCTTGTTAACTAAAAATAAATTTAGCAAGTGTAGAAAAACAACCATTTACCCTTTTTCCTCTTTAATTAAAATTAATTTGGCAAGTGTAGATAAAACAACCATTCACCCTCTTTTCTTTTTAACTAAAAATTAAATTAGCAAATGTAGATAAAATAACCATTTCCCCGTTTTAAAATTTTAATCCTCCATTATAATTTGATTTTAATAAATTAATTTTAATTTCTTACCCCCCTTCTTGTTACATGTTTATTTATTATTATTTTTTGACCGCATGTTCTACTTAGACCTAGGTTTTAATTTCTCTAGGTTGGGCGACATTTTTATTAGGGAATTTTTTTTTTAAATCTTACTTATCACATCATTCGTTTTAAGGCCGACTAGGTTTATTCACTTACCCATTAAACTCGTGACATGCCCTTCAGGACGCACTACGTGCTCCAAGGGTGCCACTCACCTCTTTTTGTTTTCCTTGCGTGACGTGCCCTTCAGGACGCACTACGTGCTCCAAGGGTGTCACTCGCCTCTTGACTGACTTTAGTAGACATCAAACCCCTGGAGTCAATACTCTGCTAGGTGATCTTGTGGGATACTAAGGGCCTCTAAGGAATAAGTCCCCTGCTTATTGTGCGCCCCTTAGAATCATCGTGAGCGACTATCACAGTTTTACCTCACAGCATCGTGGGTCTTCTCAAACTAGGTAATCATTAACCTACAGTTCGAGCCATGGCGGGAGTGCTAGTAGGTTGTGGTAGGGATGTTGCCACACCTCTCCCTCAAGTATTTGGTTGTCTTGCATGACCCCTCTACTCCACATGTGAGTCTGGTCGGCAAGCTATCGTCAGCCTGCATCCATTAATGAATCATGTCAACAATAATAATCAATCATCATAACATCTAATCATATGTACATATGTCATATCAACAACAATCAAATCCCAATAGTCCACTCCCTGACTCGATCCAGAGTCTAAGGGGTTTCATCCATGCCTCTGCATCCTCAATGTCCAAAGTCCTGCACACTCAGGAGAACCCAGTCAATAGAACCTGTCTATGTAAATACAACAAAATAACACATCATCATATCCATAATATCTCATAATCATAACCAAACGACCAATAGTATAATAATCTGGACCACTTGCAAGAAAGTGTCCTCAAAGAATAAGTTTTCTCAATGCACGCAAGAGAGGGATGTTACAAAACCTAACACTAAAGATTCATATTCACAAACATTATTGGTGGAATCAGTTTCAAATTGAAGTTTGAAAGAAAATGGAAATTGTTTACCAGAAGGAGAAATTAGAAGTATACTTGTCCCATAACCTTCCCATTAGGAATCTTCATCAAAGTAAATTTTCCACATTCCATCTTCAAGTTATTTATTTTTAATAAGAGTATTTACAATTTTTGTACAAACTATGGTTCATTATTTATAGATAGAATAAAACATCTTGGTCTTTTGAATAAAAATGATAATTATTTGGATGATTTGGATCACTAACTGTGTAAGAAATCTTGGTTTCCCTATATAATCTTCTTGTTTCCCCACCAAACATTCGAATAGTGGCTAATGCAGGAGAATCGCTCCAAGCCATCCAGCTACCCAACACAGCGCGCATTCAATGAAGAAGGAGAGGCGCAACCCTCTCGTTTCAAATTTTGAATTTGAAATTTGTATTAAATGTTTATAAGGATGGTAGAGCCAAATTCGTACCTTTGAGAAGGATGTAGTTAAAGAAGGCCTTTAATGCTTGTAAGGCTGGGATATAGATCCAATTCGGACTAGACAACCCATTCAATGTAATTCAATGTAATTGAATAGGGTTGGTGAGGATGGAGAGAAGAGCTCGAAGAGCCCCATCATGTAAAAGATCCTTTGTACGTAGGATGAGTAAGAAGTAGTTGGGTAAGTCGAGTAGAGAAGAGAAGAGAGGAGAGCCGAGACTATGTTGCAGTCCAAGCTCAAACACATTGTAAAGAGGCATTTTCAGATTAGTACAATCAGAGCAGTTTTTCCTACATGTTATTTTGTGTATGATGAATGTCTTCATGTGTGTGTATTTATATGTTTTAGATGTATGATTAAGTGTGCATTTGCAGGGACAAATAGGTTCTTCTATCTATGGGTTATTTGATTTCAGGTTTGGGGTTCTTTGAGGCTTCATGCCAAGAGGGTGTGACAGAACGATGCGGGTTCTGAAAGCCAGTGCATAGATGCACTCCTGAATTTTGCGGAATTTGGGCAAGGATGTGCCAGGAGGGCGCACCAGCCGAAGTCATTGGCTCAAGGAGGAAACCTCAAGGTTGTTGAACACCTTGGAGGAGGGACTGTGCATAGGAGGACACAACAGAAGACATAATCACTAAGGAATTCTGTGAGAGCTCTGCCAGGAGGGCATTGAGCAAGTGCATATAGTGCACAGGAGAAGGAGATAGAATCACTGAGGATTCTATAGAGCTCTGCTAGGAGGGCATCAAGCAGGTGCAAGGAGTGCATAGGAAGAAATCTTTTGAGTTCTGGAACAGGAGAAGTGTCACAGGAGGACCTTCACAGGGTTACTGAACACCCTGCAGGCTCAGCAAGGAGTTGCTTGAGTAAGTGGTTTCTAAGAGGGCACCAAATATCCATCTGAGGGAGAGAAAAGGGTTAAGTCCCTTAGAGGTTTGAGAAATATAGAATCTCAGGATGGACAACACCTTCGTGTGTGCAGGGACCCTGCAAGGAGTGCAGAGGTCGAAGAATCCTTTAAGGATTCAAGGAGGACAAAGCTCAGGAGGAAGAGTGCCTTTGCACATAGAGAAACAGCTGCAAGGAGTGCAGAGGTAGAGAAACCCTTTGGAGGGTTTAGAGTTTGATAAAGCTCAGGAGGGATAGCATTTTCATAAAGCAAGCGAGGTCCAAACCCTTCAAGCTCACAGAGGAAGCAAAGGTTGAGGCCTTTGAGATTTCAGAAAATCTTCCCAGGAGAAGGAAGAAAACACATGCTCAGAAAGGAGCTACAACTGTCGTCAGATCTAGGCGCACAGACCGATAGCCATCAAATCCATGCTCAAACACTTTGTCAACTGGTTCAACTAAGGACGTGACCAGATTGATGACATGATCAACCGGATTGACTGGTGAAGGGACCGGAGTGATCATTCCATCAACTATTGGATGGCTGAGAGAAAGCTTATGGTAAGCAGCTGGAAGTTGAGGTTGTGAAAGAGTCATGTCTTCCAGTAATTTTGAGGCTTCATCCATACAAGGGAAAAGGTGAGTGAGATGACTCCCTTTGCATAACATGCACGGGAACTTGGCTCTAATTTTCTTCTTCCCAACTATATCATGACTATTCGACGGGAAGTCATCAGCATGTTGTTCAGAGGCTGACGACATGGGTTGGCGAGGATGTGTAGACCATGCTTCTATAACCTTGGATAGACCAGGGCAATCCTTAAGAAGATGGCTACCCTTACAAAGCCTGCAAGGGTACTTGGGCTTACGGGTTGTTTGGGTGATCTTGACATCATCAACACTCCCAACACAATTAACAGTAACTGGTTGTTTTCCAACATGTTTGACAGTGGTTGGAGGTTTTGACCCTTGTTTATCTTTCTTCTTCTTAATCTTTCTTTTCTTCTTCTTCTTATTCACCGAGTTACTAGCGTCGGAACTTTCGCTCGACGAAGAAGATGGAACGGAAGGCGACCTTGCAAGTGAATAAGGTGAAGAAGACCTTACTGGTGAAGACGGGGAAGGATCAACATGAGGTTGATGTTCTTGGGGGGAAGTGCTTACGACCGAAGCACTTACTGCATTCGGTATTACCTGAGTGGAAAACAACCACACCGGCAATCCAATTGTGAGACCTAGAAGGCTCAAAGTAGCGATGTGAGGAGGACCAATGTTTCCATACAAAGGAAAAACAAAAGGTTCCCCTGGAGAAGAGGTTCCTTCATTGGTCATTTCAGGAACTGACGCCATTAAAAACAAAAATCCAATCTAGAGTCCTGTAAGGAAAACAAACAGCACACGCTAAAAATCTAGTAAGCAAACAAGCAAACAAAACCTTCTCACAATGAGCACACTAGTTGGTGATGAAATCCAACGTCGCGGGTGTTGTTCCAGAGTTTGTGTTTTAAGGCTATAAAACACACCGTCTAGGCATTCAAAAAATGATAACACTTTTTAAAACAAAGGAACAAAGAAAACTAGATCAGAGTCAGTTTCTCAACTGCCTCTGTCTTGCTTCTCGTTGTTCTTGGATGGTTATGTCGCGTTCAATCACTGCCCACGATCGTTCTAACTCGGTTCTATTTGTTGCAGTTTGTAAGATAGTGTTAAATAGGTTCAATGCAATGCTGGTC
>ML777665.1:294270-320558 GCA_009831015.1 Picea engelmannii
GGAATATGATGACGAGTTTCTTTGTTCTCACAAAATCGCGAATCTCGATTTTGCGATGAGACTATCTTAGAGTTTAAACCCCCTTTTAAAACAGATTTAAGTAAAAGATGTTTTTAATTAAGGATTAATGTATCGGAATATCGGCAATCGGGGTTTCGTTGTTTGATTTGTGTTGAACATTTGTTCATTCAAAACTCTGAATCCTGATTTCCCGATGTAATCTGATATACCTTAAGTTTTGAATCAATGTCTGTTTTGAAATATTATTTCGAAAGGTATTGAAAAACTTATATTCATTTAGGTTCTTGATTATTCTTTATTTAAACAACGGACCATAAAGGTATCGTGACTTCATTGGATATGACTTTTGGCTTTCGAAAATTTGTATGATGTAAAATCTCAAAGATACGAATTTTTTTTATCTTTAAGATTAAAAATTCAAGATCTGTTTCAACAGCGGGAACAAAGTAAGAAGGGGTTGAGATAGAGCGGGTGGAAAAGTTACGTTGACGACCTACTTAATGGACTTACACCCTGGTGCAAGCTCCCACACATAATCGTGGGTATACCCTCCAAGGAGCCTGAGTGAGTTTGGCCAACGTCGATTCCAGGTACCGTGAAGACTTGCCCCTCCAAAGTCACCTCATGTAAAGAACCTAGAGAGATAGGCCACTAAGGTTACCAATCACTACAGTGATGCCTGGGGAAAAAGTCGACAGTCTGATCCACGTGCAAGGGCAGGGTATCTAGCCCGAAATCAACTTGAAAGGCTTCCACTCATCATTGTGGGTATACCTCTCAAGCGACCCCCATAATACACGTAATCTCTACACCAAGACCAAAAAAGCAGGGTGAGTAACTCTACTAGTCTCAACGCGACCTCGTGATTGACCCTTGTGTTAGAAGGGCTTCCCGGGACAAAATGTAATAAGTGGATTTAACCGCTCCCTAACTCAAGATTCTATGTTTGTTTGCAGCTTTGGAAATTTATCTTTCACACCTATTCCAAAGCCCTACAACTAATCTAATGTAGGTTTGCTACCAGAAAATATAAAATTGTCTAATCAATTTTAATAAGCGCTTTATTTTATGGCTATTGTTACTCAAAAGGAAAATGACATGGACAATATGGTGTTTTGACCGACTCGAAAATTATGCAAAGATATGAAGATGCAATTTTTTCATTTCGATGAAATCTATGCTACGAGAAGGAGAAAACATTTATCATTCCCATATGCACGATGTCCCAAAATATATTAAACTCATCAATATCAAGATTCTCAAGAAATGAGAAAAATGTACTGAACACCAATGCACGATTCATGGCCCCCCCCCGGCCATGAGGGGGAAAATTTTTCATAATTTAAGAGCAAAAAATGCCAAGAGTCATGCAATTTCGCTACTTGAAATGCAAGGATGCCCCCAATCTAATATAAAGAAAGAAATTAAATCTTTTTGTCTCAAAATTTTCACTAAAAGCAATAATGAACTTTGTTAAAACAAAGAAACCCAAACTAGTCTTTTCAATTGCATAAGAAAAATGATCTTTCAAGCAATAAGCAAATGATAAAAGACCAAGAAAACTAAACTTTCAACCAATCACTGGTTCTGAACTAATCAAACACACTCAGATTCTCAAATCAGAGAGAAAGGTTGTGCCAAGAAAAGTCAAGAAACGAAAGTCAAGACAAAAGTGACAAGAAAAGTCTTGAAATCCTAAGACTATTCATGCACGCAAATGAAGACAAGAAAGACACCAATCAATGGTCCAAGAAACACTTATAAGGCACCTAGACTGATCTGGGCAGTTGAAGATGCCAAAACTCAAATCCAAAATTTTGAAAAAATGAGTTCGCAGGCTGGTAGTATTACATAGTGCGAGAATTAGGCATTCTCGCAGGTGGCCCTTTAGCAGGGTGCGAGAACCTCGCACTGAAACCTAAAGGCAGAGTGCAAACTCTACCTATTCTCGCAGGCTACAATGAAGTACAGTGCGAGAATGTCTTAACATAGTCAAAATTTTGGAAAATAAAGCAAAATTGAAAAAGGCCTCTGGACCTAGAGGGTCTATCAAGATATCCTGAAGACTCAGAGATTGATAGGACAGGAGAAAAGTGAAACTAGAGCACATGGCCACAGAAAAATATCAAAAGCCACAAAGAAAATGGGATTGTTTCCCCAGTGGATTCACCAATTTTGTTATTGGATAAATCCATAAGTGCGGACACAAACCGATCTCCCTAGATCCACCTGGATCTAGAACAAAGCAAGACAGAATATGACTCTTTCCCTAGATTCTAACCATTGAATTAAATAGGAGGCAAGAACAAAGAACATACCTTATTATCGCTTCCTTTGATCTTTGTTGCTCCCGCTTCGCTCCAGTGCTCTTATGCAGCCAAGATCAAGAAAACACAAACCAACCAAAGTGAAGAAAGCATAATCTATTCAACAGTCAATCTATGTATATGATCAAGGAGTTATACAATAAAGTGGACTTAGCTTTATGGGAAAGGGACATATTACTGTATCATATTAATGGAAAGTAAAGATTACAACCTGAGCCTTGATGTCGCAAGCTTCCTTTCGATGGCCCTTGGCTCCGACACACACACTTTCTCACTTGCATGAAGAAGATCAACTCCTTTAGATGAACTTGTTGGAGTCTCCAAGCTGATGTAGCATCAATCCTTCACACAATTCTTTTCACCAATTCTCCAATGAATCTTTCTTCTCTTTGCTTGCTTAACCTTTTCCATGAGAATTCACTCAATATATAGGAGAGAATGAATTGGTTACTTGGATAAGAATGATCCCAAAATATCAGGGAATCTAGTACTAGGATAACCATTCGAATGTCATCTCATCCTTCTAGAATATTCCCTTCTAGAAGCATCGAGAATTCATCTTTTTCCTTGCTTTAGAAAGAGTTCACACCCTAGCAGTTCAACACAGTGCGAACTTCTTGCACCTTGGCTTAAGGTAGCCTATGAGAATCAGGCATTCTCGCAGGCAAATATATTAGTAGCCTATGAACAGTCTTCAAAAATGAGTTTTTTGGAAGAGATGAAAATACCTTTTTCTCAGGAGAAAGTTCTTATGAAGAGCCTGAGTACACCATCATCAATACATCATCATGATGACCAAAATCATGGGTAACAAATAGCCATCGGATCCAGGAGGAGTTGCACGAGGTTTAATCCTCATATGAAAAGGAGTGGAGCCGTCAGATTTCGGCATTTTGGGGTTCGGCATTTCAAGAATCCTGAGGACAAGAGACCGGGGCACTTCACGGTGAAAACCCCGAAGTCGTGAAATGCGACTTGCCTTTGGAGTAGAAACTTTGGCATTTCGGCATATCGAGGTTTCAGATACTGGGAGGTTGAAGGAGAAAACATTTGTCATAGAGGATTGAGAAATCGCGAATCTCGAAGTCCCGAAAAGATCAGGACCGTCCATCGTTGGGAGGACACGTGTCAAGCGGTCAAGGTTTCAGAGAAATTCTCGAAAGGTTGTGGGTCATTGATCCAGTTGGATCGTACTCGTTAGTTGAAGAGGGACATAGACCGAAAATTTGGTATTTCATCATTTTGGCTACCAGGAGATACAAAGGGTGAGAGTCAAAGCTCTTCACCCATGAAATCCCGAAAGGATCGTGACCGTCCAACAAGAGTACACGTGGCGAGCAGTCGAGGTTTCAGGGAAATTCCCAAAAGGAGGGTTTCGACATTTTCGCTACCGGGAATGCAAAGGGTAAGAGTTCGGGACTCTTGACCCATGAAATCTCCAAAAGATATGAGTCGTCGGATCAGGGGAGGCTCATAGTCGTTGATCCCAAGTTGGAGTAGAAGACCGGTGTTTCAGGGATCGGTACTTCGGTATTTCGGATACTGGGAGCTCGAAGGGGCAATGAATTGTTGCAGTCGGGATTGCGAAGTCACGAAAACCTGAAAGCATTCTGAGGAATAGTGTCAGGTCACGGGACAGGGTCACGTGGACAGGACCCAAGCAAGGAGTCGGTCGCAGATTTCAGCATTTCGGAGTTCGGCTATTCGGCAACTCCGATGACAAGGAGTCGGGGCACAGAGGATTGAAAACCCCAAAGTCGCGAAACGCGATGTTTCATGGAGAAGGAACTTCGAAGGAGTTTAGCATTTCGGCATTTCGGGATTCGTCTTTTCGGCCATCCTGAGGATAATAAACCGGGCACTTCGGCGTTGGAAACCCCAAAGTCCTGAAAGCAACATATCTTTGGAGTGAGGCTGCGGTCACACGTTTCGGAAGTTCGGGATTTGTAATTTCGGCAATCCCGGGGATAAGAAGTCGGGCACTTGACATTGAAAGTCCTGAAGTTGCGAAATGAGACATACCTTCAGAGTTAGGTTGCGGTCACGGAGGAAACGGTCACATGGACCAAGATGTGGGCCAGGGCTAATTGTCGATTGACTCCATTTCGACATTTTGGCATTTCGGAGTTTGGGGAATCGAAGGGTCAAGAAACTCGACATCAGAACTCCCGAAATCGCGAAACCTGAAATCCCTTTTCGGAAAGGGTCGCGGTCATTTCTGGTGGACGTGTGGAGGGGAAGACTCACGCCTGGTGCATTGCTTGTGCAAGTGGAGTTTTCGTAAAGAACATGTGGATCTGATTCGTTGAAGGTTCCAGCAGGGAACTAAAGGAGTCACTTCGACTCGAGGAGAAATCAGAACTATCCTTAGACCAGGAGGTCGCAAAGAACCTGCTGAGGCAGGGGGTGCTGCGTCATTCAGTTTTTCCTGCATGTTATTTTGTGTATGATGAATGTCTTCATGTGTGTGTATTTATATGTTGTTGATGTATGATTAAGTGTTCATTTGCAGGGACAGATAGGTTATGCTATTTGTGGGTTCTTTGATTTCAGTTTTGGGGTTCTTTGAGGCTTCATGCCAAAAGGGTGTGACAGAACACTGCGGGTTTTGAAAGCCAGTGCATAGATGCACTCCTAAATTCTGCAGAATTTGGGCAAGGATGTGCCAGGAGGGCGCACTAGCCGAAGTAATTGGCTCAAGGAGGAAACCTCAAGGTTGTTGAACACCTTGGAGGAGGGATTGTGCAGAGGAGGACACAGCAAAAGACATAATTACTGAGGGATTCTGTGAGAGCTCTGCCAGGAGGGCATTGAACAGGTGCATATAGTGCACAGGAGAAGGAGATAGAATCACTGAGGATTCTATAGAGCTCTGCTAGGAGGGAATTGAGTAGGTGCAAGAAGTGCACAGGAAGAACTCTTTTGAGTTCTAGAACAAGAGAAGTGTCACATGAGGACCTTCACAGGGTTACTGAACACCCTGCAGGCTCAGTAAGGAGTTGCTTGAGTAAGTGGTTGCTAAGAGGGCACCAAATCTCCATCTGAGGGAGAGAAAATAGTTAAGTCCCTTAGAGGTCTGAGCAACAGATAAGCTTAGGATGAACAACACCTTCCTGTGTGCAGGGACCCTGCAAGGAGAGCAGAGGTCGAAGAATCCTTTAAGGATTCAAGGAGGACAAAGCTCAGGAGGAAGAGTGCCTTTGCGCACAGAGAAACAGCTGCAAGGAGTGCAGAGGTAGAGAAACCCTTTCGAGGGTTCAGAGTTTGATAAAGCTCAGGAGGATTAGTGTTTTCAGAAAGCAAGCGAGGTCCAAACCCTTCAAGCTCGCAGAGGAAGCAAAGGTTGAGGCCTTTGAGATTTTAGAAAATCTTCCCAGGAGAAGGAAGAAAACACATGCTCAAAAAGGAGCTACAGCTGCCGTCAGATCTGGGTGCACAGACCGATAGCCATCGGATCTAGGAGGAGTTGCATGAGGTTTAATCCTCGTATGAAAATGAGTGGAGCCATCAGATTTCGGCATTTCGGGAATCCCGATGACAAGAGACTAGGGCACTTCACGGTGAAAACCCTGAAGTCACGAAACACGACTTTCCTTTGGAGCAGAAACTTCGGCATATCGACATATCAGGGTTTCGGATACTGGGAGGTCAAAGGAGCAAACATTTGTCGCGGAGGATCGCGAAATCGCGAACCCCAAAGTCCCAAAAAGATCAGGACCATCCATCGTTGGGAGGACACATGGCAAGCGGTCAAGGTTTCAGAGAAATTCCCGAAAGGATGTGGGTCATTGATCCAGTTGGATCATAGTCGTTAGTTCAAGAGGGACATAGACCGAAAATTTGGTATTTCGGCATTTTGGCTATCGGGAGATACAAAGGGCGAGATTCAGAGCTCTTGACCAATGAAATCCTGAAAGGATTGTGACCATCAAATAGGAGGACACGTGGCGAGTGGTCGAGGTTTCAGGAAAATTCCCGAAAGGAGGGTTTCGGCATTTCAGCTACCGGGAATGCAAAGGGTAAGATTTCGAGACTCTTGACCCATGAAATATTGAAAAGATCTGAGCCATCGGATCAGGGGAGGCTCATAGCCATTGATCCCATGTTGGAGTGGAAGACCGACGTTTCATGGATCGGTACTTCGGTATTTCGGATACCAGGAGCTCGAAGGGGCAAGGAGTTGTTGCAGCCAGGATCGCGAAGTCCCGAAACGAGAAAACCTGAAAGCGTTATGAGGAATAGCGTCAGGTCACGGGATAGGGTCATGTGGACAAGACCCAAGCAAGGAGTCAGTCATATATTTTGGCATTTCGGAGTTCGGCTATTCGACAAATACGATGACAAGGAGTCGGGGCACAGAGGATTGAAAACCCTGAAGTCGTGAAACGCGACATGCCGTGGAGAAGGAACTTCGAAGGAGTTTGGAATTTTGGCATTTCAGGATTCGGATTTTCGGCCATCCTGAGGACAAGAAACCGGGAACTTCAGCGTTGGAAACCCCGAAGTCCCGAAAGCAACATATCTTTGGAGTGAGGTTGCGATCACACATTTCAGAAGTTCAGGATTCGGCATTTCGGCAATCCCAGGGACAAGAAGTCGGGCACTTGACATTGAAATTCCCAAAGTCGCGAAACGCGACATACCTTCGGAGTTAGGTTGCAGTCACGAAGGAAACGGTCACATGGACCGAGATGTGGGCTAGGGCTAACTGTCGATTGAGTCCATTTCGGCATTTCAAAGTGTAGGGAATTGAAGGGTCAAGAAACTCGACATCAGAACTCCCGAAATCGCAAAACCCAAAATCCCTTTTCGGAAAGGGTCGTGGTCATGTCTGGTGGTCGTGTGGAGGGGAAGACTCACACCTAGTGTATTGCTTGTGCAGATGGAGTTTTCGTAAAGGACCTGTGGATCTGATTCGTTGAAGGTTCCAGCAGAGAACTAAAGGAGCCACTTCGGCTCGAGGAGAAATCAAAACGATCCTAAGACCGGGAGGTCACGCAGAACCTGCTGAGGCAGGGGGTGTTGTGTCATTTGGTATCAGAGCTACTTTATGTCTGTAGACCGCGAGCAGAAGGAGGCAGAGAAGGATAAGAAAAACACTCGGATACACGTCAAAGTGGTATCAGAGTAGGATTTGACTTATGTAGGCGACAGAGGCAGCTTGCAGAGACATGCAGGAGAAGACAGAGTATTGGAACTCTGTGGTGATTACTCGCAGGTACGCAGTAGTCAAGAAGACAGTCGAGAGGACTGTAGGGGACGTTGGAAGCACTCAGGGTTGTAGAGTGATAGCAGCAGACTTTCCAGGAGGGAAGGTAGAAGGCAGGAATATGGCTATTGAAGGCCATGAACGCGGTGAAAAGAAGATCCATCAGCAGCCAAGCAAAGCTAAGATGGATAAAGAGCTCGTCGATATCAGAGTGAGGATGGAGGAACTTTCACTGCGGATGCAGTAGGATGCAAAGCCGCATTGGGTATATGAATGGACCATGAAAGCGAAGGTGAGATGGTCGATTCAGAAATTGTTGGCCAGAAGACAGCAGAGACTGTTGAGAGGGTGGTTGATGCATGTTGAAGACCTCAACGAACCAGAGGAAAAAGTGGTTCATGTCTGTGAGCCAGAGGCTAGGAGAAATCTCACTGATGAGGGTGAACTGAGATCACTGGAAGATCTCAGAGACTGCCAAGATGGCAGAACAGAAATTTCCAATTGCTAGGTGGGCAATGAGATGAGATCGTTGCGGGCTCTTATAGACTGTCAGGAGGACAGCAGGGAAATTTCATGTTGCCAGGAGGGCAATGAGATGGGATCTGAGGATCTCATAGACAGCCAAGAGGGCAGCAGAAAGTTTCCATATTTCCAGGTGGGTAGGGGAACAAAGGTGAGGCTATGTAAAAGTCTCATGAACTCGGAGTTGAGTTCGGATCATCCAGAGGAGCTAACAGAGGACAAAGATCAGAAGGACATTTTGATAATTGGAGGAATTCAAATATTCCTTCCAGGTAGCCCAGTTGAGGCGAGAGTTTGTGTTGTCGATGTAGCAGCAATAGAAAGACAGCTAGAAGAGACTGTCAAAGAAGAGGAAGAGTTGGAGCAAATATCAAAAGTTGCCCAAGCAGAAGAAGGAAATGAGCATTTCGAGGAATGGCTCAAAATTTTCAGCCAGGAAGTTGAAACAGAGACGACTGCAACATTGGAGCTTGCAGCGGAAGAAGAAGAAGAAGAAGAAGAAGCAGACAGCATGAGATTTTCTTATCTATGTGAGAAGATTAAAACCTTGGAGAGAAGGGTGATAGTGCAAAGAATGCACATCCAACAAATCAAGTTGGAAGCAGATGCAGGAGGAGCATACCAACCCAAGGAGCAGCTGGGAGAGGTTAGACTTGAGCCAACACAAAGAGATATGGAAACAGCAGAGATGTCACAAGAGAAAGTTGAGCAGTAGCTCAGTGATAGGACTGCAAAGCTGAACTTTGCAACAGAGTGGGCACTTAGTGCCACAGAGGATGAAGTGGATGACATGGGAGATCATGATGATCTGCCAATTTGCAGAGAATAAATGCAGCCGAGGAGACTGCATACACAGAGCCATCCATGGGAGAATCTATATGAGGAGATAGAGCAGGTCAGGAGGTTGATGTTGAAGTCAGTACAGGAGACTTCCAGCAGATAAAGGCTGAGCAGAAGAGGGTCTGCCACAGTAGGAGAACAACAGAAGCAGAAGCAACAGAGAGAAGGAGTAGAGATACAGCTCCAAAGAGTTGTTTGGGATCCAAGTGGATTTCAACAGCCAAGGTGGAGAGCTCATGAGCAAGAGCTCATGAATTTTTCACAGTAGAGGAGTATGATGCAGGAGCATCACTCCAACCCAACCAACCAACCAACACAACATGCATTCAATGAAGAAGGAGAGGCGCAACCCTCTCGTTTCAAATTTTGAATTTGAAATTTGTATTAAATGTTTGTAAGGCTGGTAAAGCCAAAGTCATGCCTTTGAGAAGGTTGTAGTTAAAGAATGCCTTTACTGGTTGTAAGGCTGGGATATAGATCTGATTCAGACTAGACAGCCCATTCAATGTAATTCAATGTAATTGAATAGGGTTGGTGAGGATGGAGGGAAGATCTCGAAGAGCCCCCTCATGTAAAAGATCCTTTGTATGTAGGATGAGTAAGAAGTAGTTGGGTAAGTCGGGTAGAGAAGAGAAGAGAGGAGAGTTGAGACTCTATTGCAGTCAAGGCTCAAACACATTGTAAAGAGGCATTTTCATATTAATACAATCAGAGCAGTTTTTCCTACATGTTATTTTGTGTATGATGAATGTCTTCATGTGTGTGTATTTATATGTTGTAGATGTATGATTAAGTGTGCATTTGCAGGGACAGATAGGTTCTGCTATCTGTGGGTTCTTTGATTTCAGGTTTGGGGTTCTTTGAGGCTTCATGCCAAGAGGGTGTGACAGAACATTGCGGGTTCTGAAAGCCAGTGCATAGATGCACTCCTGAATTCTGCGGAATATGGGCAAGGACGTGTCAGGAGGGCGCACCAGCTGAAGTCATTGGCTCAAGGAGGAAACCTCAAGGTTGTTGAACACCTTGGAAGAGGGACTGTGCAGAGGAGGACACAACAGAAGACAGAATCACTGAGGGATTCTGTGAGATCTCTGTCAGGAGGGCATTGAGCAGGTGCATATAGTGCACAGGAGAAGGAGATAAAATCACTGAGGATTCTATAGAGCTCTGCCAGGAGGGCATCGAGAAGGTGCAAGGAGTGCATAGGAAGAACTCTTTTGAGTTTTGGAACAGGAGAAGTGTCACAGGAGGACCTTCACAGGGTTACTGAACACCCTGTAGGCTCAGCAAGGAGTTGCTTGAGTAAGTGGTTGCTAAGAGGGCACCAAATCTCCATCTGAGGGAGAGAAAAGGGTTAATTCCCTTAGAGGTCTCAGCAACAGAGAAGCTCAGGATGGACAGCACCTTCGTGTGTGCAGGGACCCTGCAAGGAGTGCAGAGGTTGAAGAATCATTTAAGGATTCAAGGAGGACAAAGATCAGGAGGAAGAGTGCCTTTTTGCACAGAGCAACAGCTGCAAGGAGTGCAGAGGTAGAGAAACCCTTTGGAGGGTTCATAGTTTGATAAAGCTCAGGAGGGATAGCATTTTCATAAATCAAGCGAGGTCCAAACCCATCAAGCTCACAGAGGAAGCAAAGGTTGAGGCCTTTGAGATTTCAGAAAATCTTCCTAGGAGAAGGAAGAAAACACATGCTCAGAAAGGAGCTATAGCTGTCGTTAGATCTGGGCACACAGACCGATAGCCATCGAATCCAGGAGGAGATGCACGAGGTTTAATCCTCGCATGAAAAGGAGTGGAGCTATCATATTTTTGCATTTCGGGGTTTGGCATTTCAGGAATCCCGATGACAAGAGACCGAGGTACTTCACGGTGAAAACCCTGAAGTCACGACACGCGACTTGCCTTTGGAGAAGAAACTTCGACATTTCAGCATATCGGGGTTTCGGATACTGGGAGGTCAAAGGAGAAAACATTTGTCGAGGAGGATCATGAAATCATGAATCCCGAAGTCCCGAAAATATCAGGACCATCCATCATTGGGAGGACACGTGGCAAGCGGTCAAGGTTTTAGAGAAATTCCCGAAAGGATGTGGGTCATTGATCGAGTTGGATCATAGCCGTTAGTTCAAGAGGGACATAGACCAAAAATTCGGTATTTTGGCATTTCAGCTACCGGGAGATACAAAGGGCAAGAGTCAAATATCTTGACCCACGAAATACTGAAAGGATCATGACCATCCAACATGAGGACATGTGGCGAGTGGTCGAGGTTCCGAGGAAATTCTCGAAAGGAGGGTTTCGGCATTTTGGCTACCGGTAATGCAAAGGGTAAGAGTTCAGGACTCTTGACCCACGAAATCCCGAAAAGATCTGAGTCATCGGATCAGGGGAGGCTCATAGCCGTTGATCCCAGGTTGGAGTGGAAGACTGGCATTTCTGGGAGCTTGAAGGGGCAAGGAGTTGTTGCAGTCGGGATCGCGAAGTCCCAAAACATGAAAACCCGAAAGAGTTCTAAGGAATAGCGTCAGGTCACGGGACAGGGTCACGTGGACAGGACCCAAGCAAGGAGCCGGTCGCAGATTTCGGCATTTCGGAGTTCAGTTATTCGACAACTCCGATGACAAGAATTCGGGGCACAGAGGATTGAAAACCCCGAAGTCGCGAAACGCGACGTGCCGTGGACAAGGAACCTCGAAGGAGTTCGACATTTCGAAATTTCGGGATTCGAATTTTCGGCCATCCTGAGGACAAGAAACCGGGCAATTCGGTGTTGGAAACCCCGATGTCTCGAAAACAACATATCTTTGGAGTGAGGCTGCGGTCACACGTTTCAGAAGTTCAGGATTCGGCATTTAGGTAATCCTGGGGACAAGAAGTCGGGCACTTGACATTGAAAGTCCTGAAGTTGCGAAACGCGACATATGTTCAGAGTTAGGCTGCGGTCACGGAGGAAACGATCACATGGACCGAGATGTGGGCCAGGGCTAATTGTCGATTGAGTCCATTTCGGCATTTTGGCATTTCGGAGTTTGGGGAATCGAAGGGTCAAGATACTTGACATCAAAACTCCTGAAATCATGAAACTCGAAATCCCTTTTCAGAAAGGGTCACGGTCATGTTTGGTGGTCGTGTGGAGGGGAAGACTCACGCCTGGTGCATTGCTTGTGCAGGTGGAGTTTTTGTAAAGGACCGGTGGATCTGATTCATTGAAGGTTCCAGCTGGGAACTAAAGGAGCCGCTTCGGCTCGAGGAGTAATCAGAACGATCCTAAGACCGGGAGGTCGTGCAGAACCTGTTGAGGCAGGAGGTTCTACGTTAGTGGCATAAGTCATATCCATTTGCAACGAGCCTCCTAGTTTGCTTACCCATGATCTAGATAAAAGAATTACATAATTGACAAGAACATCTGCCACAACTATATCCATCAAAACACTTCCCACAGGCATTTGGTCTAAGTGAACTACCAAATATTTTATCATCCCTAAACATATAACATTTCTTGCATCAAAGGAATACAAGTCATGATATGGTCTTGTGATTTGTAAACCTAGTTTCTCCATAACTATTTTTGGCATTAAATTGTGAGAATCCCTAGAGTCTAGCATGTAATTGTGTAAAAGATGTCCATGGATTGTTAAAGATATATAAAATGGGGTTATTGCTTCACCTATTTCCTCAATATGTGGACCAAACATAACAGTAGTTCTTTCATCTTGCAAATTGGATGTATTTGGTTGGGTTGTTGAATAGAAAAGTCAATCATTTTCATTACTTGTTTTCTATAGAGAGGATTTTTTGCAATTTCTAATAAAGAGAAAGGAATTCTGATTTTATTCAATTCATTTTCTAGATTAAAAGAATTATTTACCTTCTATGTTTCTTTATGTTCAACATGTGTTTTCTTTGCAACCTGTTGATCAGATTTTTGTTTTGCAGTTGTGATTTCTTTCCCTTTATCTTTATTTTTTATTTTATCTTGATGAGCTTGACTATTAAATTTATTTGCATTTACATTTGTTCTTGGTCTAAGGTCGTATTTTTTGTGCAAATCAACCTGTAAAGCATATGAGAAAACTCTATATTGAGATGATGATGCCTCATTTAGACTATTGTTATCATCTTCATTAAAATAAGAATTAAAGCTTAGATATTTCTCATAATCATCCTGGGTTACATAAACATAATAAATGTCGCCTTCCATCATATTAATTTCCTCATCAATATCTTCAACTTCATCTCCTTCAAAGTTATCAACCATATTTTCATTCTTTATAGGTGTTTGTATTGGTTGATATTCATTTCTCCTTTATCTTGGTAAAACTAGAGGAGGATTGAAAGGCTTTCTAAATTGATTTTGATTTCTGTTATCAGGCCTTCTCCTTTATGTTTCCATCTTATCCAGTTTATTTGATAAGTCTTTAATTATTCTGGACATTTCTTCAATTTTATCCTCTTGATTTTTGTTAGTACCAGATGTACCAACTTGTTCCTTTTGTTTTCTTCTTTCTCTTTCTCCTAATTCAATTCTAAATCTATCCTTTCCTGATGCAAGCATATTACATTCAATCTCTACAACATCATCTTGCATATCATTTAAGGTAGTATATCTTCTTTCTCTAAGTAACAAGGCAAATTCTGGATCAAAAGATCCAGCAAAGGTAACCTTTGTAGTCGGTTGTGAAGGCTTGACATCTGCAGGGATCTTATTGTAAATTTTATTAAATATTTTGATGAAATATGAAATAGATTCATTATGTTTCTTTTTTAAGCTCCTAAACTCAATTAAAAAATAAATATGATCCTTCTTTTCACCCCATTGTCTAAGGAAAACATATTCTAAAGCATTCCAAGAATCAATAGAAATAGGAGGCAATGCCTTGAACCAAGTTCTCACCTTACCCTCTAAAGTTTGAACAAGTATCCCTATGTATACATATACATGTTCAAGACCTTGATAAATGTTCAAGAGATGTGATCCCTTCATCCCCATTAAATCTTGGTAATAGTTTCAAATAATTGTCAAGAAAATTATGGAGATTACGAGGGAGATTCAAAGGGGCATATCTAGCAATGGATTTATTGAAAATTATTGGTGGGGGAGGTGGTTCCAGTTGTTTTTGAGGTTGTTGTTGTGGTATTTTCCCTACCATAACTAAACGATCAATTAACAACTATGAATTTTCAGGAGTGAGTGAATTAAAGAATACTGTAAATTCTTCTTCTTTTAAAGAATGACTTGGGGGAAGAGTTTTAGGAATTTCTAGATATTCTTCCTTAGGAGGTATGAAAGGAAAATTAGGAGATGTATGAGGAGAATTTTTTGGAGAAAAAATGGGTGAATTCTCAATAAAATATATTTGAGAAACAACAGTAGAATCCTTGAGGGAAATTCCAATGTATTTTTCAGGAAAGAATTCAATAGAGTGGGTTGTAGAAACAGTTAGAGATTGTTTCGGAGAGGTGGGAATAGATTCTTTGGGAGAATATGGGAGGGATGTGGAATTACATAAAAAAAATTGAATAATAATTTAAAATAATAGGATATTTTTCTTTAGATTTGGTCTCTTAAAAGAAGAAGGTTTAGCAACATAGGGTATATAAGAAGAATAAATGGGTCTTTGTTTAGGGTTTTTCTTGGACAATAATATTTTAGGATTTGCTACTAGGGTAGTCTTTTAGGGATTTGGGTTAGCCCTACTGTTTTTCTTTCCTGATTCCAGGATTAATAATGTGGATTCACCACGTGAAATATTTCAGCCATCCTAACTCTCGTTCCCCAGCAAGGAGTAGATTTTCTTTATTTTTCTACCCAGGGAAAATAAGGTTTCTTTAATTTGCTCCCTGACAATAGTGCCAAAAAAATGTTGTAACCCTTGATATGTTTTTGGATAGGAAATCATGCCAAGGCATCCATAGAATTATTGATTTGTTTAAATTGATATGTCCTAAAACATAGTATTTTTGTTGCTTTGTTGGGCCTATACCATTAGTCTTTAATTATTTAAAGATTAAGAATAGAAGGAAAAAAATTATATGTTCCAGACAATTAAAATTTTAAGAGAGTGAAAGGAGGAATAAAAGATAACAAAAGTGGATATTGAAGTAATGTATCTTTGATAAATATTACTTAACTTTTAGAATAGAAGAAATGATTAAAGAATATATTTCTAAACCAAAATGAAATTTAAACAGAAATGAATACTCCGTTCCTATTTAAAAAGGAATAATGAAATTTAAGAACAGGTCTTCTTAATACTCACAGTATTCTTGAAGAAATATGTAACCTTTAGAGATACCTTTTGCAGCTAATGATGGTAGTTGTAGTACTAAATCATCACAGTAATGGCAGTGGACACATTCAAGAGGAATTTAGAAGCATAAAAATAACATCAAGAAAAGGAACACATAGTCTAAAACATAAAAGTTTGAATCTTCAAAACTTGCAGAATTTTTATTAAAGCTCTATAGTCGGGCCTCCAAAACGATCCTTTACATCAAGTCTTCCTCATACATTTATACAATTTGGGTCATAACCAAATTTGGTTATCAGATCTTATTTTCTAGCCATTGGATTTACAAAAGATCAAATGACAGATGTTGTAATCTATGAATTTCTTCAACCACCTTTATGTGTCATCATGGGAGAAGTTTGAGGAAAAAATCCAAAGTTTTAATGGATGGATAATTAAATTATCTCATGTGAATATATGTGATATCAGCTCGGTGTATTTCTCATATGTAGGAGGATTTGAGAACAAATTTTTCATCTGCCAGAGGAGATGGAAGTCATCCATAAGTAAATCTACAATAGTTCGACCCCTTAATTTGTTATCCATGCCTTGAAATTTTGAATCACTTTATCTAGCAATAAATAAATAAAAATTATATTCTTCAAATGACAAGAATTTTCCTTTGTTACTCTAAGCTTAAGGCAGTCCCATTTTTTCCATCTTTTCAAACATGTGGGTAAATACGTCTATGACCCTTTTCACATTGATGCATTTATTCTGAGCTATCTGCAATAGATGTTTTTTTGTGAAGATATTTTCATCTTCCATTACCATTGTAGTTCTATCTTTTACACCTTTTCTTATAAGCAGTTCATTGGAATTAGAATTTAAAAACTTAATCATTCAGGTAGAAACCTGAGGCCTTGTTCCTAATTATGTAAATGCTTTCTTTAAGGTATCATCAACTTCATCTGTCAATAGAATCTCATTATCAATTATCTTGAAATAATCCCAGATTTTACTAACTTCATTAATGATCTCATCCCAAATGATATGTTTATCCCCTATCAGATATGGACTTCCATACAAATTATCCTCCATTTGATCTATGTTTGTTTTCATCTTTGTCTTCAGCTTTTGATATTTTTCAATAACTTTGTCTTTGTCCTTGATTTCTTCATTTTTTGATGCAATGGTTTTCTTCAATTTATCAATTTCGGCTCCTTTCATATTAAATTCTGCCAATGCCTTTGATAATCTTGCTATGGGGTTAGATGATTATGTTGAATGTAACAAATGAGATCATCCCTTCAAATTTTCAATCTGCTTGGCATAAAAATCAATGTGTTCTTCCATCTGCACCATTTTCTTCAAAAGTTGATATTTTTTTGCTTGGACTACTTGTAGTTATGGGGTTTGTACATGGTCAAATCATGGGATGTTTATCTTTTTCTTCATTACTTGGATCTCTTTATCTTTTTTTTCATTAGTGCTTGTATAGATGCTCCATATTTTGGATTAGCTCCTAGTTCTATTATCCATTGTTCTAACTCCTCCACTCTTATTTGTATGGTTCTAGTGGCTAGGCTAACTTTTCATTTTTTAATTGAGTCCTGAGCTTTTCATTTATGACATGAAACTTCTTGATTCCTATATTGGCTATCATAGCATCCTTGTTTATCATTTCTGTAGTTTTTATATGCAAAACAAATTTATCCAATGGATGGACTACATTCAGATCAATTGAAATGTATGTTACCTTTTTCTTCTCTTTTAGCTCCATAATTGCTATATTTAATCTTCCTTTATCATAATCCACAGCTGAGATCATCCTGGTCTGATATGGATCATGATCATAAACTCTGGTAATCATATTCTTTTTAATACTTGCACCTACTTTTCTGATCTCCATGAACTGATGAACCTGTTCTATCTGTTTTGTTTGATCAATAATCCCTTACTCTGTTTCACTTTGACGTTCTAAGCTCTTGAGTTTTTCTGATGATGTTACTTCTACAGTCACAACATGGTCCTTTTTTCTTGGTATTGTTTCTTCCGGTAACTTTAGATCCTCTTCTTCCTCCAGTGCTTCCATTTTTTGTCTTTTTCTTGATCCTTCTTCATCTGTTCCAAAATCTTTTAGGGTTGATTCTACAATATTTATTTTTTATATATTCTTGAACTATTGTGGTGTTTGTGTAATTGGAGACTTTACATATTGAATTGATGATTTACCATGGACTTGTAAAATGTTTTGTACATCTTGCCAACTATCTTGATTCACCAATAGCTCTAGCTCAACTTTTTGTTGATGTTGATAAGGATCTTGCCCATGCGAGATTCTTTTTGAAGAGATAATACCATGGGGGTCATAATTTCATGTTTCTCCCTATTGAAATCTTGAGGCTAAGAGAAGCTTTGTTGTTACCTACAATGTTGATCTGGTATTGACAATGAAAGCACCTACCGCCTTCTATAATTTGAAACTTGCCTTATATTTATTTGACACAAAATTAATTTCATATGAGTTCAATCTTTGCCTAACATATTCGAGAGAAAAAATTCAGGTAGTAAAGAAAACATGAAAGAGGAAAGGACAAAGTTGACAACCATAAATTATGATTTTAGTATGATGTTCAAAAATGTACCACTCACCCACTTTCTTATATTGGCTTAACTGTATTAGTTTTTTGCATTCAAGAAATATTATGGGGGGGGACTTCATTGTATATGATTTGGTAGGATTTAGACATAAATCGGTCAACATACTATGAAAATCCAACATTCAAAGACTCATTCTTAATCATATAAGTCCAATGAATGATTGAAGTTGGGTTACCAATATCGTCTTCGACCTTTAACCTTAGATGCATAAAATGGAAAGCTTGAGAGAACAGGGAAAGGTAAACCATGTAAGATTGGTATCTAAAGAGTCTAAGAGATTCAAATTATGAGAGTCAATAATGAATTTAATCTGCCAAGAATTTGGCATAATTAAATATAGAGATGGGTTTGGTTGTAATTGGGAAAATGGAAACCATAATTCCTGACACAAACTCATCAATTGTTGAGTCATTGCTTTTTCCCAAAATTGAAAAAATCATAGAAATGTTTTTTTGTGAAACTTCAGGAAACAAATTGGATTCAATAACAACATCAACATCATGAACATCAAATTTTTTGCAGAGATACAACTATAACAGGGTAACCCTTTCCTCTGGTTTTAGTTCTCTGAATAATTTTGCATATATAAACTCGTTTAACGCTTCATCGTCATGGTTTAATGGACATCTCATCATTTCGACGATGGATTGAGGAGTTAATTCGATTAGGAGAAACCTAGTTGCAGAAATTATGGATCTCTTCAAAGGGATGTAGTTTGAAGCACACCAGACTACAAAATTTTGGAAATGGTAGATTTGAGGCACTAAAAACTTGGCTAAGTCAGATTCCCAGGTGTTGTAATGATCGACTATATCCCTATAACTCCGGTTAGTCTATTGTTGTAACTCAAAAATTTCAAAAGATATGGCATGGTCGGAAATATCCTTGTCTTTGTCAACTAGGTCTTCCTCTACAATATTCATGTTTTCTTTGAATTTAGATGACTCAGAAGATTCCATTCTAGATAAGAAAATTGGGAGAGAATATAGGTTTAAAATTACATGTAGAGGAGATTGATTGGGACAAGTTTTAGGTTGGAATGACAATGGAGAATGGTGTTCGAACAATTTACAAGGTGCCGGAATAAATTTTTGAGAGCTTGAACTGTTTGCAAATCTCAAAATAAACTAAATATTTTATCTTTACCCTTTTAAATCGAAAGTGGATATGTTTCATTTTATGATTGGTGAAAATTTAATTAAAATAAAATTTGAATTTGAATTTTACCTTTTCTGCTAACTGGCATCACGCTAGACACACGTCGGTCTCATGCCAATTGCAGGGGAGTCGAGCATAGTTAGGATAATTACATGCAAGGGGCGCAACTCATGGATGAGCGCCACATCAAAAATTATTTGACTTGGGTTGAGTTCTCTCCCCCCCCCTCCCTTATGTTAAGCGTTGAGCATACAGGGGAGGGTGGGCGCAATCCATTGTGGATCGTCTATCTGATGGTAAGAGTGTGTGATTAAATCTACGAGTAACATACATTTTATTATTTTTGAAATTGAATAATAATAAGACTAAACATAAAATATAAAAAAGGTTTTGAATAAACCTTTAATATATTAAAAGTTTGAAATAAAATAAACTAATCCTAAACACTAAACTCTAATAAAATGAAATTTTATTATAACATTTTTAATTTTAACTAATTCCCAAATTTTTATTCAATATTTATAAAGACCTAAAACTTCCTAAACATAAAATTTTAAGGTTTTAGGGAAAATTTATCCCATGTTACAACACACTCAAAATGGTGTTTGTATCAACAACTTATGAGCATTTTAAGTTCCAAAAAAGAGGTCTAGCCTTGAGTTTTGGGGAACAAATGAAAGTCACTAGCATCAAATAGAGTAATTCACTGGTTACAAAATTCCATTGTGTAGAGAACTAAAAAATACACATTTTGCAAAAAATTCTATCGAAAATCGATGGTGTGTGACAAAGTTGTGGCAATTTAAAAATCAACTTCAA
The DNA here is from genome assembly GCA_009831015.1 of Picea engelmannii. NCBI lineage: Eukaryota > Viridiplantae > Streptophyta > Pinopsida > Pinales > Pinaceae > Picea > Picea engelmannii. Next base: position 314,062 of record ML777665.1, read on the forward strand.
AATCTTGGTGTTAATCCCCACAATCTAAGCTTAGTGCCACATGGAAAAATCTGAATGGTATGAATGGAACCCACCATATGTTGGCATAGAAATATACAGAGTCTGACATGGCATGTAATGTACCCACTTCCCAGGTAAATCAAGAATTCACGTTCTTGATGGATTTTCAAGTTCTGATACCATTCTTTAAATAAAGAAACATGAAACCAATGCATCCAACTAACAAGAACATGTTAAGCTATAAAATAAAACCATAATAGGCTATGCATAACATTAACAACAAACATGCATGATATAAACACATATCTCAAAGATAATAAATACACAGCGGAATATAAATTACAAAGAAAACATAGAGAGAGTTTATATTTTCAAATAATCCTTCACCAATTGGCTACAAACATCAAACATTTCACCCAACCAGAGACATTATTGTTCTAGATCTCAACAGTAGGTCACTCTCGATCCATGGATATGAATCCACAAGGACGGGTCCTAAGTTGACTTTATCACACACAACTAACTATCAAGCATTAATAGTTTTCCCAGTCGCATAACAATCCTAGTTTACTATATCTCTTCCCCTTCAACCTACACAATCCAAAGAAATGAACCCCTTTATCTGCAATGCAGTCCCTCAAGTTGTTCCACTTCTTTTCCAAGGCTCCAGTGCTACTGTTCAGGAAATCTCAATGCAGGAAACCCCAAGGATTCTCAGTTGTGGACAGTTCTTTCTCAACTTCCATCTCTAATGCACATAGTCATCTGTTCCTTTCTAGAATAATCAGCAGTTACTTATAGCCAACAAGAAATGGCTCGTATCTCCCATAATTCATTTCACATGCCTAGATCAAGACCAAGAATGAGCAAGAATGAATGAGGAACCAAAATGAGTGAGTAACAATGAATTACCAACCCCCAAATAGCCCAAAAGCAGGGTTTATATAATTACATGCAATAAATCACCATGTGGCCTTCCCCAAGAAGATCATATAACCATGTTTCCCCAACCAATACCAATATGGGTGAATAAAATATATAAAAAAATACTTATCCCTTTAGTCCCATATCTCGTGGAATCATAGCCCCCAATCTCTTTCCTTGTCCATCTTGCAACCAACAATGTATTTTATTATTAATATTCACATTCTTACATTTCTAGGCTCTCCGGACTTTTTAACTTTACAAGAACTCAAAATACAAAAAATTAAAAAATTAAAAAAAAAAAAAATACATTATTAATCTAGGGACTCAAAATTGGGGCATTACATTCCCCTCCCCCTTATTTTGGCACTGCCCTCGTGCATAAAAAAACAGAAATCAAAATTTCAAAAGTCTTCAAAAATTCGTGGATACCCTTCCCTCATGGAATCCTCATGCTCCCAAGTAGCATCTTCAGGATCATAGCATACCCACTAAACCTTTACCAATCCTATGGTTTGATTCCTGAGCACCTTGACCTTCCTGCCTAATATGTGCACTGACTGGACTTGAAATTATCCTTCTGGATCCATCTGAATCAAATTCCAACCAATAAAATGGTTAGGATCATGCACATACTTTTTCAACAAAGAGACATGAAATACATTATGTATATCCATGGAAGCAGGCAATGTAATCATGTATGATATTGGCCCTATAGCTTGGTATAATTGCCCAACTTTAATGAATTGTACTTGGAATTCGCTTTCAAAATCACATGCTCTCCCACTTTAAATTATCTAGCTTTCCTATTCTTATCTACATAACTCTTTTGTCTATCTTGTGTTTCTTTCAAATTCTGTTTAATTTTAATCATTTGGTCTTCCATATCTTTGAGAAATTCTAGCCCAAGTACCACTTAGTTTGTGGGGTTGTCCCAACTCACTAGAGTACTACATTTTCTACCATACAAAGCTTTAAATGGGATCATCATAAATGAAGCTTGATACCCATTATTGTAGGAAAACTCAACCAAATACAAGTAATCTTCCCACTTAGATGGTTTATCCATCACATACATTCTCAACATGTCTTCAATTACTTGGTTGATTGTCTTTGTCTCACCATCTAATTGTGGATAGTATGTTGTGATAAAATTCAGATTCGTACCAAATCCTTTAAATAATCCCCTCCAAATTTTGAAGTAAACTTTGTATCTCTTTCTTAAACAATTGCCTTATCTATTCCATGCAACCTAGCAATTTCCCTCATGTAAATTTCTGCAATATTAGATGGTGTATGAGTCATTTTTACAGGGAAAAAATCACCAGTCTTTGTCAATTTATCCACCACTACCATTATTGAATCATGTTTTCTTGTTGTCTTGGGCATTTTAGTAATAAAATCAATGGTTACCACTTCCCATTTCTTCTCTAGAATTGGAAATGGTTGTAGCAAACCCGTTGAGTATCTATGCTCAACTATTACTCTCTAACATTCCATACACATGGAAATGTAATCAACAACATCCTTCTTCATTCCTGGCCAAAAGTATTGGTTTCTTATTGTTGCAATTTTTTTCTCGTAACCAGGACGTCTGGCTTATGGAATATTATGTTTTTCTTTCAATGCCAAATTCCTAAGTTCTCTAGAACTAGTAACATAAATTATGTTTTTATGAATAAGTACTCCATATTCTTTCATATTATATTCTTTAAATTTTTGTATTATATTCTTTTACATGTAGGTAGTTCTAGTTTGTGATAGCAACATCTAAAATTCTACTATTTAAATCTAAACTATATGCATACTAATGGTTGTAGCACGCATGATATGTACTCTTTTATCGAGTGTATTAGAAAAAATATATTATTTTCCTTTGATATTATTGATTTCAAAGTCATACTCACTTAAAAATTCTAACCATCTTGTCTTCCTGGCATTTAAAGTTGGTTGCTCAAAAAGATATTTCAAATCACTATGGTTTTTCCTTAATTCAAATTTCTTCACCATTAAATAATGTCTCCACATATTCAATTCATTAACTGTGGCAACAAGCTCCAAAACATGTGTGGCATAATTCCTCTCGTGTTCTATAATATTTTTGGACTCATAACTAATGCTATGTCCATTATGAGTGAGGACTCCACCAAGTCCTTCTTTGCATGCATATGTGCATACCACAAAATTCTCATTTGGGTCAGTAATCTTCAAAATAGGTTCACTGGTAAGTAACTCTTTCAACAAATTGAAATTTTGTTCATACTTTGTTGTCCATTCAAACTTGATTCCCTTCTTTTTTAAAGAAATGATGGGATGAGCAATTTTAGAGAATCCTTCTATAAATATCCTATAGTATCTACCTAATTCCATAAAATATTTGACTTCTGAAATATTCCTTGGTGCTATCCATCCTCTAATGGCTCCATTCTTCTTTGAATCTACTACAATATCTTCCTTTGATATAATGTGCCCCAAATAATGGATCTGCTCTTGAAAAAAAGAGCACTTGCTTAGCTTGTCATAAATTTGATGTTCCCTTAGAACTTGCAGCACCAATCTCAAATGATGTTCATGCTCTTCCTTGAACATATAATAGATAAGTATGTCATCAAAGAACACAATGAAAAACTTATCCAAATAATTTTTGAATATGACATTCATTAAGCACATAAAGACAGTGTTGATGATTAAAATCGCAATGATGAATTCTGCCTGCAAAGGATTGCTAAAGCGTTATTATTTAATTATGATAATAATATAATACTAGTAGGTGGCACCCCCTTGTAGACTAGAGGCGCGGGGATAGACATATCACACATATTTTGTTGTTTTTATGATTTTTCCTACACAGTCCTACATTTTGATGCAATCTTGGTTTCATTTGGTGTGATAAGGAGTGGTTAATGCATTATTGTTGAATGTTGTTGGTAATCACTTGTGACACGGAACAGTTTCTATGGGTATGAGGATCATGTTGTTTCCAGGTGTTGTGTTATAACCTTGTCACTAATTTGTATATTTATTACTTATCCACATATATAAAAGGGATAATTAAATGGGAGCTTATTCAAAACAAAGAAAAAAACTATGAAAAGGTTCTAGAGTTATAGCAAAAGGAAAGGAACTATATATTAATCCTTAAGCTATGATAAAAGACTACATGCAAACTTTGAATGAAAGAATTAATGGGTACAAGTGTTAGTCCTAGCTATTATGTTATTTTTTTGGTTAAAGGACTACCCAAATTTTATTAAATTTGAATGGAGGCACATATAGCAATGTTGATGTGATTATTGTGTGGAGTTATGGCAAAGGTTAATGTAGAGATATGAAATATCTCGAGTGGCGCACTATGCAATATATATTGATGCAGGAGCATCGCAGTCACATAAAAAAGGCGCAGATGTGGAATCGGAATCTATGCCTCAACACATCAGAGGAGCTGAACCGATCCTTTAACCAACTTAGTGGTGATGGAGTTTTTTTGGTTTTGTCGTTAATTAAATTTAATAGTCTGAAAAGTCGGGTCACCATTTGAAATGACGCCACCGAATGTAAATCCTTACACGACTGTAAATGTATTACAGGTGTGGGATCTTAGCCTAATTAATCATTAGGTTTCATTAATTGAGTAGGTAACAGCTTGAACAAAATGTAATAGTATTTAGATAGGAGGAAGAAGAGCAAGGAAGCTCTGGGTCTTTAGACAAATTTTCAGTCTGTAATTGCAAGAGATAGGGACTATACTTATGTTTTCTCTTTGAAATTGAATAGAACAGAGAAAATTGACCCACATACGCAGTGTGATATTTGTTATGTGTTTTGACTATGTTGTTATGCGTTGTGAATGCATGATGTTCATAGTGTAGGAATGAATAATTGAATGTGTTCAATTATTTCTCTTTTGTAAGGTTATGCAAGGTGTGCATGCAGAGCGCAAGGAGTGCATGTGAAGAAGTCTTTTTCGACTTAAAATCTCAGAAGAGATAGCGGAGAGATTTCATATACAGAGTTTGCATATCGAGTGTAAGGAGTGCGCACAAGAACAAGCTTGTGTTAACGTTTGAAATCTCAGAAGGTTGAGCGTAGAGTATGCCAGGAGGGCGTCAGGAAGTCTTTTTATAAATACATAGAACACAAGTGTGTGAAGGGCCAAGGTCACGTTCCATTGATAAATCTCAGGAGGAATAGTGGATTTAATCCTCAAGAAGAAATACTTAGAAAGGTTTCTAAGTCTTGAAGACTTGAAGTGTTAAGAGAAGGAACGCAGAGATTGAAATCCCTAAGGAGAATTGAGGGTCAAGATCCATTCAGAAAGAGATGAAATATTTCAAGCCATTAGATCTCAGAGAAACAACGCACTGATTAGCCATGAGGAGTCATCAAAATTTCGCAGAACCAGAAGGCAAGGAAGAAGTGGAGTGAAATTTGTGAAATCTTGAAACGCAAAATCCCAAAATCATCAGGATCGTTCGTTGAAGGGATATGTGGCAAGAGAGTAGTGTTTCACTGACTTGCAGGGTGAAAAAGGTCAAAAGGTGGAGTAGTGGAAAATTCGCGAAATCCAACATTGAGGAAGGACATGCAGCAACCAGTTAGTATTTCATTAATTCGTGAATTGGGAAGTTGGAGATAGAAGGTTGTGAGAACTCGCGAAATGTGAAATCGCGATTCGATCACAGCCATTGGCTGGAGAGCTGTTGGTGACCGTTGATTTGGTGCCCCGAAATTTCACAATTTCGGATATCGGAGGATCAAGAGAATAGAGGTGAACCGCCTCAGAAGTTTGTGAGTCACAAAATCCCGACGCACTCGGAAGGTTAGCCCCAAGTTATAGCTGGAGGTCATGTTGGCGAAAGTAAAGGGAGTAGCTAATACGAGTTAAACCTGTAACGACCTCCTCGTTACGACAACAACTCTGAGAACAGGTGCAATTTTTTTTTATTTTTTTTTTATTTTTTTGTTTCAGGTGTGTGCGCGCGTGTAGAAGTAACAAACACACTTGACTCTACGTCGTCACTCGACAACCAACAAGACGCAACCATGATGTTCAGCACAAGAACACTGAAAGCACACAACGAGTAACTGCAACAATGTACGACCATAGGCATGAGGCGCACAACACAAACATTAAGACATACTGGGGGTGCACAGTAAGAACACAGAGGGAAGAATCCATGGTGTTAGGGTTACTATTTCTGCACAGGAAAGCAGGGCGTTTAGTCTTATGTCTTCTCGAAAGAAGATTAGACAGGCTCCTAGCCGACTGCTCGGGAAGAAACTAGTAACCTGACCTAGAACAAGATGCAAGCAAGATGAACACAACAAGACGATCCCGACATATCACAGTGACAACAGGAAATAAACGCCCCTAGACATAAGGCGTACAACTAGCAGCTGTAAGGAGACAAAGACACCAGGTGTTAAGTACAGTACAGTCGCAGATGGAAGAATCCAACAGTAGAGTTTACTATTTCTGCACAGAAAAGCAGGGCTTTTAGTCTTATGTCTTCTCAAAAGAAGATTAGACAGGCTCCTGGCCGACTGCTCAGGCAGAAACTAGTAATCTCTGT
>ML777665.1:322532-399331 GCA_009831015.1 Picea engelmannii
CAACTGATCTGAGAAATAATAAAAAAATATGCCCAACGAAAGTGCCAGAGCGAATACCATTACAAGTTTTAATTCCATAAAATATCCAGCAATGAGATCGCCAGAACCAACATTCAGAGCATCTTAACCAACAAAAGTTTTCCAGAAACAATATCACTATAGCATACAAGGACGAATTACAACAGCTGAAGCAACATCTTACACTAATACATCATAATCGTCGAAGTAAATAACTAGGCAGTCTACTCTACTAAACACATGAGCATACCGTTGCCTTGTGCCCGCTTCGGATGATGTCCCGCGCTCTGTGCCGCATCCCGCGCTCCGTGCCGCTCCCGCTCCCCGACCGCAGAAAGCTCACCGGTACCTCCCAGCCAATCGCTAGGGGTACTCTGCTTCCCCCTTAGCCCCCCGAACCGCAAAGGGGCCACACCAGATCCAGAGATAAGACTAGCTTATTAGCTCGCCTCCAAGGCTGAGCTACCACTCCAATACAACTGAGAAATTCCCAACTCCTCACAAGAAAACAGTCAAGCCACAATCCGGCAGCGTAACGTTATGCTAACCGTTCATCCTCTTCTTCCTTCTTTTCCCCTTCTTTTATAGAAATTTGAGACCCACCTACTTTCCTAAATCATTATTAATTTAATTTTTAATGACAATCCTCTAAAAATTCTCTGTCGTCCAAGTGCCACTCATCCCCCACGTTTCTCCAAAATTTATTTTCTTTAAAAATATTAAAAGACTTAATTACCTCACCCCCCCTATAGTCGCTCCTAAAATTACTCATAGGGTTCCTAGATCCCCTCTCATGCTTTTAATAACTTTCCTAAAATGAAGTTGCTGATTTTTAGTAACTCCTTAATTGTTGATTCATTTTTGCTTTTTACCCTATGTCCCCTACTTTCCATATTAAGTTTCCTTTATTACACAGTGGAGTAGTGGAAAATTCACGAAATCCAAATCCGCGAAGTGATCGTAGTCGTTCATTGAGGAAGGACATGCAGCGACCGGTTAGTATTTCATTAATTCGTGAATCGGGAAGTTGGAGATAGAAGGTTGTGAGAACTCACGAAATGTGAAATCGCGATTCGATCACAGCCATTGGCTGGAGAGCTGTTGGTGACCGTTGATTTGGTGCCCCGAAATTTCACAATCTTGGATATCGGAGGATCAAGAGAATAGAGGTGAACCACCTCAGAAGTTTGCGAGTCACGAAATCCCGACGCACTCGGAAGGTTAGCCCCAAGTTATAGCTGGAGATCATGTTGGCGAAAGTAAAGGGAGTAGCTAATACGAGTTAAACCCCTTTCACAATTTCGGGACTCGAGAGTTCGAAGGATGAGGAGTCAATTAACTCATATCGCCGATAATTGAAGTCGCAACGCACCTTTTCAGTTAAGTGTGTGGTCACGGGTGTGGTCACTTGGAGGAGACTGGTATTTTGGTGCTTAAGCATGCAAGAGGAAGTCTGCAAAGCCTGTGGATTGTTGCTGAAAGGTTCCAACAGGGAATCGAAGGTTGTTTCAAGTCGGCCTTGAGAATATCCTAAGACCAAGAGGTCATGCGGACCTTGGAGAGGAGGGGGGTCTGCATCAAGTGGTATCAGAGCCTGAAAAATATTTGAAGTTGAACTCAGTGTGTTAGGAATAGTTGAAGCGATGCCGCCAAGAATACGCACAGGACCACCTATGGAAAATCGTGTTGTAGAAAGAGAAATGAGAGAACTTTGCGCAAGGTTGGAAGTGATGGAAGCTATACAAAGGAGAATACCTGCCGCTAAATATTTCAATGATGCGGAAAGAGAAGAAATAGAAGTTGAAGAAATTATAGGGGAAGATGCGGCTGAAGAACGCTTATTGAAAGTTGTTGTGAAGTTGGGAGCTAGAGAAAAGATGGATGTCCCAATGTATGAAGGTAACTTGGACGTCGAAGAGATATTGGACTGGATAAGGTCCCTGGATAAGTATTTTGACTATGAAGATGTCGATGAAGGAAGGAAGGTGAGACATGATGTCACCGGACTAAAGGGACATGCAACACTGTGGTGGGATGAACTGCAGGCATAAAGGAGAAGCAAAGGCAAACAAAAGATAAAGGATTGGGATAGGATGGTAGCCAAATTGAAGGCTAAATTCATACTGAGGGATTATCATATAGAGTTGTTCAGAAAATTGCAGAACTTGAGACAGAGGGGTATGACAGTGAAAGAGTATACAAAAGAATTTTATAGGCTGAATATTAGGACTGGACAACGAGAGAAGGATGATGAAAAAGTTGCCAGGTATATAAATGGTTTGAGGTATAAAATTCAGGATGAGATTAGTATGATGACTATGAGAACAGTGGAAGATGCTTATCAGATTGTACTGAAGGAAGACGAAAAGTTGGCCAGAAACCATATTCAAAGAAACAGAAGCAGAGGCTTAAATAGAGATAAGGGAGTTGTCTATGATAAGACACTGAGAGCTAAGAATGAGAATGAGAATCCATATGGTTTCTTTGAAAGAGGAGGAAGTTCTCAAAGAAGACCGTTTGGTGGGAGAAATTATTTTCCTCGAGGAAGAGGAAGAAGTAGAGGAGGTGGAGTTAAATGTTATGCATGTGGAAAGACGGGACATATGTCTTGGGAATGTCCTAAGAGGAAGAGAGAAGGAGGAGGAGAAGCACACATTTTAAAATCCCAGAAGAATGTGGAAGCAGAGGCAGCAGAAGGAGGACAAAATATTATGATGAGGAAAGTTATTCTGAAGAGAAAGAAATAGAAGACTCAGTTCAGTGAACGAAGTTGTTTAGGACTGCTTGTAAGACAAAGGACAAAGTTTTCAAGATGATTATAGATAGTGCGAGTATTGATAACTTAGTATCAACAGAGATGGTGGAGAAATTGTATCTGGAGACAACTGCACACCCAAGTCCATACAAAGTATCATGGTTGCAGAAAGGACATCAAGTAATGGTAAGTCGACAATGCAAAGTTGAATTTAAAATAGGAGGCTATAAAGATGAGATTCTGTGTGATGTAATTCCTATGGATGTTTGTCATATTTTGTTGGGGAGACCATGGCAGTTTGATAGGAATGTTATTCATGATGGGAGGAAAAATACTTATACTCTGGAGAAAAATGGTAGAGCCCACATGTTACTGCCAATAGAAGAAAAAAAGAAAGGGAAGAAGCCAGCACAAGAATACTTCTCATGAGTGGGAAGGAACTCTTGAATGAGATCAAGAAATATTAGGAAATGCAATTTGTTGTAGTAAGGAAACCAAGAGTTATCCTTACCAATACTTTTGTGGATGATTTACCTGAAGAGATTCAAGAATTGTTGGATAATTTTGCTGACATAATAGTGGATGAGTTGCCTCACTCATTACCACCCATTAGGAGTATTAGTCACCATATTGACTTGATTCTAGGAGCCATTTTACCAAAAAACGCATCGTATAGGTTGACACCTCAAGAGAATGAAGAAGTTAAGAATCAAGTTCAGGAGTTGTTGGATAAAGTTTTAGTCAGAGAAAGTCTAAGCCCATGTGCAGTGCCAATTGTATTAAGTCCAAAGAAGGATGGAGGATGGAGAATGTGTACAGATTCCAGATCCATCAACAAGATAACCATCATGTATAGATTTCTTTTACCCAGGATGGATGATTTGATGGATTTCTTGAGTGGAGCAAGCTATTTTTAAAAAATAGACTTGAAGAGTGGATATCATCAGATAAGAATGAGAGAGGAAGATGAATGGAAAGCAACATTCAAGACAAATGAAGGTTTGTATGAATGGCTAGTAATGCCATTTGGATTGACAAATGCTCCAAGAACATTTATGAGGTTGATAAATGAAGTACTGAAGGACTTCATAGGTAAATTTTTCATTGTATATATGGATGATATATTAGTTTTCAACAAGATAGAGGAAGAACATTTAAAGCACTTGACATTAGTGATGAGGAAATTGCAGCAAGAAAAGTTGTTAATAAACTTGAAGAAAAGTTATTTTATGAAGACATAGCTCATATATTTGGGTTTTGTGATCTCTTCAAATGAATTGAAGATGGATCCAGAAAAGGTGAGAGAAATTAAAGAATGTTCGTCACCCAGGAGTATATTTGAGGTACGAAGTTTCCATGGTTTAGCAAGTTTTTATAGAAAGTTTATCAGAAATTTTAGTGGTATATGTGCACCTATGATGGATATTGTGAATAAAAAACATAACTCTTTTAACTGGACAGAGGAGGCTGAGAAAATTTTCAGATGACAACCAGTTCTGGTTTCACCAGATTTTGGAAAAACATTTCAAGTGAGGTGTGATGCAAGTGGGATAGCCATTGGAGCAGTTTTGAGTCAAGATAATAGTTCAATTGCTTATTTCAGTGAAAAGTTGAATGATGCTAAGGAGAAATATTCTACATATGATAAGGAATTTTATGCAGTGATTCAAGCTTTGAAAAAATGGAGACATTATTTAATTCCAAAAGAGTTTGTCTTGTATAGTGATAATCAAGCTTTGCAATTTATTGCTAGACAAGAGAAGTTGAATCAGAGACATGATAAATGGGTAGAATTCATGCATAATTTTACTTTTGTCATCAAACATATTTCTGGAAGTGCTAACAAAATTTCAGATGCTTTGAGCAGGAGAATTTTGGTTGTACAGGAATTTCAAGTGAAGACCTTAGGGTTTGAGTACCTTAAGGAAATGTATTAGGGAGATTCAGATTTTAAGGAGGCTTATGAAGCATATGGAAATCCTTTGTTGAGGGATAACAACTCATGGTCAGAATATTTGATCCAAGATGGATTTTTGTTTAAAGGAAGCCAATTGTGCATACCAAGATGTTCAATGAGAGATAATTTGTTAAAAGAAAAACATAGTGGAGGCTTAGCCGTACATTTTGGTTATGACAAAACATTTGCACAAATGAGTAGTTTGTATTATTGGCCATGTATGAAGGCAGATGTGAAGAAATTTGCATACTGATTTAAAGTTTGTCGACATGCAAAAGAAAAGAGACAAAACACTAGTTTGTATCAGCCATTGCCTATTCCAAAAGGGCCTTGGGATGCAATTAGTATGGATTTTGTATCGGGATTACCTAGAACCCAGAAGGGAAGTGATTCCATATTTGTTGTGGTCGATAGATTTTATAAGATGGCACATTTTATACCATGCCATAAAACAAATGACACTACACACATAGCCAATTTGTTTTTCAGAGAAGTTGTGAGATTACATGGATTGCCCGGAAGCATAGTTTCAGACAAAGATACTAAGTTTGTGGGACACTTTTGGAGGACTCTATGGAAGAGGCTGGGAACTAATTTATCATTTAGTTCAGCATATCATCCTCAAATAGATGGACAGACTGAAGTGGTGAACAGGAGTCTGGAAAATTTGTTAAGAAGTTTATTTACTGGACAAGGTCGTCAGTGGGATCAGATTCTGGCACAGGCAGAATTTGCATTTAACAATTCAGTTAATAGGAGCATTGGAAAAAGTCCATTTGAAATAGTATATGGAAGACAGCTGAGAGGAGTTGCAGAATTGAGATAATTGAAGCAAGATGAATTCAAGAGCGCTGGAGCAGAATATTTTGCTACAGAAACGCAAAGACTTCATGATCAAGTTAAGAAGCAGATACAGGATAGTAATCAAAAATATAAGGACATAGTCGATTAGAAAAGAAGGGAAGTTCAATTTGAAGTGGGAGATGAAGTTTTAGCTCATTTGAGGAAGGAGAGGTTTCCAAGAGGAACATATAATAAGTTGAAGATGAAGAAGATAGGACCATGCAAGATCCTTAGAAAATTTGCAGCAAATGATTATGAGATAGAGTTGTCGGACAATGTTGGAATATCACCGATATTCAATGTTGCATATTTGTATCCTTATAACAGAGATGACACGGTAGAATTGGATTATCAGGAAGAAATTTAGTGGGAAGAACAGATGCCTACTATAGAAAAACCTCAGATGGAGAAAAGTTTAGAACAGAGAGTTGGAAGGAAAACCAGAAGAAAGATGTATCCTAAATATTTGGTAAAATGGAAAGATCATCCAGTGGAAGATTCAAGTTGGGTAATTGAACCTGATATTTTGAAGCATGGCAGAACAATGCGAGAGCTCATGGAAAAGAGTCCATGAATATTTTGGACAGAGGAGTATGATGCATGAGCATTGCAGTCACATCAAAAAGGAGCAGACGTGGAATCGGAATCGATGCCTCAACACATCGAAGGAGCCGAACGGACCCTTTAACCAGCTTAGTGGCAATGGAGTTTTTTTGGTTTTGTCGTTAATTAAATTTAATAATCTAAAAATTCATGCCATTGTTTGAAATGATGACACTGAATGTAAATCCTTACACGACTGTAAATGTATTATAGGTGTGGGATCTTAGCCTGATTAGTCATTAGGTTGCATTAATTGAGTAGGTAACCGCTTGAACAGAATGTAATAGTATTTAGATAGGAGGAAGAAGAGAGAGGAAGCTCTACGTCTTTAGACAAATTTATCAATCTGTAATTGCAGGAGATAGGGACTGTACTTATGTTTTATCTTTGAAATTGAATAGAACAGAGAAAATTGACCCACATACGCAGTGTGATATTTGTTATGTGTTTTGACTGTGTTGTTATGCATTGTGAATGCATGATGTTCATAGTGTAGGAATGAATAATTGAATGTGTTCAATTATTTCTCTTCTGTAAGGTTATGCAAGGCGTGCATGCAAAGCACAAGGAGTCTGTGTGAAGAAGTATTTTTCGACTTAAAATCTCAAAAGAGATAGTGGAGAGATTTCATATACAGAGTGTGCATATCGAGTGCAAGTAGTGCGCACAAGAACAAGCTTGTGTTAAAGTTTGAAAGCTCAGAAGGTTGAGCGTAGAGTATGCCAGGAGGGTGTCAGGAAGTCTTTTGACAAAGACATAGAATGCAAGTGTGAGAAGGGTCGAGGTCAAGTTTCGTTAATAAATCTCAGGAGGAATAGTGGCTTTAATCCTCAAGAAGAAATACTTAAAAATATTTCTAAGTCTTGAAGACTTGAAGTGTTCAGAGAAGGAACGCAGAGATTGAAAGCCCGAAGGAGGATTGAGGGTCAAGATCCATTCAAAAAGAGTCGAAATCTTTCAAGTTGTTAGATCTCAGAGAAAAAATGCACTTATTAGCCGCGAGGAGTCATCTGAATTTTGTAGAACCAGAAGACAAGGAAGAAGTGGAGTGAAATTCACGAAACGTGAAATCCTGAAATCATCAGGACCGTTTGTTGAAGGGATATGTGGCAAGAGAGCAGCATTTCGTTGACTTGCAGGGTGAAAAGGTCAAAAGGTGGAGTCGTGGAGAATTCGTGAAATCCAAATCCACGAAGTGATCGTAGGCGTTCATCGAGGAAGGACACGTGGCGATCGATTATTATTTTGTTAATACGTGAATCAGGAAGTTGGAGGTAGAAGGTTGTGAGAACTCGCGAAACGTGAAATCGCGATTCAATCACAGCCATTGCCTGGAGAGCTGTTGGTGACCATCGATTTGGTGCCCCGAAATTTCACAATTTCGGATATCAGAGGATCGGGAGAATGAAGGTGAACCGCCTCAAAAGTTTGCAAGTCGCAAAATCTCGACGTGCTCAAAAGGTTAGCCCCAAGTTATAGCTAGAGGTCATGTTGGCGGAAGTAATGGGAGGAGCTAATACAAGTTAAGCCCCTTTCGCAATTTCGGGACTCGGGAGTTCGAAGGAAAAGGATTCGATTAACTCATATCACCGATAACCGAAGTCATGACGCACCTGTTCAGTTAAGTGCGTGGTCACGGGTGTGGTCACTTGGAGGAGATTGGTATTTTGGCGCTTGAGCACACAAGTGGAACTCTGCAAAGACCTTTGGATTGTTGTTGAAAGGTTCCACCAGGGAATCGAAGGTTGTTTCAAGTCGACCTTGAGAAGATCCTAAGACCGAGAGGTTGTGCAACCCTTGGAGAGGAGGGGGGTATGCATCATAGATGGTATCAGATCTTACGATGGATATGGTATTGACTATGCAATGGTTATATGGTTGATTTAATGGTGGATATTGTGTTTATTGGGTTGGCTCATACATGGAATTGAATGGGGCCAGGTGAGGAAGTGACGTGCATTTACTGCACGTCACTCCAAACCTTCCCTATCACATGTCACCCTAGATTTGTTGCATTGTTGCATTGTTTCTTTGTTGGTTGCAAAGCTCCACGTTTCCAGGATTGGCAAGGGAAAACTCGACTGGTTCACCATTGAAACGATTTGCTCACAGGCATGGATCCAAACTTTCCATCCATGATGGACTCTATGTTTTATGAACCAAATGGTGGCTCGGTGATTCATGGATTCTGAGTTTTCTTGAAGTTCTTCAATTGTGTGTAAATATGGTGTTATGGATCTCTGTGATGATTGTTAAATGTTGATAAATTGTAAGCAGGGAAATGGGTATTATTGATTATAAAGGTTGTGCATTGGTTATTTATGGGTCAGATTGGTTTTTATTGATTGTTCTTTGTTGAATAATGGTGACAGTGGTGCAATAGAGCTCTGAGTTGATGGTTGAGAGTTTTTATTCACCGTTCTTTGTATCAGTGTCTGTCAACTCGTTTCCCTCTCAGTTGTGGTCGTAATCCTTATCCAGTTGTAGAGCAACTGTCAACAATTGGTATGTTCTTTGTTTAAGTCCCGAGCTATTGTCAATGGTCGTTCCTTATTGTCTTGTCGTTGGAAGCTTTCCAAAAAACCCAGTCTTGGTTGGCCTCGAATGTTAATAAAGGCTTGTGTATTTAATGGATATGAGGATATGAAGAACTTCCACACATCACTCCTCTCATCCCTACTATAATGATGACTCTATGTGGCCTCACTATCAATTGTTTTCAAAAGGTGTTCGACCTCCTAGGTGTTGGACAAAAACATTATCTCTCTGTGATTTTTGAGTACCCTCCACTGTTAAAGTTAACCCTCGTTCCTCTATGCAACAAAGTGTTAATGGCACCTATGTGTAAACTGGTTTTGTTTACTCGAATAACCTTTGTTCTCCTTGGGTGTTCACTTATGATTGTGTCAAAGGCTTGAAAGTATAAGACGAAAGACTGTATTTTTTAGAAGAGCGTGGCTCTTTGTTTCAAGATTACATTGTGGTTTGTGGTTGATTAATTTATTGCAATGAGGACTTGGAAGACCACTATCTCTTTGTGTTTTAAAAGGGTAAGCAGGTTTCGTTTCCTCTTTGGATTTAATTTTTAAAGAGCCCGACTTGGACTCTGACTACCTTTGTTCTCCTCAAGCACCTTATGGGGTTTGTCAAGTATTGGGTTATCAGTTTAATGGTTATGAAATTTTAAAGACATGTGCTCTCTCATTTATAAACCATCCTCTTGGTCGAGTCTCTATCTGGTCCTTCTGTGATGAATTTGTTTGAACGAATAAGAATGGAAATGAGTGGTTGCTTACAGTCGAGAGTTGTCTTTCTATTCATTTATGTTTTCGATCACTCTGTTTTATCTAGCATGATCATGATTGCATAAGAAGACACGTGTGAATTTTACCAAGCCCGATCGAGGTTTTGTCAAGGTAAAAAGAGATGCTTGTGTGTCAATCTAATTATGTTCGCTTCATACATGATATGGTTATATTGGAATCATCGTGCAAACTATAAAATTGTTTAAAAAGAAGTTTATATATGTTGATACACACAGATATCAATCTCAGGGTTTATGTTTGGGTTGATTGTTATTGTCTATTCAAGATTGTGTTGATGATTGAAGACCTGTGTATGATTGGGCATGATTTTGAGTATGTCATGTTTGTTTTAAAGGAAACCATGTATACAAAATCAGGCTCGATTGTTGATTAAAGAACAATGGTTGTTGATTGTTTATCTTGGTGTATTATTGATTATCAGGGATGAATGTTGGGCATAATATACCAAGAATAGTTGTGCATATTTTGATTATTTCAAAAAGAAGAGATCAGTGTTAGTATATACAGTCTTTTGAATGGAAATGTTTTCATAAGTTATAAATGTGCAGACTATTATAGATAAAAGAATTTTGAGGAATTTAATTATTGAGACATCAAGCAGTTATGTACACAATTGAGGAACAGTGAATGTTTTGGTCTTGGAAGTGGATGCTTTTTGGATTAAATTTGAACAGAGTTATGATAATTGATTGATTTATTTTATTTTATGAACAGTATCCATCTAATTCCCTATCATTTTCTCACGTTTTCGTTCATTACAAATCCCCTCACGATCCCAAATTCATTTTGCACGCCCTGTTCATTAAAATTAAATTAAAGCTTTGTATTACAGCGATTAAGAAATAACACAGGGATATATGAGGGGATTGTATTGAGCAAAAAAGTGAGAAAATGAAAGGGAGTAAGAACATGATTACTTCTCACCAATTCATTAAACAATTGACTGTGCAACAATAACCAAAACATATCAACTGTCATATATCCCTGTGTTATTTCTTAATYGCTGTAATACAAAGCTTTAATTTAATTTTAATGAACAGGGCGTGCAAAATGAATTTGGGATCGTGAGGGGATTTGTAATGAACGAAAACGTGAGAAAATGATAGGGAATTAGATGGATACTGTTCATAAAATTAAATTAAAGCTTTGTATTACAGCGATTAAGAAATAACACAGGGATATATGACAGTTGATATGTTTTGGTTATTGTTGCACAGTCAATTGTTTAATGAATTGGTGAGAAGTAATCATGTTCTTACTCCCTTTCATTTTCTCACTTTTTYGCTCAATACAATCCCCTCATATATCCCTGAACCCTAATTCACCCCCTTCTCATTGACGACTATTAAATGAATTTTATGGATTGGATTGCATGGGTCTGATGTGATTGTTGAGCCAAACTTTGTTTCATAGTAAGAGAATGTCATGTATGGTCTATTTAAGAAGCTAGTTGCTAATAATTGTTTCATACAAGATGAGCTTCTTCAACAGAGGAAGTCATGGCTGAAATAATAGGGGTAGATGGAATTGGAACAAAGGCCGTAGAAGGCCCATATTCTCAATACATTTTGTTGCAGATCCTCAAGAGTTAAACCAGCTTATCCAAGATGGATTTTTCAATTGGATTGGACAAGGGGTAGTCCAACCTAGACCGAAGAGGCCTCCTTTCCAACCCCAGCATGTCCCTAGTATCCCTGTGCCTCCTCATGTTTTGTTGCAACCTAAAGTTCCCTAGAACAACGGATGGAAGGAGATTGTTCACCCAATAGTCTCCCACCATCATGGTTGGCCAAATTTGTCTCTACCTGCTCCTCCTCCACCTGTTGACCCAAATGTCTAGATTTCCTCTGCACACTCACCTGTACAGTCCTCCCACGCAAGCAAAAGACTCAAAATCGAATCCCACGATATGCGAGATAAAGGGAAAGTTGTTGTTTCCCCCTCTTCTCCTTCAAGTGATTTAGCCAAATTTGTTTCATCATGTATGCACTTGAAAGATGATTGTTCTCATGTCATCAGTGAGATCAAGCCTAAATGTTCTACATAGCCTAAGGCTAATTCAGGAAATTCAAAAGGGGATAGTAGCAACAAAGGAAAAATTGCCTCTCAAAGTGGAAAATACAATGTTTTATTATACTTTATTATTGTTTTATTGAGGACAATGGATTGCTGAAGGTTTTGGACAACATACTATTTTTATATATTTGGATATTATATGTTTGGATATGATTTGAAATATCATGGATATTTAATTTTCAAATTATGGAAACGATTATGGGAGCCACAAGGAGGGATGTGTTTGATTTATTGTCTAGTTATGTTTATTTTTGTTAAAAAAATTAAAGGGAGTCACAAGGGGTCCCACCTACTAGTTATTATTTATTAAAAGACCCTTATTATTGTTATTATTATTAATTTTTCCCCTAAACTAAAAGTTAGTTGAGTTTTAGTTAACTTAACTAAATGAAGTAGTTGAACTACTTCAACTAATTTGGAATGCATAAAATCCAAATGAGAAGGAAGAACAAGTGGAGAATAGAAGGAGAAAGCATACTAAGGTTTGCTCTTAAGTTTTATTGAGATAGTTTAGTTTTCATTCATTCTTCAATTCATCAAAGTCCTAATTCTCTTTTATGACAGCAGGGTAATATTGTAGACAGCAAGGTTCAAAGCTAAATCATATCATTCAGACACTTGTTTTCAGAGGTGTTGATCTATCTTTGATAGTCTGTGTAGACTTGTATGTTTATCAATTAAATTTCATGACTGATAAAGGATATTGTCCATATTCAAGTGGGCAGCAGTCTATGGCAAGTTGATCCAGATTTTAAAGTTTAGTTTTTACTTGTTGTCAGAGTCCTTTTGTATGGTTTTTATCAGGGATATCTAAGTTTGACATTGGTCCATGCCCCCCACAGGGATTTTGTAAAGAGAACAATTCTTTTGATTTCTTGGAATGAAATAAAGCGATTTCTATTATGTCTCATCTGTGTTCATATGTGACTTGGTATTTTTGCTTTTGATCTCCACATTTTCTTTTGCAATCTGATATATTCAGAAAATTGTATAAAAATGTTATATTTTTGCAACAATATTTTATTCAAAAAATCAACCTAAGCCCTTGTAATTAATACTTGTGGATTGGGAAACACTTTTGAAGGCTATAAACATAGGGTAACATTCCTGACTATCTTGCTTAGCTAAGCAAGATCCGAAAATGCTTGAGTAAGATAATTTCATATATTTTCCTCAACATTTATTTGGTGACCATACTGGGGACATATTCCATATCTCTCTGGTTGATTTTATACTTGCTTTTCATTGAATATATTTATATTTCTGATATATTTTCCTTGACTGTTTCATTTCTTCATGACTATACCTATTGCAAGGCAGCCCAATATTGAGCCTGGTCTTAAATATCATACCATCATTCTTTAATTTTGTTTAATACCATCTTAGAGACCGTTAGTACCCGGGTTGAGCTTGAACACTCATGGGAAGCAGTTAAACAAGACATAAGTGTCCAAGAACGTTGGGAAGCTAGGCAAAGATAGCCTAGGAATCATCTTTAGCTTCTTTTTCTACAGTTTGGTTCTTCTTTTCATGTCCTTAAACACTCGTATCTCTAGGACAATAAGAGGTTTATCCCCTGAGATTAATCCTATTGTTGAAATAGGAAGAATAAACGTTGTTTTTTCAACCCAACAAAGTACTCTAAGGAGAACTTTGTATGATTCATCTAGATCGTCTTTTTTTCTTTTACCTATCGTTCACAAGATGGAATCTAGTGGTGGCTCTGGTGGCACTAGAGGTGCTTCTTCATCTCAACCTTCAGCCTTGTCATTGATTGGTAGCTTATATAGTCACCAAGTCCCTTTTCAATCCACTAAAAACCCATCCAAAGTCATTAAAAAGTATGGGCTTCTTCAGTTTGAAGAAGATGCTACAACTACTCTGTGGCATATTTCCTCCCCTCTTAACCTAGAACCTGCTACTCGTCCACTTCCTAAATTCAAAGAGCATCTCCCTAGGTTTTCAGGGAATAACATGGTCAATACGAATGAACACTTGGTGGCATTTTCTAATGCCTGTCACAACATAGGATCCAATGACAATGACACTTGTATGCGCTTATTTGTGAATTCCCTTAAAGGGATGGTTGTGGCCGATTTCTTTGACCTTCCTCCTAAGATTATTTCTACTTGGGAGGAGTTAGTCTATTGGTTCAAATATACTTATGGGAAATCCAAAATCCCAGCCAAGCAGTTATAGGAGTACAATAACATCATTCATAAGGATCGTGAAAATATCAAGTACTTCAACTTGCGTTTCACTAAATTATACAACCAAATCCCTGACCTCATTCACCCTCAGAACCAAGCCGCTTTCATGCATTATTATAATGCATTACCTTCCCCCTAACGTCATAGGCTTGAGGAAAAGGTCATTGATAACCTTGTTTCCGCTCTGCATACTTGTTTAGAGTATGAGGAACAACTCAAAAGAACAGGTCTTCCTAAGGGAGACTCAGTTAAATAGATGGATATGTCCGTCGTCTTACAGTTTGTACAATACATGAATAATCGAATGATAGCATTTGAGCACAAAGGAAATGTCCCCTCTCTTGCCCCCGGGGCCTCATCTTCTTCTTCACCACCTTTAAATAATCTTAATGAAAATAAATTTCAACCTAAAGCTATCATGCATCGTAGTTGGTGTAACTTTTGCGAGGAACACCATGAGGAAAGCACATGTGAAGTAAAGAAGAGTGCCAGAGATAAAATATTTGGTAAAAGACCTAAAAATACCATTGATGTCCTAGATTTTGCAGAGTCGGAGGATGTTATGATGATAAATACTAGAACTAAATCTTATGCTCCAAAATTTAAATATGATCCTCCTCGCACTTATTCAAGCCCAAGCTCATGTTCACCAACTGTTATTGTTCAGGTTTCTAAAGCTCCTGATAGTCAAGGAACTACCTCCCCTCTTCCCTCTTCCAAATATAACATTCTTAATCAATTGGCTAATATAAAAGAAAATTCTACCCTCCTGGACATGGTTGTTGTCCCTAAGCAACAAAAGCATCTAAAAAAATTTATGGAAGGAAAAGCTTCCATTGTAGCCAACCTCTTTAAAGAGGTATATGAAGAGGATTCAACTATAAATAAAGTAGGTGTACATAACTTTAGGCACCTTGTAAAAACCCCTCTGTTTTATATTTTTGTAAAGATTATGGACAAGATTTCCCTTTGTGTTCTCATTGACAGCGGTTCGGGCCTCACAAGTATAATGTCAAAGATTATTATGGAAGATCTAGGATTGTCTTGTACAAATGAAAATGCCAGAAGCATGGTCTCTTATAATAGTTTACAACAAACGACCATAGGTGAAATCAAGGACGTGACCTTGGTTTTGTGCGTGCACCCTGAAATAAGGACAATCCTTAATATTCAGGTAATAGATATGTCAGTGAGTAATTACTCGATCATCTTAGGAAGAGATTGGCAAGCTTTGACGGGTAGATACCTCTCACTCAATAGGACATACTTATTCGTTCCTTGGAACAGTAAAAATATCATATTATTAAGAGAGGGGACAATTTCACCTTACATAGAAAGCATCCCACAACCTAATGTGAATTATATCGAAGAGGACATAGGAGTTTACTCCATCTTTGTTGATGAGGAAAACACTCCCTTGGAACAAATCGAAATAGAGGATGGTATGTGGCATATGCACTTTGATAGTTCATGCTCCAATGAAGGAAACAGAGCTAGTATTATCTTGTACTCTTATGTGGGTAAAATTCACAACTTTTCCTATAGGTTATATTTTTCTTGCACAAACAATGTCACTGAATTTGAAGCATTATTGCTAGGCATTGAAAATGCCTATAATCTAGGTTGTGGTCACCTTACAGTTTTTGGAGATTCTGAACTTGTTGTAAACCCTATACATAAGATATATTCTCCTAGCAACAATTTAATGAAACGTTACACCCAAACTGTTTGGGCACTTATCTCGAACTTGCTATCTTTCAACATCGCTCATGTTAAAAGGGAATTGAATTCAATGGCTGACAAGTTGGCTATTTTTGCAGCCTCTCCTACTCAGCAACTTCTGCCACAAAGACCTGATTGCACTTTTCAATCTTTGTACTGTCTGGATATCCTGGACAATATAGATTCATGGAAGGTCTTTCCTAGTGATGAGAGCATTTGTGCTTTCATTCAAAATGAACCTTATAAGCCTAAGGAAATCATATCAATGGAAGATAACAAAATTCTTGAGGGCTTGACTCCTCTAGAAAGTTCATTTTCATCGAGTGATGTAGGCAAAAAAGGAAAACATAAAGAAGAGGAGTCGAAAAGGAAAGTGGGTGAAACCATTTCCATGAACATTGGAACACCCGAGTCTCCAAAGAACGTTAAAATAGGTGCCCGATGTTCTGAAGAAGAAAAATTGAAGTTCACTAAGTTGCTTGGTGAATTTCAAGATGTTTTTGCTTGGTCTTATGAGGATATTTATGGTTTTGATCCTACTATTATACAACATGGAATCCCTATCAAGGAAGGCATAAAACCAGTTAGGCAAAAACAAAGACCCATTAACCTTGCACTAGAAGAAACTATTCGGAAGGAGTTGGAAAAAATCTTGAATGATGGGATAATTTTTCCTGTTAAGTATTCTGAGTGGGTTTCTAATTTGGTTCCCGTTCAAAAATCAACAAGTCAGATCAGATTATGCATTGATTTTTGCGCATTGAATTGGGCCAGCATTAAAGACCATTTTCCTCTCCCTAATATGGAAATGATTTCGCAACAAGTTGCAGGGTCACAGATGATGTCCTTAGTTGACAATTTTTCTAGTTATAATCAAATCAAGGTGAAAAGGGCAGATAGATTTAAAACAACTTTTATTACTTGTTGGGGCACTTTTTCTTATGAATGTATGCATTTTGTCTTATCTAATGCAGGTGCTACTTTTCAAAGAGCTATGCAAATATATTTTGATGATTTGATAGGTAAAATTATTCAGATTTATCTTGATGACTTAACTGTGTATTCTAAAAACCAATTAGATCATTTCGGTCAACTTAGAAAGATTCTCATGCGATGAAGAAAATTTGGCATTTCTTTAAATACTTCCAAGTCTATTTTCGGCGTTACCAAGGGAAATCTCCTTGGACACATTGTCTCAGATTCAGGAATAAGCATTGATCCCGAAAGGATTACTGTTATCCTAAATATTCCTGCTCCTACTTCCAAGAAGGAGGTTCAAGATTTTATGGGTGTTATTAACTTTGTCCGTAGGTTTGTTCCTGATTTTGTTGTAATGGTCAAGCCGATTCACAATATCCTTAAGCAAGATCATTCTGTTTCTTGGACAGATGATGTCGAAAATACTTTCATAGGGATCAAGAAAGAAATCAATTCCACGTCGGTTTTAGCGAAGCCAGATTTTGAGAAAGAATTTATAATATATACTAATTCTACAGAGGAAGCAGTTTCTGCTATCCTCCTTCAATGTGATGACCAAGATAATGAAAAACTAGTGGCTTACATGAGTCAAAGCTTGTCTTATGATGAGTTTAAATATTCTTTTATTGAAAAGTATGATTTCACTCTTGTTAAAGTTGTTGAAAAATTTCGCCACTTCATCTTAGGTAAGAATACGCTGGTAAAATTCCCTTTACATGTTGTCAATTTCTTACTCTCACAAACTTATCTCTCAGGAAAGCTTGCACATTGGCTTGCCAAGATTCAGGAGCATGATCTAACCATCATGACTTATAAAAATATCAAGGGACATGACTTAGCCCTTCACTTAGCTTAGTATGCTGAAATGAGTGAAGAAATTGATGAACATGATAGCTCTCTATCAGCACTGGTTTACATTGACAATCAAATCCTTCCTGTGTATGAACATCCTTGGTATAAATATTTGGGTTACTACTTGCAAAATAAAAGATGTCCAGATAACTTAGACACTCATCAAAGAAGAAGGCTCCACCTCGAATCTGTTAGATACATCATTATAGGAGACTTCTTGTTTAGAAGATTTGTCGATGGTATGTTACTTTGTTGTGTGAATAATGAGGAAGCATAGAAATTGTTGCAAGAAACTTATCATTCTTCAAATTATGTTATTCATATAGGAGGTCACTTTTCTACTAAAACCATTTCTTTTAATATTATCAGGAAAGGGTATTATTGGCCTTCAATCTTTCATGATTCTTATAATTTTTTGAGATCTTGCGACAAGTGCCAGAAATTTGTTGGGAAAGAACATCTTTCTTCTATGCCTTTACAACCTGTCCTCCCTGACTTTCCTTTTTCAAAATGGGGTTTCGAATTTATTGGTCCTATTAATCATCCATCTTCAGCAGGACAAGTCTTTATCTTGACAGCCACAAACTATTTTATGAAATGGACTGAAGTTGTCCCACTTAAACATTCGCAGGATGAGCAGGTGATTTCTTTTCTTGAAACTAATATTTTTTCCAGTTTTGGACTTCCTTTGGAAATCATTACAGACAATGGTTCTGCCTTTATTTCTGCTAAGCTAACCCAATTTTTAGCTAAGTTGGGGGTTAAACATTTTACCTCGTCGTCTTATTATCCCCAAGGTAATGGGAAGGCCAAGTCTACCAAAAAGAATCTGGTTAGAATTATCAAGAGGCTCATTGAAGATAAGCCTCGTTAATGGCACACTCTCCTCACTTACGCCCTTTGGGAAGATCGCACTACCACCAAGGTGAGCACTGATTGCACTCCCTTCCAGCTTGTGTATGGTCAAGAATCCATTATGCCTACCGATTTGGAACTTCCCTCTCTAAGGTTAATGCTACAGGGAATAATTAAATTCTTCTAATGTTTCTCAAAGAATGAATGCACTTTTTGCTTTAGAGGAGCAAAGGACGTTTGCCTTGGATAATATAAGGAGAAGACAGTAGACTGTTAAAATATATTTCAACAAAAGTGTCAAGGATGTCAAATTTAAAGTCAATGAGAAGGTATTGTTGTGGGATTCATCTCATGCCGATAGAGGAAGGCATTAAAAGTTCCAAAAATTATGGTTGGGTCCTTTTAAGATCGCTTTTGTCCTGGGCTCAAATTCTTACATTCTAAAGGACTTACAAGAGTGATAGTTTTCCTATAGCACTAACGACTATAACTTAAAACATTACGTGGAACTAACTTGAAATTTTAATGTTGTATGGAATGTTTTCTATTTTATAGTAGTTTTGATTGCTTCGATTTTACATTTATGTCATTTCATTATGTTTGTTTTCAATTATGTTTCTTCATTTATGCTATGACATTTCTTGCTTTTTGTTTCTTTTGACTTCATTTCTTGTCAAAATAAAATGTTGGATTAGTTTTTCCACAGCGACACTATTCTGCAAAGTATTGTTAATCAATAACAATCAAGTTACACAATTGTCATGATGTTCCTCTTGGAAGCATCATTGAAATTTTTATCTGCTTCAACTGTTGTTTTATAAGATAGTTGGTTTTATCCCTCTTTTTCTTTCCTTTTATTCCATCCATTTCAAGATTCAAAAGAGCATATCAGAAAATGTTTCTCCTTGAAGTCAAGAACACTTTATTATGATTAATTGAATTATTATGCTTACAGGGATAAAGTCCCTCATACTTAACACTTTCCATGAGTTATTCCCAAATTCCCAGTCATTTTTCCCTTAAATTCACTCACTTCCCCTTGTGCCATAATCATTTTGATGTATATCTTCTTGATCTGATGTTACTGGTCTACGAAACTAGACATTATGAGTTCTTAATCTGTTGGAAACAGATTTCCCTGTGGAGTCGCCAGTTTTTTGACGATTAAAATTGAAACGATGAATTTTGCCCACAAAGGATTTCTAAAGCGCTATTATTTAATTATGATAATAATACAATACTAGTAGGTGGGACCCCCTTGTAGACTAGAGGCGCGGGGATAGACATATCACACATATTTTGTTGTTGTTATGATGTTGCCTACATAGTCCTACATCTTTTATGATGCAGTCTTGGTTTCATTTGGCGTTATAAGGAGTGGTTAATGCATTATTGTTGAATGTTGTTGGTAATCACTTGCGACACAGAACAGTTTCTATGGGTATGAGGATCATGTTGTTTACAGGTGTTATGTTATAACCTTGTCACTAATTTGTATATTGATTACTTATCCACATATATGCAAGGGATAATTAAATGGGAGCTTATTCAAAACAAAGAAAAAAACTATGAAAAGGTTATAGTAATAGCAAAAGGAAAGGAACTATATACTAATCCTTAAGCTATGATAAAACTACATGAAAAATTTGAATGAAAGAATTAATGGGTACAAGTGTTAGTCCTAGATATTATGCTATTTGTTTGGTTAAAGCAATATGTAAATTTTATTAAATTCGAATGGAGGCACATATAGCAATGTTGATGTGATTATTGTGTGGAGTTATGGCAAAGGTTAACATAGAGATATGAAATATCTCGGGTGGCGCACTATGCAATATATATGGAATTAGATCTTACGATGGATGTGGCATTGATTATGCATTGGTTATATGGTTGATTTAATGGTGTATGTTATGTTTATTGGGTTGTCTCGTACATGGAATTGAATGGGGCTAGGTGAGGAAGCAACATGAATTTATTGCACGTCACTCCAAACCTTCCCTATCGCTCGTCACCCTAGATTTGTTGAATGTTGCATTGTTGCTCTATTGGTTGTGAAGCTCTGTGTTTCCTGGATTGGCAAGCAAAAACTCGACCAGTTCACCATTGAAACGATTTGCTCATAGGTATGGCTCTGAACTTTCCATCCATGATGGACTCTCTGTTTATGAACCAAATGGTGGCTTAGTGATGCATGGATTCTGTGTTTTCTTGAAGTTCTTCGACTGTGTGTAAATATGGTGTTATGGCTCTCTATGATGACTGTAAAATGTTGATCAATTGTAAGCAGAGAAATGGGTATTATTGATTATAAAGTTTGTGCATTGGTTATTTATGGGTCAGCTTGGTTTTTATTGATTTTTCTCTATGGAATAATGGTGAAAGTGGTGGAATAGAGCTCTGAGTTGATGGTTGAGTATTTTTATTCACCATTTTGCGTGTTAGTGTCTTTCAACTTGTTTCCCTCTCGAATTTTGTGGTAATCCTTATCCAGTTGAGAGAAATTGTCGACAGTTGGTATGTTCTTTGTTTAAGCCCCAAGCTATTGTTGATGGTAATTCCTTATTGTCGTATTGCTTGAAAATTTCCAAAAAACCCAGTCTTAGTTGGCCCCAAATGCTAATACAGGCCTATGTATTTAATGGATATGAGGATACGAAGAACTTCCACACATCACTCCTCTCATCCCTTCTATAATGATGAGTCTATGCGGCCTCAATGTCAATTGTTTTTTAAAGGTGTTTGACCTCCTAGGTGTTGGATTTACTTCACACACACATAGGATATATTTTTCCTAAGGTTTGTCCTTGTTTATTAGCCATAATTAGCCATTATCCAGACTCCTATATTTTCGGGGAAAAAATCCACCTGGAGAATATTCTCTTTCAGTTGACACTTCAGTTTGACTAGTTGAGTTGAGTTTAGATGTTGCATTAATTTTGTCACCATTCAACATTGGGATCATCACCAGATAATGTTCACTTTCCTTGGGATCATCACCATACTGGCACATTACCCTTGATTCTATGACTTAACTCCTCACTACTCTCTATTTAGTCAGTTAACTAAAGACTAGTTGACTAGTTAACTCAATTAGGTGGCAGTTCATTCTCGTAACTGCCTGAGAGACTAGATTAGGTGGAATTTCAATCCCATACTTGTTGGTGTGTGTCCATATCACTCTAGACCACCACTATGGTGCATTGGTTCTCCTCCAATGCACACTAATTGAGTTATACAGAGTATATCATGTGTAAATTATTCATTATTCACAACAGTTAATGAGAATTCTTTCATTCTTTCTCTCCTTATTATTGTTTCTCCAATTCTCTATGAAAATGTGTGTATTATTGTTTATATAGATCTATTATGTGCAATTTCAAAACATTTACATGATATCAGAGCCAACGGACTGCTAAGCAAAAGCTATACCAAAAAAATTTGCAAGTACAAAATTGAAGACAGCAGAAAGATGGATTTCCAAAAAGAATTCATTCTTACACCTTACAGCTATTTTGCATGGAAGTAGAAAATAGCCATACATATCCAAACCAAAGGGTTGTACAAGTTAACCTTGAATACAAATACGGACCCGACATCACCCGTAGAAAAATCCAAGTATTTAAATCGCATGGATGAGGCACTCGAAACAATTTGTAGTCTTATTTCTCACAATCTCCTTTTTCACATATCTTCCTGTAAGACTCCCAATGAAGCCTGGACCACCTTAGAAGGACTCTTTGGAAAACAAGATAATATGAGGGGACACATGCAGGAGGTGTTGATGCTCACATTAGATCCAAAAAGCTTCGACAATATCCAAGATTTCTTTACAAAATTCAAGGATTTATTGTCGCAACTCAAATTTTGTGAGGTTGATAAATCAAAGGAGGAGAAACAAATGGTTCTCACCATTCTCTCCAAGATTTCTCCTAAATTATCTGTATTCATATCCACATTCCATTATGTCATATTCGCCTCTAGAGCCACCTATAAGATGCCTTCTCTTGAGGAATTTATCGAATCCCTGACACAAGAGAAAACCAAGCTCATCAACATGAGCTCAATCAAAGGCCCAAGGGCGCATGCACTCATTGTGAATTATGGCAGCCACAAATATCATAAATATAAAAATAAATATAAACTGAAATCTCATGCACATCCAAAGAAGGAAGGGTACACAAAACCCTTCACCGATGCCTCCGGATCCAAAGGGGAAAAGGGGATAAATGCTCGTACTGTCACAAAGGATTCAATCCAGAATCCACATGCATGCAAAATAAAATAGATCTAATGTCTCAAATACTTCATCAAAACAACCTTGGAGATCGCATCCCTGAGGGTGCCAAGAAGAAGAAGCCAGAAGATATGAATTCCAAGAAAGGCAATTCTAGCCATGCCTTGATTTCCATCAACTCCTCTCCTAATTCTTGGATCATTGATTTAGGAGAATCACATCACATGGTTGCATCAAAATTAGTATATTCTTCTTTGGATGCATGCAAAGGTCCTCCTATTCTGATGGGGGACAACTCTTCTGTCGAAGTCACCGACAAAGGAAGGATTTAACTCACCAACGGAAGCTTTGAGAATGTGTTGCACGTTCCCAAAATTTCTGTCAACCTTCTCTTTGTGTATCAAATGACGAATTCCAGCACCGGAAATAAATTCATATTCACACCAAATTATGTGGACATCTATGACATGCAAACCAACTCCAGGATTGCTACCGGTGAGGTAAATCATCAATCTAGATTGTATACTTTTTCTGAATTCATTGAACATGATTCTTCTTTATTGCTTACTCATGTTGATGAAAGTAGTAGGATATGGAACGAAAGGTTTGGACATTTGAATTTCAGATACATGAAACAACTTAGAAAGAAAAGATTGGTTGATGGTCTACCAGACATCCATTTCTCCAAGGGAGTATGTGAGGGATGTGTTCTCAGAAACACCCTCAAGAGAAATTCGACAAAGGAAAGTCTCAAAGAGATTTTGTACCTTTAGATCTTATCCACAGTGAACTTATGTGTCCTTTTCTGCATCCATCCATCAGCAAAGCGAGGTTTGTTCTCATTTTTGTTGATGATTTCTCACGTTTTACATGGATCTACTTTCTCAGGCAAAATATAAGGTATTTCAACACCTCAAATATTTCAAAGCCATGGTTGAGACATAGTCCAGAAAGAAAATCAAAGTCCTCCAAACTGATAATGGGGGAGAGTATGTAAATCATGAGATCCATAATCTTTTCCATGAGGCAAGGATTCATTTGCAGCACACAGTTCCCTATACTCTGCAACAAAATGGAGTTGTTGAGTGGAAAAAAATATCTCTAAAGGAGATGGCATCTTGCATGTTGCATGTAAAGTCACTACCACAAAGAGTATGGGCCAAAGCACTTAATTGTGCAACATACATCCAAAACAGATATCCCCATAGATCTATCAAGGATAAGACCCCCTATGAGGCTTGGAGTGGCCTCAAACTGGAAGTGACCCACCTTCGCATTTTCGGTTCACATGCATGGGCCCAGATTCCCTCTAAAAAGAGGAAGGCACTTGATCCACATATCACTGAGTGCATTTGTATTGGATACCCTGATGGTCTGAAGGGATATAGGCTTATTGATATTTCCTTGGACCGGATCATCATTGAGCGAAGTGTCCAATTCGAGGAAATTGTATCACATGCACCTCAGAAGCCACATGCAGACACCTTCATTCTTCCACCTATCCGAGATGATGAGCATGCACATGCCGAATCTTCTTCAGATGAGATTTTTTATTCAGAGAACTCAAATGATTCAGATTCAGATTCAGTACAGTCGGATGCAGAGTCAGAGCATCCAGATGTAGTTGTAGAGCCAGAGCAGAGGCCCAAGTGGGCACAAACTACTCTTCAAGATGTAGAGGATCTCATTGGTGATCCAGCCGATACTAGGAGGACTCGATCTGATTTCGAGGAGCCTCATGTTGCACTCACTACCACTGAACCATTTCCCTACAAACATCTTTTCTTGGTTTAGTCTTCATATCCACATCCTTATGGCGAGGCTGTTGGAAATCCCTTTTGGGAATTCTCCATGCAGGAGGACTATAACTCCCTCCTCGAGAACCAAACTTGGGATCTGGTTCCCCTTCCTTATGGGAGGAAACTTGTTAGATGCGGATGGTTCTATAGGACCAAGAGCGCAGCAGATGGACAAATTAGCAGATACAAAGCCAGGATTTCAGTAGGTTCATGGTATTGACTATGATGAGACCTTCACTCCAGTAGTGAATATGGATTCCATACGATTGGCACTTGCCATTGCAACAGCCAAGGGATGGGAAGTCCATCAGATGGACATGAAGAATTCATTTCTTCATGGTGATCTCTCTAAGGAGATCTACATGGAGAAGTCTCAGGGATTTATGCAGGACTCATCTTTGGTCTGTCGATTGAATAAGTTCCTTTATGGCCTCAAGCAGGCTATGAGGGCATGGTATTCCAAGATGGATTCCTACCTATTGTCATAGAACTTTGTACATTGTAAATCAGACCCTAATGTCTACATGCTCAGGACAATTGATTCACTTCTACTCTTAGTTTTGTACATTGATGATTTGTTGATCATTGATTGCTCGAATTCATCGATTGTTGCAATCAAGAGGATTCTACATGACAATTTTTTTATGACGGACATGGGTCCGCTACACTTATTCCTTGGACTCGATATCAGTCAGGATGCATCAAGCATCAAACTGTCTCAGGCCAAGTATGCACGACATCTCCTTGAGAGATTTCACATGACAAACTACAAGTCTTCTCCGACTCCTTTCCTATCAGGAATCAAACTTGAGGATGGCAGGGAGACTCCACTGGTTGATAGCACACTGTACAGATAGCTAGTAGGGATCTTTTTGTATCTCACACACGTCGGACCAGACCTCTCCTATGAATTTGGCGCAGTTTCCAAGTTCATGCAGGAGCTGCATGAGCTACATTGAATGGTTGCAAAGTGTATCCTTCGATACATACAGGGCACCATCACCCTTGGGATTCACTATGCAGTAGAATCTACATTATATCTCATCGATTTACTGATTCTAACTGGGTTGGCGATAGCACTGATCGCAATTCCACATCTGGTTACTCACTCAGTCTTGGTTTCGGGCCTATCTGTTGGTTGAGAAAGAAGCAAGTTGTCATTGCTCTATCTTCAGTCGAGGAAGAGTACAAAGGGGTTGTTAACATAACCATTTAGGCTATGTAGGCTACAAAATTTTCTCACTGAGTTGGGCATTCAGTTTCATCGGTCGATCGTCATCTAGTGTGACAACCAGAGCACTCTGAATTTCTGCAGAGATCTAGTTTAGAGGCAGCGAACGAATCACATCGAGATCCACATGCACTACATCTGAGACTTAGTACACGAGGGGATCATCGACTTACAGTTTTGTCTTTCAGCAGAACAGACGGCGGACATGTTCACCAAGACCTTCACCAAGCAGAAGTTTCATTTTCTATGAAGTCATATTTTCCCAAGTTTTTTCCTTGTTTATTAGTCATAATTATTCATTATCCATTCTCCTATATTTTAGGGGAGAATATTCCACCTAGAGAATATTCTCTTTCAGTTGTCACTTCAATTTGACTAGTTAAGTTGAGTTTAGATGTTGCATTGGTTTTGTCACCATGCAACATTGGGATCATCACCAGCTAATGCACACTTTCCTTTGGATCATCACCATACTGGCACATTACCCTTGATTCCCTGATTTAACTCCTCACTACTCTTTGTTCAGTCAGTTAATTGAAGACTAGTTGACTAGTTAACTCAACAAGGTGGCAGTTCACTCCTGTAACTGCTTGAGAGACTAGACTAGGTGGCAGTTCACTCACATAACTCTTGGTGTGTGTCCAGATCACTCTAGACAACCTTATGGTAAATTGGTTCTCCTCCAGTGTGCACTCATTGAGTTATATAGAGTATATCATGTGTAAATTATTCATTATTCACAACGGTTAATGAGAATTCTTTCATTCTTTCTCTCCTTCTTCTTCTTTCTCCAATTCTCTCTACAAATGTGTGTATTATTGTTTAGTTATATCTATTTTGTGCAGGTTCAACACATTTACACTAGGTGTTGGAAAGAAACATTATCCCTCTATGATTTTTTAGTACCTTCCACTGTTAAAGTTAGCCCTCGTTCCTCTCTGCAACAAAGTGTTAATGGCACATGTGTGTAAACTGGGTTGTTTTACTCAAATCACCTTTGTTCTCCTCAGGCGTTCACTTATGATTATGTCAAAGGCTTGAAAGTATAAGACGAAAGACTTTATTTTTTAGAAGAGCGTGGCTCTTTGTTTCAATATTACATTGTGGTTTGTGGTTGATTAATTGATGGCAATGAGGACTTGGAAGACCACTATCTCAATGTGTTTTAAAAGGGCAAGCAGGTTTCATTGCCTCTCTGGATTTAATTTTTAAAGAGATCGACTTGGAATCTGAATGCCTTTGTTCTCCTTGGGTACCTCTGGGGTTTGTCAAGTATTGGGTTATCAGTCTAATGGTTATGGAATTTTAATGACACATGCTCTCTCGTTTATAAACCCATCTTCTTGGTCGAGTCTCTGTCTAGTCCTTCTGTGATGAATTTGTTTGAACAAATAAGAATGGAAATGAGTGGTTTCTTATAGTCGAGAGTTGTCTTTCTATTCGTTTATGGTTTCGATCCTTGTGTTTTATCCAGTGTGGTCTTGATTGCATAAGAAGACACCTGTGTGAGTTTTACCAAGCCCGGTCAAGTTCTGGCAAGGTAAAAAGAGATTCCTATGTGTCAATCTAATTTTGTTCGCTTCATACATGATATGGTTATATTGGAATCATCATGCAAACTATCAAATTGTTTAAAAAGAAGTTTATATATGTCGATACACACAGATATCAAGCTCGGGGTTTATGTTTGGTTGACTATTATTGTTGATTCAAAATTGTGTTGATGATTGAAGACCTGTGTATGATTTAATCGGGCATGCTTTTAAGTCTGTCATGTTTGTTTTAAAGGAAACCATGTATAATAGATCGGGCCTGATTGTTGATTAAAGAACAATGAATGTTGATTGTGTATCTTGGTGTATTATTGATTATCAGGGATGAATGTTGGGCATAATATACCAAGAATTGTTGTGCATGTTTTGATTATTTTAAAAAGAAGAGATCAACGTTAGTATATACAGTATTGTTGAATGGAAATTTTTTCATAAGTTATAAATGCACAAACTGGTATAGATAAAAGAATTCTGGAGAATTTAATTACTGAGACAACAAGTAGTTTTGTATACAATTGAGGAACAATGAATGTTTTGGTCTTGGAAGTGGATGCTTTTTGGATTAAATTTGAACAGAGTTATGATAATTGATTGATTTAATTTATTTTATGAACAGTATCCATCTAATTCCCTATCATTTTCTCACTTTTTCGCTCATTACAAATCTCCTCACGATCCCAAATTCATTTTGCATGCCCTGCTCATTAAACTTAAATTAAAGCTCTATATTACAGCGATTAAGAAATAACACAGAGATAGATGACAGCTGATGTGTTTTGGTTATTGTTGCACAATCAATTGTTTAATGAATTGTTGAGCAGTAATCATGTTCTTACTCCCTTTCATTTTCTCACTTTTTCTTTCAATACAATCCCCTCAGATATCCTTGAACCCTAATTCACCCTCTTCTCATTAGCGATTATTAAATGAATTTTATGGATTGGATTGTATGGGTTTGATGTGATTGTTGAGACAAACTTTGTTTCATAGTAAGAGAATGTCATGTATGGTCTATTTAAGAATCTAGTTGCTAATAATTGTTGCATACAGGATGAGATTCTTCAGCAAAGGAAGTCATGGTCAAAATAATAGGAGCATAGGGAATTGGAACAGAGGGCCTAGAAGGCCCAAATTCTCAATACATTTCGATGCAGATACTCAAGAGTTAGACCAGCTTATCCAAGATGGATTTTTCAATTGGATTGGACAAGGGGTAGTCCAACCTAGATCGGAGAGGCCTCCTTTCTAGCCCCAACATGTCCCTGGTATCCCTATGCACCCTCATGTTTCGTTGCAACTTGAAGTTCCCGAGAACGATGGTTGGCAAGAGATTGTTCACCCAGCAGTCTTCCACCATCGTGGCTGGCCACATTTGTCTCTAACTACTCCTCCTCCACCTGTTGACCCAAATGTCCATATTTCCCCTGCACACTCACCTATATAGTCCTCTCACGCAATCAAAGGACTCAAAACCGAAGCTCTCCATATGCATGATAAAGGAAAATCTCTTGTTGCCCCCTCTTCTCCTTCAAGTGATTCAACCAAATATGTTTCATCTTGTATGCACTTGAAATATGATTGTTCTCATTTCATCACTGAGATCAAGCCTCGAGGTTCTACATAGCCTAAGGCTAATTCAGGAAAGTCAAAAGGGGATAGCAGCAAAAAAGGAAAATTTTCCTCTCAAAGTGGCAAATACAGTTTTTTATTATACTTTTTTATTGTTTTATTGAGGACAATGGATTGTTGAAGGTTTTGGATAGCATACTATTTTTGGATATTTGGATATTATATGTTTGGATATGATTTGAAATATCATTGATATTTAATTTTCAAATTATGGAAATGATTATGGGAGCCACAAGGAGGGATGTGTTTGATTTATTGTCTAGTTATGTTTATTTTTGTTAACGAAATTAAAGGGAGTCACAAAGGGTCCCACCTACTAATTATTATTTATTAAAAGTCCCTTATTATTATTATTATTATTATTATTATTAATTTTTCCCCTAAACTAAAATTTAGTTGAGTTTTAGTTAACTTAACTAAATGAAGTAGTTGAACTACTTCAACTAATTTGGAATGCATAAAATCCAAATGAGAAGGAAAAAAAAGTGGAGAATAGAAGGAGAAAGCATACTAATGTTTTCTCTTAAGTTTTATTGAAATAGTTCAGTTTCCATTCATTCTTCAATTCATCAAAGGCCTAATTTTATTTTATGACAGCAGGGTCCTATTGTAGACAACAAGGTTCAAAGCTTAATCATATCGTTCAGATGCTTGTTTTCAGAGGTGTTGATCTATCTTTGATAGTCTGTGTAGACTTGTTTGTTTATGAATTAAATTTCATGACTGATAAAGGATATTGTGCAGATTCAACTGGGAAGCAGTATATGGAAAGCTGATCTGGATTTTAAAGCTCAGTTTTTACTTCTTGTCGTTGTCCTTTTGTATGGTTTTCATCGGGGATATCTAAGTTTGACCTTGGTCCATGCCCCCCACAGGGATTTTGTAAAGAGACAAATTCTTTTGATTTCTTGGAATGAAATAAGAAATTGTTATTCTGTATCATCTTTGTTCATATGTGACTTGGCAGTTTTGCTTTTGATCTCCACATTTTCTTTTGCAATCTGATATATTCAAAAAATTGTATAAAAATGTTATATTTTTGCAACAATCTTTTATTCAAAAAATCAGCCTAAGCCCTTGCAATTAATACTTGTGGATTGGGAAACACTTTTGAAGGCTATAAACATAGGGTAACATCCTCGACTATCTTTCCTTATCCAAGCAAGATCCAAAAATGATTGAGTAAATAATTTCATATATTTTCCTCAACAGACAGTTGTTGCATTGGTCAATCAAAATGGCACCACCACAAATTCATAATGCCCATACCTAGTTCAAAAAAAATGTCTTACTGATGTCTTCTTCCTTGATTCTCACCTGGTGATATTCTGATCTTAATTATATCTTTGAATATATCTTTGCTCCTCTTAGTTGATCAAATAGGTAATCAATTCTAGGTAGAGGGTATTTGTTCTTCATAGTGGCTTTATTCAGTTGTCTAAAGTCAATACACAACCTCAATGTTCCATCCTTCTTTTTAACAAAGAGTACTAGTGTTCCCCAAGGTCAAGCACTTGGGTGTATATACCCTTCCTTCAACAATTATTCTAGCTACATTCGTGATTCTTTTAATTCTGATGTACTCATTCTGTAACAAGTTTTTGACAATGGGAAATATCCTGGTACTAAATAAATACATAAATATATATCCATATTTGGTGGTAATCCTGGTATTTCTTGGAATACATCATAAAAATCTTGCAACACTGAAAAATCTTCAAGACTTGGCCCTTTGGTCTTTTTTGTCTCCTCCACATGAGTTGCGTACATTTGAAATCATTTCCTGAAACATATCTTCATTTGTAAGACTGAAATCTCCCTTATAGAAATCGGTCTTGGAATTCCTTTCACAATGCTATATTTTCCTTCTTCATCAAGACATGTAAAGGTTGTGTTATGGCAATCTAGGACGGCATGATGCTTGTCTAACCAATCCATTCCAATTAGGATATCATAAGATCCTAATGGTATGATATTCATATCAGTATTAGTACTCACTCCATTCAGATTTATTGGATAATTTTTTACAGTCTCATTAATTCTTCTTTTGGTTCTAGTGGCTAATTGAACCAAACTTGATTTTTCAAGATTATTTTTCTTCAAATGAAATGTGTCCACTACTTTAGGATCAATGTAACTATGGATTGATCTTGAATCAATTAAAATAGAAATGGTATGGGATTGGTTTTCTACTTTTTGATATTCTAAGGGTACATATATTCTTGGAATATTTATGCCCATGTATTATATTGTAGTATCCTCTTGGATGTTGTGCAATGTCCTCATCATGTCTTCTTTGTGAGGGAAATCCTTGTACATGTGATATTCTTTACATCCCCAACATTTGATTGGTGGTCTTCCCCTTTTTCCCAAGGAGTCTTCCATCTTGGATTCATTCTTAGCAAGTTGATCTTGTTAATTTGTATTAGGAATTTTTTTGTTGAAATGAGGTTTGAAACCCTTCCTTATTTGATAAGATTTCTCATTTTTCTTATCCTTCCAAGATTTCTACAAAGATTCTCTGCCCTTTCCTTGATCATACATATAGTTAGCCTTTCTAATGGTCTCTTCCAAATTTTTTGGCACATCGTATTGAATATTAACTTTATACAAATATTCAATTTCACTCAGAAACCTTTGTATCTTCACATTTTCATCCTTGATAAACCCCACATACTTCAGCAATCCCAAGAACTTATTTTCATATTATCCCATGGTCATGCTCCCCAACCTGAGTTCAAAGAAATCATGCATCTTCTTTTCATAATAGTGCTCTGAAAGATATTTTTTCTGAAAATAGTTCTTGAACTACTTCTAATTAATCCTACTCACATCAATGTGCTCAACTTTCTTCAATTGATCCCGCAACATAGCATCTTTTCCATGTAAATGGTATGTGGAAACCTTGGCTTCTAGGTTAGATGAGTAGTTGTGCAACTAAAAATACTTCTTGATTCCAAGAAAATAGGCCTCAACATCATCTTCCCTATCTCTTTCACCATCAAATTATGGTGGCTTAAGCTTCCTAAGATCTCCTTGCAAACTAGGTCCAACTCATATCTTCTTCTTTGATGCCTAACAGGAGACACTTCTGAGCCGCTGCTTGAATCTTCCTATGCATAAAACTTCCTAGTTGATTAAGGAGGTGAGTGATGTCTATGAGTCCTACTATCACTTCTTCATTGACTAGGTCTTATGTAGCTATCCATCCTTTCATGATGTCTTCCTTCTTCCTCGTGTATTGATCCTAATCCATTCTTTACTTGCCTCTATAATTGATTTAGGCTTTGCATCATTTGAATATTTATTTGATTATGATCCTCCTGTACTCTCATTATCCTCTCATATTCATCTCTATAACTTTGTACTTCCATTCTGATACTTCTCCTCATTATCCTCTCATAGTCTCTACCAATTATGTTGGTTCCACTCTGCTCCTATGTCCATTAGATCATGTTTTAGCATTACCCACACTAATATTTTGGCCTTTGACTTCTCTCTCATGACTGTATGATCTTTATGCATCATCCATGACTTTGATGTGAAATATTAGGTTTGAATTGATATTCTTATACCTATAATTCAGTAAAATGTGCAAGCAACCATTTTTGTTAGAATTATATATATTATAGATTTTTTGTCAATTAATGCTACAAGTGCTTCTTCTTCTCAAATCATGAAGAATAATATCATAATTCTTCAAATTCTATTAATTTCAATTTATTCTCATGTGCATCATATTTCTAATTATTATTCTTATGCCCAAATACAATCTCTGAGATGAAAGTTATGGCTTCCAGAAAAAATTCATTTTCACCCCATTTATACACTTTCTCCACTAGTGCAATTTTACTAAAAGGCCAACTTCTATCAACTACATAAAAAATGAATGAAGAACCAAGAAAACTTTTGTATTAGGAACTGATAACACTCATGATGATAAACACACAACAACCTTCAGATTCTCCATCTGTTTCTCCATTAATATTCTACAACAATCTAGAATTTGCAACTTTGTCCTTTTTACAATCTTTCCAAACTTAGCAATTTTAGAAAAACTAGTTATCTCTCAATCTGTCCACTTCTGGAAAACTTCAATAAACCAAATTTGTTTGTATTTATGAGTATATGAAATGTTGACTAAATAATGTTTTCCAGTTGTGTGATCTAGGATCACTTTTCCTTCTCTGAAAATCCCAAAAAGTGGCGTGGAATAGTGCATTTTGGCCTATTTCAGCATCCCCTTTCCAAAACCCTTAGATTTTCTCCAATTCCTTCACTGGGTATTTTCATGTCTTATTTTTAGACTCTCTCCAAATATTTCAGCTTAATGTAGATCTATGTCATTGAACTAGACTCTGGTATTTAAAATCCATTGTTTTGAAATTTATGAAAACTCCATGCAGAAATGATCAGTGGCCCTCTCTAGCACTTTTGTAGCTCTCCTTAATACAGAAAAAATAAAGAAGTTTCATCTCAATCTGACTTAATATGCTCCAGTTGTGGCAAAAATAAGAAAATGGCTCAAGACTTGGTTTTTGTTTTCAAACTATAGAACAATTTTGTCTATGTGGCAATATGTTGACGTCGTTATTGACGTCGTTATTGATGTGGCACCAGTAGTCTACATGGCACCTTGGGAGGATTTCATGTCACCTATCCAACCACCCAGGACTACCCCATCATCTTCCATCTCCCTCCTCTCTCTTCCTTTACCTCTCGCTTTAATATATAAATTAAAAGAAAATTTGTATTAATAAATACGGAACCCACCAGTACCGACGACCACATGGCACCACCACAATTTCCCATGTCACCAATGGGGTCCATATACCCTGCCAAACTTCCACCTAGAACCCATACATAGGATACATGGATAGAAGGGTCCCATCCCACACTTTACCTCCAGCATGCAACATGCCCCCTCCCTATATCTAACGACAGAGATCGGGTGAATAGATCAACAATCCATAACTTATTTTGCATCGTCAAAATGCACGCAATTTAACAAACCCTCTGTGATGTGATAATGAATATTTACCATGATACATGATGCATTCCTATTGGTTTCACATCGCCCAAAGATATTTCAAAACCACTCTTCCCACCATGTGATACCACTAACTGATACCACTTGTGGTATCGAGCCTCCACTCCATCGGTAGCCCCACCACAGTGGTCTACCACCCCATCACCGAGGTCTACCACCTATCCATTGGCCTGCCATCATGGCAGTCCAAGAAACCTAACATGTTTCCCCTACATCATGATGACATCAGTGTATGAAAAAATTCCCAAATTTTTCCAATTTCCCCAAATTAAAAAAAAAAAAAAAAAAAAAAAACGCATCTTTTCAAGAACAACATTCAGGAGCCCAAGCACTTTCTAACTCATCCTCTACACAAAAACAACCTACAAATCATCCCATACAACCCAAGAATTACAATTGGCACTCTAATACTAATCTGTAATGTGCCCACTTCTCGGGTACCTCAAGAATTTGTGTTCTTTATGGATTTCAATGTTCTTATACCATTATTTAAATCTAGAAACATGAAATTGATGCATGCAATTAACAAGAACATGTTAAACTATAAAATAAAACCATAACATACTATGCATAGAATTAACGGAAAACATGCATTATATAAACAATATCTCTAAGATAATAAATACACATCGGAATATAAATTACAAAGAAAACACAGAGAGGACTTATATTTTAAATAAACATTCACCAACTGGTTGCAGACATCATATGTTCCACCCAACCATAGTCATTGTATTTCTAGCACTCAACAACAGGTCACCCCTTATCTAGGGCTATGAATCCATAAGGACGAGTCCTGGGACGACTCTAACACACACAACCAACTATCAAGCTCTCACAGTTTTCCCAACCACACAACAATACGAATTTACCATCTCTCTTCCCCTTCAGCGTGCATAACCCAAAGAAATGAATCCCCTTCTCTACAATGCAATCCCTCAGGTTGTTCCACTTCTTTTTCAGGGCTCCAGTGCTACTGGTCAAGAAAACTCAATGTTGGAAACCCCAAGGATTCTCAGTTGTGACAATTATTTCTCAACTGCCATCATTCTAATGTGCATAGGCATCCATTCCTTTATGGAATAATCAACAGTTACTTACAACCAAAAATAAACGGCCCTTCTCTCCAATAATCCATCTCCCATGCCTAGACCAATACCAAGAATGAGCAAGAATGAATGAGGAACCAAAATGAGTGAGTAACAATGAATGACTAACCCCCAAATGACCCAAAAGTGGGGTTTATATAATTACATGAAATAAAGCACCGCGTGGCCTTCCCCAAGAAGCTCACCTAACCACTTTTCCCAACTAATACCAATATGGGTGAACAAAATATAATAAAAAGACTTATCCCCTTTAGACCCCTCTCTCATGGAATCATAGCCCCCTATCTCTATCCTTGTTCATCTTGAAGCCAATGATGTATTTTATTATTAATATTCAAAGTATTAAATTTATAGGCTCTCCGACCTTTTTAACT
Source organism: Picea engelmannii (assembly GCA_009831015.1). Taxonomy (NCBI): domain Eukaryota; kingdom Viridiplantae; phylum Streptophyta; class Pinopsida; order Pinales; family Pinaceae; genus Picea; species Picea engelmannii. The sequence goes on from ML777665.1 coordinate 357,710, forward strand.
TTACAGGCATTATTGTCTTTCATCAAATAAACAAAATACATTATTAATACGAGTAATCAAAACTAGGGTATTACATGGCATGTACATAATGCTTATGTGGCATGTGGTAGTGTACAAAATGACACGTGGAAGTTGATTTGCAAGTTATGTTTGTATGCACCTACAAATGTGACACATGCTTGTTGGGTGGATGATTCCACATGGAAATGATGTGTCGAGTCCTCCAAATGATAAAGTTATTCAACAAAATGTTAATTACAGTTGAGAGCGAATGGATTTTGAACTCAAGACCTCACAACATCAAAATACATAACATATTATTATAACCAATTGATCAAATCCATGATATTCGATATCAAAATCATTTGGTATATTATTGAAGAACTAATTTAAAAACATATTACATGTAATAGGAAGCCCGCTTCTGCTATAAGATACTCTCAATATCTAGGGAAAATAAAAGTTGATTTTGGTAAACAAATGGTCGATATTGGCTAGTTAGACCACTCCAGAACCTAAAAATTCATCAATTTGTACAAATTTGAAGTGCACCCATGAATCTTCAATCTTAGATCTAGCCAAAACAAAGACCAAATTTAGCGAAATGAATGCTCATTTTGACTAATTAGCATGCTCTTGATGTATTGGTAATATAAAATGTGTTAAAACCAACTTACATTTTGCAAAAGAAAAACATGTGATCTAGATCTAGATTTTCATATCTATGAAAAAATTAGGTTAAAAAAATTAGATATGAAAATTTACTAGCTAATCTAAAAAATAAACTAGATCTAATTGTAAATTGATCCCCAAAAAAGAAACTTCTATCACTATTGTTGAATGTTCATGAAAGGAAATAGTAAATAGTAGATCTCTTATCCAATATTTCAACAAACAAATAAATTCATCCAAGGAGATAAATGTATGTCTCTGATACCATGAAAGATGAGGAAAAATATGTAGAAACATATTACCAAGATATAGACTATCTAAACTCCTATGGAAAGCATTAAACAAATAAAAGTAGATCCATCAAATTAAAGATAGTAGACAAGAAATTTGTGTGATAAAACCCCAAGGTGGGAAAACATCCATGGAATCAAGGCCTTCTATTATTGATATAAATCACCCAATTACAATTGCTAGAGCACACACATGTATGGAGTTCAAATGTTATCCATACAACTCTCAAGAATATGGATGATCTAGCCTAAGGACCCCTAGGGTACAAGATAATGATCAATACCATAAGCCACTCTCCACCCTCTCTTAATTCAAGACCAATTTCCTCAATTTATAATAACCAAGAGAAACCTATACCATTAAACATAAGACACAATTGAGGGTGAATATCAACCAATCCATAATGGTTGATGATAAACTCATCAAGAGATAAGGGAGAAGTAGTTGATAAGAATGACCTACAAGTGTAGGTCACCACCAAATAACTTCCAAAACTATCTCTGTGTGCACATGTGAAATATTACAAAAGTCTTGTAGAATCAAGTAACAAGAATTAATGACCATCATCAAGAAAACAGTGGGGGATAGCAAGAAAAATTGGAATAGTAAGATAAAGCACACTTTATGGATCGATAGGGTAATGAAGAAAGAAGCTAGATGTAAGAGCCCATTTGATCTAGTGTGCATGATATAAGTTACTTTTCTTATTCATTGGAAGATCTAAGTATACCAAGTTTTGTAGTGATTCACATCCAACCAAGATGCAGTTCAAGGAAGGATCAAATAATTGATAGAACTCGACGAAAGTAGAGGGAAGGATTTCAACCACTTCAAGGAGAGTCGGTAAAAGGTCAAAGGAACATTTGATGAAAAATATCACCCAAGGAATTCTCAAAAAGGCGATCATGTTCTCATGTGGAATAATATAAAGGAAAAACCAGGAAAATATGCAATTTCGATAGTTTATGGTTGGTGTTATAAGAAAAATCCATTTGTTGAGATGGATCCCACCTATTCAGTGATCAATCCGGTTACAATCTCTTTGATATCTCATCACAAGGCATAGACTATTCTCACATCAGATGGTCGTGATGTCTAAGCTGGTGAAAGGGGAAGAGGGAGAAGTAAGGGTCTTGTGTGCAAGCCCTTTTAGGACCACCTAGCTTGGGTATTATCCTACCTCAACTCCTTGGAGGGGAAAAAAGGCCTAGGGGTGATATTTGTGGGCAAGGGCTGAGAAAAAGAGCTCGTTGATTTTTGGATTAGCAAACTAATAAAAGTGAACAACAAGTTAGCCACTCCCTTATGACCTTGGAAAAATTATCTAAACTATCACCTAGGGTAAATCGAGGTCTAAAACACTTATGCTAAAATACTAGAATTAAAAGTCAAAATGGCTTAGGAAATATACATCCATGCCTTTTAATATGGTTGTAAGTTATGAATAACAGGTTTTTTATGCCTTTTAATACGGGAAAACAAGCCCGGAATTCCCTGGAATCATTTGGAAAGTGATCAGAGTAAGATAAAGGAGGGATGATTATATAATTTGGGGTCTGAAAACTCAATTTCATCCCTTCAATAGGTTTCTACTACTATGGAAAAAGATCTAATTGATTGAAAATTAAAATTTTACCAAGATGTTGCGTGGACTGAAAAAAGGTTTGAGACTTTAACCATATATTATTTTTATATTTTAATATAGCTAATAATAAGAAAGTCTACCATTATGTTATGAAGGTCCTCTTGATCAGGCTCACACCTTTTATCTCATAATTGTTCTTCCTAGTAAAAAATGAGTGAGATAGCGTACACTAATTGGTCATAACAATGAGTTCCCATGCAGTTTAGAAATGGAGGGGTTGTCCCCTTCTCGTCACTAGCGCTTTCAAGCTCTTAAATCAGCCTAGATGGATGAAGGATATCGACACAAAGGAAGAGGCTCAAGACCCCCCGAGGGAATTTAGTTGAGCTTACCCAAGCAATGTAGAGATTACCCAAGCAATGTAGTATTCTAATCCAAGCTAAATTATTCAAAGTTCAGAACCGTGAGATTTATCAACTCAAAGAAATTTGAGAAAGAAACACATTCAATCAATACAAGGAAGAGCAAGTTTTTGAGGGGCCCCTGATGAGGATTCCCTAGCTTTGACTGTTAGTATTATAGAAATTGACAATGTAGAAATGAAAATACCAAGCCATCCACATGGGTAGATCATGTATTACTTTCACAAGCATGTCTCTTGGTCAACAAAATTGAAATTGAAATCTATGTAATAAATATGTGTGTGTGTGTGTGTGTGTGTGTGTCTTGTTTCATGGGGTGGATCTTTGCCTTTTTTTTCTGGTGTTTTTAGGTTTTGTGTTTTTTTAGGGTGTTTTTGCTTTTGTTTTTGCGAGTGGGTCCTTTTATCGCAAGATTTGTACTTGTGGAAAGCCCACCACAAGACCCCAAAATATTGCATAACAATTGAAGAAACTACCACGATCACCTTAATAGGATCTTCCCTCATTTTAGTGATGGAAGAAGTCCACCATAAGGGAGGCTTCCATAGTGACCTCAAGGGATCAAATAACAAGTTTGGTAGCCAAGCATATTGTTGGGTATGTGTTATATTCTTTGCACGACTAGATCTATTGTTTGTGTTGCACCAGGCACGTGCGAGGGGTTAGAGGGGGTGTCTTTTGCATCCATTTTTGGTTATTTTTCAACACATGGTTTTTACCAATGGTTTTCTAATTTTGGTTAAGTAATTAGGGTTGTTGACTAATTTGGGTCAATGGATTAGGGGTTTGGAATCTGCGAGATCATATATTGCATTGTAAACAATGAAGAGATATGATGCATAGAAGATTAGAGGTGGGACTCTAAACAGGTTTTTGGTTTTCCCGGTTTGGGTTTCCAAGGTAAAAATCTATGTGTAATGTGTGTGTGTGCCATTGTATATTTTTTTTTTTTATTAAGAATCTATTTGCAGTAATTAATTGTACAAGGTTAAAATCTACATTTGGTATCAAATCTATTTTTGGCTTTAGGGGGATGCCTTTGTGGCTAAGGGTTTGGCTCAGGTCTATGATAAGCCTTGTTACTGTGGGAGATCTACGGTATTGATTCTTCAGGTGAAAATAAATGGCGAGCAGTTCGAAAATAGAGATCGAAAATTTTAATGGGTAAATTTTTGAGTTGTGGAAGCTCAAGATGGAAGATCTATTGGTAGACAAAGATCATTGGATCGTAGTGGATCTAGGTACTGCACCTACAAGAGTGTCAACAGAAGACTGGAAAAAGTTGGATCGAAATGCAAAGAGCACAATCTAGTTGTGTCTCTCAAATTCAGTATTATTGAATGTGTCAAGGGAAGCTATAGCCAATGCATTATGGGATAAGTTGGGACTTTGTATCAGTCTAAGACTGTGGTAAAAAAATTGTTCATGTGAAAGAAGTATTATAACCTAAGGATGAAAGATTGAGACTTAGTGACAGAGCATCCAAATGCATTCAATACTATGGTAAATCATCTATTATATGTTGATATTAAAATTTATGATGAAGACAAATGTATTAGTTTATTGTACTCTTTACCAAACTCATGGGATAGTCTAGTTGTGACCATAGGTAGTAATACAACTACTTTAAGTTTTGATGATGTGGTTGTATATTTAACCTTGTACAATAATTTATTGCAAACAGATTCTCAATAATAATAAAAAGATGCAATGGAACACACACACACACACATTACAAAGAGATTTTTACCCTGGAAACCCAAACCGAGAAAACTAGCAACCTTTTTAGAGCCACACCTCTAATATTTTATTCATCATCTCTTCATTTTTTACAATACAATACAATATATAGGATCTTGTGACATCCAAAACCCTTAATCCATTGACCCATATTAGTCAACAACCCTAGTTCCTTAACCAGAATTAGAAAACCATCAACAAAAGCCATGTGTAGAAAAACCACCAAAAACGAACACAAAAAAAATGCCAAACAAAAAATGGAGGGCACTGCCCCCAAACCCCCGCACAGGGAAGAGAACCACCCATGATCCTGACACAATGCAAACACTAGATATAGTCATGCAAAGAATATAGCACATACCCAACATCCTCCCACTTGTTATTTTCTTTGCATACACAAGATTACAGGGTTACATAGTCAACAATCCAAGGCATTAATGCCCATAGATCCTCTACACCAATACAACCTCTCAGTGATCACAGATATTGTTTATGAATCTACAACATTATTCAAAGTGTCCACCTTCATCAACAACACTTTATTTTCTTACACTGTGTCTCTCAAAAAAATCTTATTGAACATTAATATGCTTTGTCTTTGAATGATAAGCCAGGTTCTTTTCCAGGAAGATTGCACTCTAACTAACACAATATATCCTTATAGCTTTTTGTACCAATAAAATACCTAAACACAATATTTGTAACCATATCACGTCCTTTCTTGCATGAGTGGTTGTCATGTATTTAGCTTAAGTAGTTGAGAGTGCCACTACAGACTGTCTTTTTTTCATCCAACTGATTGCTCCCCAAAAAAGGTTAAACACATACCTGCTTGTAGATATTTTATGATCCATATCACCAACCCATTATGCATCAACAAATCCATGTATGTCCAACACTCTATCCAATCCTAGTCTTCCTTGGTAGCACAATCCATAACTGGTAGTGCCACGCAAATACCTGAAAACCATGTTTATTGTTGTCCAATGCTCATGTTATGATTTTGACATATACCTACTCAAAACTACCACTACATGTGCAATGTCTGGTCTAGTACATATAACTGCATACATCAAACTTACAACCACACTAGAATACGAAAAACGGAACATGTCATCTTCCTCTTCTCGTGTCTTGGAACGTTGATCCATAGATAACTTTACACCTGTAGGAATAGGAACCCTGACTTGTTTGCATTCTTGCATATTAAACCTTTGCAATATCGTCTCGACATATTTCCTCTAATTTAACCATAGTTTCTTTTTTTCTCGGTCTTTTAATTTCCATGCCCAAAATCAAATTTGAAACACCAAGATCCTTCATGTCAAATTTAGAGGACAACTGATTTTTCACATCCTGGATAATCTCCTTGTTGTTTCCTATCAGCAACTTATCATCCAAATACAAGACCAATTAAATAACATGATCATCGATTAGCTTGAAATAGACACAGTGGTTCACTTTTCTCCTTGTGAAGCCAAGTCCCAACATATAAGTATAATTTTTTTTATACCACATCCTTGGTCATTGCTTTAACCCATACATGGAATTTCTCATTCTGCATACCAGCTCTTTCTTTCCCTTCACAGTGAATCCTTCTGACTGCTTCATGTAGATTTCTTCTTCAAGATCCCCATGTAAGAATGTTGTCTTCACATCCATCTGTTCTATTTCAAAATCAAACACAACAACAACAAATAAAATAAATCTAATTGAAATTAACTTGGAAACAGGAGAAAAAATATCACCAAAGTCAATTCCCTCTACTTGGGAATAACCTTTTTCTACTAATGGAGCTTTGTATTTCTCCACTTTACCTTCTTCATTCAACTTCTTCTTAAACACTCATTTGTTGCCAATGGGATTTCTTCAAGTTGGAAACTCCACTAGATCCCAAGCCGCATTCTTGTCCAAGGTTGTCATTTCTTCAATCATGGCCTTTTTCCATAGTTTTCCATCCTCTAAATCCATTACCTCCCTAATAGTTCTAGGATCATCATCAGTAATAGACAAAGCAAAATTTGAATGGAAATCAGGTGGATTATACCTTTCTAGTTTCCTTATTTACCGAATCGATCTTCTCAATATTGAAGTATGAGGATCTTATTCTTATTATTATTGTTCTTTTGTAGAGTCAGATTCATTATCCTTCAATTCAAACTCTATTTTCTCTAGTTCTTCCTCCTTTGGTAAGACTTCCCATTTGACAACATATTTGATTTCTCTAAATACCACATCACGAATATACTCTACCATCTTAGTTTCTGGGTTCTAAAGCTTATAACATTTCAGACCATTTTTATAACCAATAAATATACACTTTTCATCCTTTTTATCTAGCTTACTCATATTTTCCTTTGGAACATGAACATAGGCCTCACAGCCTAATACCCTGAGACGTGTGATAGAGGGTTTCTTACCAGTCCATACCTCATGTTGAGTTTTTTCATCCAACGTTGATGAGGGTAATCGATTGACCAGGTAACATGCAGTACCCACTGCCTTTGCCCAAAATTCTTATCATAACCCGACACCATTGAATATGCACCTTGCTTTTTCCATCAGCATCATATTCATCCTTTCTGCAACTCTATTTTTTTGAGTTGTATATGGAGCAGTCTTCTACCTTGGTATACTGCACTTCTTACACAATTATTTGAATTCATTTCCACAGAACTGTCCACCATTATCCGTCCTCAACACCTTAATTCTTTTCTCTATTTGATTCTCCATAAGAACCTTAAACTCTTTAAACATGTCAAAGACTTCGGATTTTTTCCTGAGGAAATATATCCATGTATTCCTAGAGAATTTATATATAAACGAGATACAGTACACAGATTTTCCTAGTGATGGAACCGACATGGGTCCAAACACACCATTGTGCACCAAGTGTAAAATACCTTATGCCCTCGTTGCACCAAAGGGGAATCTTACTTGATTCAACTTCCCATATACACGATGTTTGTAGAAATCAAAATCTAGAGAGAACTTATAAATACCTTCAACCATACCTTTACCATGTAGTACTCGAAGGCCCTTCTCTCCAATATGCCCCAGTATTTGATGCCACAACATAGTCTTTTCTCTAGAGACTATAAGAGTTTTTTCTTCTTCAACTCCAATCTGAGGAACAATGGTACTATTACACCCATCACAAATAGTGTTTCCCTACAGCTTATACATAGTTCCAAACTGAACTCTCTTCAGCAACACCATTTCTCCTTGAACCATCCCGCAGGTTTCTTTCTCGAACATTGTTTTTACCCCTGCATCATCCATTTTTCTTACAGAAATCAAATTTTTGGCCAAACCTGGGATGTGCAGAAGACCAATGAGTGTTCTAATCCTTCCATCCATGAGCTTCAACTTAACTTTTCCTCGCCCTATGATTTTGATTTTTGAATCATCACCTAGGAAAATATCACCTCCATCATACCTTTCATATTCGTAGAACCACTTTCTATGAGGAGTCATATGAAAGGATGCACCTGAATCAACTAGCCATGCCTCATGATATACATGTGTGCTTGAAGAAGGAAAGTACACATCCTCTGCTTCTTTCGAGGAGGTTTTTTCTTCTTTAGATGGAGCATATTCAGATCCCTTCCCTCTCTCAACACTTTTGTATCTACATTGCTTCTTATAGTGCCCCTCTTTTCCACATCTCCAACATACCTTTACAAAATTTATGGAAGATTTAGATCCACCCTTAGATTTAGATCTCCCACTTGAGGACTTAGATCTATTTCTTTCATGGGAGTGTCCTCTTGTAAATAATGCTTTTGTGCTCTGTCCTTCCATGTTCTTCTACCTCATCTCCTCCGACAACATGGATGAGACCACATCATCAAAAATTAAAGTAGGTGTATTACTACTTATGGCCAAAACCAAAGTATCCCACGAGTCAAGTAAAGTGCACAATTAAATGATACATTTGTCTTCATCATAAATATTAATATCAACAGATAATAATTGACTTACCACTATATCGAAGGTGTTCATATGCTCTGCCACCGAGTCTCCATATTTCATCCTTAAGTTATACAACTTCTTCCACAAGAAAAATTTGTTTACCAGGGAATTAAACTGATACAATGTCCTCAACTTATCCCTTAATTCCTTGGATATAACTGCTCTTGACACATTCAGTAATATTGAATCTAAGAGACACAACTGGATCATGCTCTTTGCCTTCTGATCCATCTTTTTCCAATCTTCTGCTGACGTTCTTGTAGATGTAGTACCTGGATCCATCGTGATCCACTGATCTTTGTCTACCAATAGATCTTCCATATTGAGCTTCCACGGCTCAAGACTTTTCCCATTAAATTTCACTGTCTTTATTTTCAAACTACTCGCCATTTATGTTCACCTGAAGAATCAATATCAAAGATCTTCCACTGTAACAAGGCTTATCACAAACTTGAGCCAAACCCCTGACCACAAAGGCATCCCCCTTAAGCCAATAATTGCTCTGATACCAAATTTAGATTTTAACCTTGTACAATTCTTTACTGCAAACAAATTCTCAATAAAAAATAGAAAATATACAATGGCACACACACATTACAGATAGATTTTTACCCTAGAAACCCATACTGGGAAAACCAACAACCTTTCTAGAGTCGCACCTCTAATATTCTATTCACCATCTCTTCATTGTTTGCAATACAACACAATATATAGGATCTCGTGGCATCCAAAACCCCTAATACATTGACCCATATTAGTCAACAACCATAATTCCTTAACTAGAATTAGAAAACCATTGGTGAAAACCATGTGCTGAAAAACCACAAAAAACGGATGCAAAAAAGTTCCAAAAACAATTTGGGGAATCTTCTACCCTCGAATCCCCACGCAGGGGGCTTCTGCCCCCTTTTGATCCCCCGTGCACATAGTGCAATGCAGACACTAGATCTAGTCATGCAAAGAATATAACACATACCCAACAATGGTCTCATCCGTGTTGTCGGAGGAGATGAAGCGGAAGAACATGGAAGGATAGAGCGCAGATGCATTATTTGCAAGGGGATGATCCCTGGAAAGAAATAGATTTAATTCCTCAAGTGGGAGATCTAAATCTCTTGGAAATTTTGTAAATGTATGTTGGATATGTGGAAGAGAAGGCCACTACAAGAAGCAATGTAGATCCAAAAGTGTTGAGAGAGGGAAGAGATTTAAAGATGTTCCTTCTATAGGGGAAAAAACCTCCAAGGAATAAGGAGGGGATGTGTACTTGGATTCTTCAAGAACACATGCAAAACATGAGGCATGGTTGGTTGACTTAAGCACATCCTTTCATATGACTCCTCATAGCGAGTGTTTCTCTGAATATGAAAGGTATGATGGAGGTGATGCTTTCCTAGGTGATGAGTCGATGAAAAAAATCATAGGACAAGGAAAATGCAAGTTGAAGTTCATAGATGGAAGGATTAGAACACTCCTTGATGTTTTTCACATCCCATATCTGGCCAGAAATTTGATTTCTTTAAGAAAAATGGATGATGCAGGGATAAAAACGGTCTTTGAAAAAGAAACATGCAGGATGGTTCAAGGAGCAATGGTGTTGTTGAAGGGAGTTTGGATTGGAACTCTATAAAAGTTGTAGAGAAGCACTATTATTGATGGGTGCAATAGTTCCATTATTACTGAGATTGGAGTTGAAGAAGAAAAAACTCCTACAATCTCTAGAGAAAATAATGTGTTGTGGCATCAAAGACTAGGGCATATTAGAGAGAAGGGCCTTCAACTACTACACGGTAAAGGTATAGTTGAAGGTATGTCTAACTACTCTCTAGATTTTGATTTTTGTGAACATTGTGTATATGGGAAGAATAATCGAGTAAGATTCCCCTCTAGTGCAATGAGGGCAGAGGAAATTTTACAGTTGGCACATAGTGATGTGTTTGGACCTATGTCAATTCCATCACTGGGAAAATTTGTGTACTATGTCTCATGTATAGATGACTTCTCGAGGAATACATGGATATATTTCCTCAAGAAAAAAAATGAAGTCTTTGACAGGTTTAAAGATTTTAAGGCTCTTGTGGAGAATCAGACAGAGGAAATAATTAAGGCACTAAGGATGGATAATGGTGGAGAGTTCTACGAAAATGAATTCGAATAATTCTATAAGAAGTGCAGTATAGAAAGGAAAAATACTACTCCATATACACCTCAGTAGAATGGATTTGTAGAAAGGATGAACAGGAGGTTGATGGAAAAACCAAGGTGTATGCTTAGTGGTGTTGGGTTAGGACAGGAAGTCTAGGCAGAGGTAGTGGGTACTGCATGTTACCTGGTCAATCAATCACCCTCATCATCACTGGATGACAAGACTCCACACAAGGTATGGACTGGTAAGAAACCATCTCTGACACATCTCAGGGTATTTGGCTATGAGGTATATGTTCATGTTCCAAAGGAAAACAAGAGTAAGCTAGATTAAAAGGATGAAAAGTGTATCTTTATTGGGTATAAAGATGGTTTGAAAGGGTATAATATTTTGAACCTAGAAACTAAGAAGGTAGTGTATAGCCGAGATGTGGTATTTAGAGAAATCAAAGATGTTGTCAAACAGAAATCCCTATCAAGGAAGGAAGAACCAAAGAAAATAGAGTTTGAATTAAAGGATGATGAATTACACTCTACAGAAGAACAATAATTAGAAGAAGAAGATCCTCATACTCCAGTATTGAGGAGATCGGTTTAGGAAAGAAGGCAACTAAAAATGTATACTCCACCCAATTTCCATTCAAATTTTTCTTTGTCTATTACTGATGATGATCCTAGCACTGTTAGGGAGGCAATGGATTTAGAAGATGGAAAACTCAGGAAAAAGGCCATGGTTGAAGAAATGGTAGCCTTGGATAAGAATGAGGCTTGTGATCTAGTGGATTTGTTGACTGGAATAAATCCCATTGGAAATGGGTGTTTAGGAAGAAGTTGAAGGAAGAAGACAAATTGGAGAAATACAAAACTCAGTTAGTAGCAAAAGGTTATTCTCGGGTAGAAGGAATTGATTTTGGTGAGATTTTTTCTCCTATTTCCAAGTTAATTGCAATTAGATTTATTCTATTTATTGTTGTTTCATTTGATTTTGAGGTAGAACAAATGGATGTGAAGACAACATTCCTACATGGGGATCTAGAAGAACAAATCTACACGAAGCAACCAGAAGGCTTTGTTGTAAAGGGAAAGAAAGAGTTGGTATGCAAGTTGAAAAAGTCCTTGTATAGGTTAAAACTATCACCAAGGATGTGGTATCAAAATTTTGATACTTGTATGTTGGGAATTGGCTTCACAAAGAGAAAAGCAGATCTCTGTGTGTATTTCAAATTAATCGGTGACCATATTATTTATTTGGTCTTATATGTGGATGATATGTTGTTGATAGGAAACGACAAGGATATTATCCAGGATGTGAAAACTTAGTTCTCCTCTAAATTTGACATCAAGGATATTGGTGCTACAAATTTCATTTTTGGCATGGAAATTAAAAGAGATTGGGAAATCAGGAAAATCTAGTTAAATCATAGAAAATATGTCAAGACAATATTGCATAGGTTTAATATGCAGGAATGTAAACCAATCAAGGTTCTTATTTATGTAGGTGTAAAGTTATATGTGGATCAGTGTCCCAAGACATAGGAAGAGGAAGAGGACATGTCCCATGTGTTGTATGCGAGTGTGATTGGAAACTTGATGTATGCAATGGTCTGTAATAAATTAGAAATTACACATGCAGTGAGAGTTTTGAGCAGGTATATGTCAAAACCAAGAAAGGAGCATTGGACAACAATAAATAGGGTTTTTAGGTATTTGTATGGCACTACTAATTATGGATTGTGCTACCAAGGAAGACCAAGATTGGACAGAGTGTTGGACATACATGGGTTTGTTGATGTAGACTAGGCTAGAGATATGGATCGCAAAATATCTACAAGTGGGTATGTGTTTAACCTGTTTGGAGGAGCAATCAATTGGATGAGAAAAAGACAGGTTGTAGTGGCACTCTCAACTACATAAGTTGAATACATGTTAGCCCCTCATGAAAGCAACGAATCAGTATGGTTACAGTTATTGTGTTTGAGTATTGGATTGGTACAACAAGTTGTAAGAATAGATTGTGACAGTCAGTGTGAAATCTTCTTGGCGAAGAACCAGGCTTATCATTCAAACACAAATCATATTGATGTTCAGTATCACTTTTTGAGAGACATGGTTGAAGACAAAAAGGTGTTTTTGATGAAGGTGGACACTTTGGAGAATGTCGTTGTTTCATTAACAAAATTTATGAGCACTGAGAAGTTCTCTTGGTGTAGAGGATCTATGGGCATTTATGCCCTGGATTGTTAACTATGTAATCTTGTAACCCCCTGTATCCAAAGAAAAAAACAAGTGGGAGAATGTTGGGTATTTTTTATATTCTTTGCATGACTATATCTAGTGCCTTCATTGTGTCATGCGCACGGGGGGCGAGGGTGTTAGAGGGGGCATTTTTTGCATCCATTTTTTTGTAGTTTTTCGACACAAGATTTTCTTCGATTATTTTCTAATTTCGATTAAAGAATTAGGGTTGTTGACTAAGATAGATAAATATATTAGGGGTTTGGATACCGTGGGATCCTATATATATTGTATTGTAAAAAATGAAGAGATATGATGAATTGAATATTAGAGGTGCAGCACTAAACAGGTTGTTGGTTTTCCCGGTTTGGGTTTTCAGGGTAAAAATCTACATGTAGTATGTGTGTGTTTGCCATTGTATATTTTTTGTTTTATTAAGAATATGTTTGCAGTAATTAATTGTACAAGGTTAAAATATACACCTACCACCCCCTATCTTGTTCATCGGTTTGTTGGTCTAGGTCTCGAAAAGAGAAGAGGTTAAAGGCGATTTTTGTACATGTCTGGAACATGAACATTTTCCAGCATATATACAACAATTACCAATCTAAAGTATGAAAAAATAACCTCTTTAGACACTAGACAAGATAGATTGCAATAGTTGTTACAAATTTGCAGAAGTAAACAATTATATGACAACAGTAAGTGATATGTAACAACAGCAATAATTAGTGCTCAAAAATACCACAATTGACCATGAAAAGTAAGCATGTAACCAATAGAATGTTATCCAATTGTTAGAAGTGATTTCTGAGTGAATTAAGCCACCTTTAGATGAGTGTATACATCAATTTAGTGTATTTTAGATGTCTTTAGCAAACTTTTGTAACAAAAACAAGTAATATTGCAAGTTTGTTAGGGTTAGAGTTACTAGAGTTAGTATAACACTTTAGAGATTTGAGAGAGAGATTTTATCAATCACTTTCACCACAAGAGTTGCTTCTGTATTAGTTCCTTTACCATTCTAGGGCTAGGGAGTCTCAAATGCATCCAATATTGAAGGTTGAACTATTTGAAACCAAGAGGTAGAGTCTAAACCCTAAGGTGCAAGCACATTTGGGCCTTAGGATTTAGACTTTGAGGAGAAGGACTTCTATGGTGCAAGCGCTTTTGGGCTCTAGATATCGTTTCTCCCTTCTTATAGCCTCAACTAGGTCAAAGACCAATTGTCTAGGGATTTAGGGTTCTAACCCTAGTAAGTATAATTAACCAATTTTAGATAAATAAGATCTCGTTAGAGGAAGAAGCAATTATGTTCCTCTCTTAGGGTTTCAATAAGCAAGACTTATTGCAACAAAATAACAATTTCACCATAAACATCAATAGTATAAATACTAATTGTAGAAATTTACTTACTTCATCCAAGAAGCCAAGAGAATTTAACCCTAATTGTAGAAATATCCATCCAAAATCATCCAACTATCCACAAGAGATCCTTTCCAAGCATAGCGCATAAGAGAGAAAGACTAGTAATCCCAAAAAGGGTAAAAAATTTAGAAGTACTCCTCACAATGGTGAGGGAATGATCATGATAAAATTAAAGTGAGGATTATCTTTTTTATATGAGTCTACCCTCACATATTTGTCCACATAATATGTCAACAACAAAATATAAGTGGGGTCTACCCCTCATTTAACCTTTTCAAATGATACAATGCATAAAATAAATCATAACGAGCCACAGGTGTGAGACGTCAGGCCTCCTTAGGCAAGGAGGGGGCCTCCAATGGCCACGTGGAATCAATCCAGAGTGGAGTGGGTGAAAATGATGTCTCTCCTCACTCAAAATCATGCCAACCATATTTAATACCCTAGGAACCCACCAAACCGTAGCTCCATCAAACCCTAGTACATGGCATCATCATCAAACTAGGCCCAATGTCCAGGATCTGAGTGTTGTGTCTAGGATGGAGGGAGTTGCATCTCATCTTTGTAAGGTCTCTGGTAGTATGTTGTTGCAACGTCCCTGATCCATTGGGTAAATGATCTCTGGGGTAATCTACCTAGCCTATGGGCTTCTAACCCATTTATGTGCCATCATGACTAAATATGCTCATACCAAGCCCATATGTCCATATTCCAAGGTTCCAAGGATGTGACAGCTGATGTCTGAGGGTGGTGAGTCACTAGATGACCCACTGCTCTCCATCACATGTGTCAAGGTCCTGCAATAAAGGAAAAACGTCATGGTTACAAGGCGAGGACATCCCTCAAAGAACCATGTCAAGTCCATCCAAAAAAAAGCAAAGCATAAGACAAGGTTATCTAAGGTTCACAAGAAATATTAGTCCTTAAATCATGAAAAGTGAGTTGTAACTTAAGATATAATCCATGTAAACATTTCACCTTAGTATCCCCTTCCATCATCACACCATCCTAGGACCCCATGTGAGTTAGCAAGTTTAAATATGGGAGGGCCTTCATCTAACCCTATTAGGTGTGCCACCTAGACATGAAATAAAAGAATTCAGGTAGAAGGATAGGTCTCGAGGGAAGAAGGAAATAAAGAAACCCTTCAAGAGTAAGTGTGGAAGTGATATGGTTTCAAGGCTTACTTCGTGGCGTATGGTGTCATTTAGTCCATTTCTATGAGTGCCTTTGTGGAGGGTGTGCTTTATCTTGAGTAACCTCATTCTTGGGTGCTATTTTTTCCAATCCCCCTTTATCATCCATCTTACTAGTCCACTTAATCATATTTGTGAGTCCTCGTTTATAAGGTTTCAAGTTATAGCATTTCTATTTGGGACCAGGGTGAGCAATAAAAGGGTAGAGCTCAAGTTTGGACTGACTTTTGTTAGTCCTTGGCTATCATTCCTTTCTTTCTTTAGCATCATTTTCTTATTCTTTTATTAGCAGCTACAATCAACATATGGGCCTTTAGCCCCTCTTCTCATGAGAGAATGTATCATGACCCATTACTGAATCTTAGTACACTATGAGAGGCTCCAGGATGGAAAGTGTTAAGTATGATGGGGAATGGAACATTACCCTTATGAGGGCCCCCCAGTAGTACCCCTTTTCCCTCGGCAGTGACAACATGGGACTAGGGCATAGAAGCTGACTACCAAGGTGAAACAGGGAAACTGACACAATTTCCCAAGCCAGTGATACATTATCCAACTTCAACCAAAGATCCCCATCCACATGCCCAACAAATTAATCACAACATTTTGCATGAATTAATGATTAACATACCTCATGGTGGCAATGGATTACCATCTCCCATACTATGGGTCACTTGGATGTAATGAGCCTTGGTTGACCTATAGTTGTAAAGGTGAATGAGGGGGGTTGTTGGGATGCCATTTGTGGACATGTTAATTATCATCATGGGTGGTATCATGTTCTCCATTGTGGGCCATGAGACATGATCTCCTCTAGTTAACCCTAGGCATGGGGGGGTAACAGGCCCCTTTAGGGGAAGCAACCTAAAAAAGAGAAATAAGCATAAATATACACAATAAAATAGTGTTGATTCACCCTCGCTATTAAACTTGACATTAACCATAGTAGGTATGATGGAAAGGAAACCCAACCATCACCCAATCACAGGGTTATGCACCTTTAGCCTTCAACTCGGGTGTCATGGACCTTATAGAATTGAATAAAAAATAAAATGAAATTGACTACACTACTCAGCCCATAGGAATCAAATTTAAGTTGTTTGTTGGTCGCATAGCCAACGTGTGCAAATTAAACTTCAAATGGTTCCTTGGTTAGCAGGATGGAAATTTATAATGAAAATTTAATAAATGATAATTACAAAGGAAATAATATTGATCTCTATGAAAAAAATATGCTTGAAAAAAAATATTTCATCTTGATAATTAATCTTATATTAACAATGAAGTGTGTGAAGGATTATGAAAACTAAGTAAACTCAAAAGAAAATGAAATTAGGAGTGTGGGGAAAGATTTTTATATGGTTTTTCATTGTTTTTGTTTGTTGTCCTGCCTCAAACAAGTCTTCGGGTGGTTCTTTACCGCTTAGGTGAAGCAAAATGGGCAATCGATTAGAATCCTAGCAGGTCAACAATGATTTTTAGTGTATTTTATAAAAAAAAAAAATAAAGGAAACTTAATTAAATATACAAGTATAACAGTAAAAAAGAAGGTTGTCCTGGAAGGGAAAACTGACCAAAATGGCCAATTTACCTATTTAGGGTAGCAATAGCACAAACAGAAAATAAAAATTAGAGGATAAAAAGAAGAGAATGGGAACAAAACAGCTATAACCAACAAAGAAAAGAGAACTTGAGGGATGTCCTAAGTGACCCCTAGACCTCTCGGCTACCAACTAAGGTTTGTATGCTTGGCTCCTTCATTAAATCTGCACAAACATTCACATAAAAAGTATATACAAGAGTTGTTATCAAGTAAAAACAAGCAAGTCAAACCCAAGGAAATAGTAAGAAATACCTAGCTAACCAATCCCTCATGGAGATAGCTAACATAACTAGAATATGAAACTATCCCTCAACCCTCAATCAACAAATATTCAAATCCCAACAACTAAAAGAGAACAAGTAAGCACAATTACTAAGAATCCCTGAGAAATCAGCAAAGCTTAGTTACTATATTCAACAAGTCCTCCAAATTATAATTGCCTTTCTCTTATTTATAAGAGAAGAGGAGTATTGGGTTAGGTCACATGACACTTGTTACTTTTGTAAAAGTGACAAGTGGACCAACCCTAAAATCTTTTGTCCTTTTCAAAAACTAAATCAATTTGATTTGATTTCAAAATTAGATTATGCTATTTTATTCAAAAGTAAAGCATTCAAGGAAATCAATCTTTTGGCAAAACGTCCTTGACGAAAAGGACAAAATTTGTGCCACGTCATCACTTTACCTTAGGATGTGTGCCTCCCAATGGCATCTTTGATTGTTGGCCATGAGCTTGTTGCTACAAATTAGGTGGATTCATGGTGTCAAATGGCCATCAATGGTTGTTGAATTCACATGGGTGTGGGCCCATGGCTCGGGGAAAAATTGGCCTACTTTGGAGGATGGGGGATCATGGAATTAGCCATTGAAAGTAAGTAAATTCCCACTATTTGGGCACTTTTCAAACCTATGTTTACACCTCCCTCGCTACCTATAAGGCTGCCCCAAGTATTGGTGAAGAATGGCTTCAATCTAAACTTGAATTAGCAAAAGGGGCATCGAGACTAAACACTTGAAATATTGGTCCCTTATACCTAACAGTCATGATTTTGGAATTGTATTTCTTCATGATGAATTTATATTCACCAACTTCCCAATGCCTTGCATTTGGCGCAAATCGGGCTCAGGGTGAGCAAGAAATGGCCCCATAAAGGTCATGGGAAAGTGTTGGTTGGAGGGTTGATTTGGGGAAAATGTGAAATTTAAAACCTGAATTTGGAAATCATAATTTATAGGTTTCTACAAGCATGCATGGTTGTAGCTGAAATGGGTTTCCTTTTGTTCAATGAAATTTGCCCCTAGAGGCCTCCAATTATGCCTCCTTTCGACACTTATTCCTAGGCCAAATTGGGGTCCTTGTCACTACTGAAATTTTAGGTTGAATTTGTGAATGATATGGCTATAGATGGATTCCATAGTTCTCTACGATCGTCTGGGCTATTTCTGGGTGAAAATTTGCCCCCGAATGAGGAAGTTATGACAATTTTTGTTCAAGCTCTCTTGAAGGCAAATAATTAAAATTAACATAAGGTTTTTTACATATATGTTACAAATTTTCTTTTTGTTTTTTTAATTTTCATTATATATAATATAAATAAATATTTATATAGCATATAAATTATTATTTATGTAATATATAAAAAAATAAAATGAAAATACTAAAACATATAAAATTTCTTTAAACTAAAAAAACTTTGGCATACCACCCCTACACCATACGAATCTTCATAAAGTAAAATTTCGGTTTTCATGGTTATGGAAGCCGTGGAATGTATGGACCTATGTGTAAACCAATGGATGGGGAATCAAGGAGCCATGGTGGAGCCAAGGCCAAGTGAGGTGGGAGGGAAGTGTGAGGGCAGAGGGGATTGGGGGAAAGGAGAGAGAGTTAAGGAGAGGAGAGCAGGGGCGAGAATTGGAGGGGGAGAAAGGGTTTTACTATGGAGAGGAGTTGCAAAGAATGCAACTAAGGGGAGACAAGGAGGAGGGGTCATGGAGTTGCAAAGCGTACGACTAAGGGGAGAGAAGGAGGAGGGGTCGTGGGTTCAACCCCCTTCCTCTCTAATCTGTGTAATTTCTTCTTCTTTTGGATTTATGAGTTTAATATATTGGAAAGGAGGGGGATCGTGGGTTCAAACCCCCTCCCTTCCTCAATATGATTATCAATCTTGGAACAAAAATAAAACCCAGTAATCAAAAAACTTTAAGGGGGCATGGGGTTTGGGTACCTTGCAATCTTTGGAAATTTCTATAATAAAACTCAACACCATTTTCATAAAAGATAACAAAATAAACACTAGACTAGCACTTAAATCCAAGACTTGGATTCAAAATTTCAAAGAAACAAACACAAAAAAATCTCTTACACAACTCCATTCATATTTTCAACTAGTGCATGCATATGCTTCAATAATTAACTGACTCATAAACCATATTCTGAACCAATACATGAATTTTTGGAAGGTTATATGGAGGAGATGGATTGAGTGTACTTGCTCTCTATTTCCCATGGAAGCCATACAGTCTATCTCTCATTGTTGGAGCTGAACCAGAGCTCCATCCCCTTCCCCAACAACCTATCAAATGAAGCCTGAAAGAGGGAGGGCAAGGCTTTTGCATTTTCAATTTTTTTTTGCATTTTCCCCTTTTTTTCAATTTTGCATGGAAGGGGGTGTGTGGCATGCCCATGAGCTCTTCCTCTTTTTTCTTTTTTCTTTTTTCTTTTTTCTTTTTTCTTTTTTCTTTTTTCTTTTTTCTTTTTTCTTTTTTTTAATTTAATTTTTTAATATTATTTTTTCGAAGTACATGCAAAGTCAACCCTTTGACTTTGACTTTGACTGAAGGAGATTGAGATTGAGGTTGGATGAGACAGAGTTTGAATGTGGCATGAGGCATAATCGACATTCTAACATCATGCCACCTAGGCCCTCAATTTTGGCATGAGGCATGAGGCATAATGACAAGCCCATTGAGAATACATAATCGACATTCTAACATCATGCCACCTAGGCCCTCAATTATGGCCAAGAAGATCTACCCTCTAAACCCTGATTTTCCAATGGGGCCCACAAAATTCCCAAATTTGCGAAATATGCCACATCACCATACGATATTCAATCGGGGAAAACGAAGTATCAACAAAAAGGTATTAATGAGTATTTCCATGAAATGGGCATGAAATTTTGAGGTGAGGTTGTTAAGTTTTTATTTGACTAACCTTAACCTCTACCATGCAAGCGCGTTAGACCATCTCACCTCAACTGATTCATAGATTTGTGACAACTATAACTGAGTCATACGATGTCGGAATGAGGAAAATGAGGCACCATTGGAAAGGTCTCTAAGTCCAATACAACATGGAAGTTTTTTTTTTCTAATTTTTAGCCTATCAACATTAAGTTTTAAACCCTAAACCACTGTCACCAAACTATCCTATGAAAATAGTCCTAAAATTATGAAGCCTTGATCTCAACAACTGGGGGTCAAAACCTGACATGTGATATACCATTGGAAAAGTATCGCACTTCCCTACATCACCTCTAGGTCTGATTTTCCTCTTGAGATACATATTAGAATAGAAACTTATAAGGAATTCACAATTATGAATTTTGGCCATTCAAGAGGCGTGCAATTAGTGCCCTTCATAAACTAGTCATACAAACTCAAAATCAAGAAAATGAGAGCTTGTTGGAAATATTATATTGATCCCAATAGGAGAAAACCACTAGATTTTTTTAATAAAATGAATATAAATCATATTATCTTCTATGAAATATATGGGACCCACCCAGTCATCAACAAAAGGGACAAATGTTGAAAATTTTGTAAACTAAGTCCTTAGCTCATGAAATCTTAATTGTGCAGCCTTGACATAGGTACTTCTTATATGAGAGGGTTTTAGAACTCAAAAATAATCTTGGGATGGCCTCCCCTATGGGAAAAATATTAGGGTTTTGAAACAAGTCAAACAAGGTCAAATTGAGCCTGCTTGGGTGCCGAGAAGATGTTATTGGACATAATGATATTGATGAATGTTATGATGATGATCAATAAGTGATAGTAGGCTAGGGAACACTGTAAATCTGAAATCCATTTATCCTTACCAACCCTTCGATTGATAATTAAGGCACTGACCAAACTGAAATTTGAACCCTATATCTGATTTGAACTAAGACCAAGTGACTTAAAATCAATGATTGATACTCTTCGAGTGCTTGATAAGTCACTATATGCTCAAATGAAAATTTGAAAGTAATATCTTGATCATCTTTAATGGGAAAGGACCATAGTAATTGTGACTCCTACCACTATATTTGACTGGAACCGGAGCTTGATAGTCTGCTCAAAGAAACCCTCCTACTAGCTCGGGAAAATATAGAAATGAGAAACATCGTGTTGATCCCAAAGCAGATTTTTGGGTCAATAGTTGGGTCCCTACAAAATTGAAGATGTTTTAGGTACTAATTCTTTCTACCTCAGTCACTTTGTTGGAGAAAAATTGTCTTTTCATCTGAACAAACAAATCCTAAAATTGTTCTTCCATGATAACATGTAATGCCATGAGGCATCTAGGTAAGTTAGGATAGGATGAATACGCTCTTTAGTATGAGTATTAGGATTACTTTTCACGCATTTCATTTGTGCTTTCATGTATTTAAATTGTGTTTTTATGCATTTGATTGATGTTTTCATTTTCATGCATTTTCTTTGGTCGTATCAAATTATGATGTAACTGGAATCCATGCACTTTCCTACTTTAATTGTAATATATTGGTAGGGACAAGGCACTCGTGTCTTCGTTCCTCTCTGGGATCTGACCTATATTTTGTGAGATTGTTTTAGCTTATCAGTTTTGGAAATTATAGATTTCTCATGCACTCTCACATAGAGTACATATCCCTAAGTTGGAGCCAATTCTTACCCCTCAAGTTGCATTAGGGTAATTCAGTTGTGTAGTTTTCCCATTATCAAATTTGATCATGTTGCATGTCCTTTTTTAACCAGATGTTCGAGTTTGGTATTCCATGATCACTTGTGCTTTCATGATTTTGGAGGATTATTTGATGTAGCATGATGAGCCAAATGTTGTGATGATGTATTAGTTGTAACTTTTATTAGACCATTCTTATTGAACTACGTAGAGTGATTTTTTACTTAGGTGGTTCTCTAGACCCTTGTGGTTGGTCATGGCATGTCATTCTAGGTTCCATTTAAAGGCTAGTCGTGTCCTTATGGCTCATTATAACCATCACATTGTGATGTTTTATGGTCGAGGTGGGTGTGCAGGGGTCTTGGGATGGGTCTATTGGGACACATGGCTTAGAGTTCCCCTAGGTTTTTTAACTTTACCTCTTTGTAAAGGTTGTGCTATGTTATCGTAAAGGTTATATACATAAAATGCACTTTCCCTTTAGTCATAAGCATGGATCTAAGACTGTATGTCACATTTTGGCCTAGGCGATGAGTTCCCTAGCACTTCGAGAATTATTTGACATGTTGTTGACACATAAAAATCATGAGACACACTCTCATGTGGAGCGCCCTCTCTTTTCTACATATTTTTATGCATCTAGATGATTGAGGGGGCCTACCTAGGAGTGCCTAGCCTCTTTTAGGGATTTTGCATGTGTATTGTGGTTTGTTAAAGGATGATTCATCATCCTAAGTGGAGCATTCCCTCTCTTGGCACGCATGTTGAGGCATATATCATATTTTATGGATATTTTGCTAGATTTCATGGGGCCATCCCCATTCTTCATGAGATCGTTGGCTTTCCTTGCACGTAGATCTATGTTTTGAGGAAGGTTTGACCCCTCACTTCATGGGATATGGTCATTGGCACCTTTCTAGAGAGGTGGTTACACATTGGAGACCACACTTGGATCACTTTACCACCATTTTGATGGGACGTCTCACTCTTGGAGCCACATGTGCCAAAATTGGAGGGTTTTACCTAGTCGTTGCATCATTTTGAGGAGTCGTCCACAGTAGAGGAGTTTTGTTGCACTTATTTCCATGCTTGGAGGCTAGGCATTAGAGCATTAACATGGTCTTCTTCCCATTTTGATGGAGACATCATACCTTCATGGAGCCTTGTCATTGGAGATTTGCATATGTGGCATAACCACCTCCTATTTAATGTATTGTTGACCTTATCCACCTTATTTAGTTAGTGGATAATGGTTGTTTATGTTTTCTTAAGTTAGATCTAGGGTTTTAACCAAGGATATTGTTATTTTATTGCAAGGTTGTTGAGCCTAGAACTCTATAAGAGGCTCCCTCCTTAGTTATCCGTTGTTATTGGTTGGATACTATTGAGAGGTCTATTATTGAATATTTAAGAATAAATGCTTTTTGGAGACTTTCTTGTATATGTGTGGCAAATATTTTGGTGCTTTAAGCTTGGATTTGGTGTTGGTTCATTTACATGCAAAGGCAAACTACTCGGTCCATTAGATTAGTGAATCTACTACATTGGAGGAATTTGGTGTGGTATTTCACTCTACTTTCCTTATCTATTTTGGTATTTGTATAATAATTTGCATTTTATCTCTTAGGAATAGTTCCAGATTTGTTATTTCCAATTTTATAGG
The DNA here is from genome assembly GCA_009831015.1 of Picea engelmannii. Taxonomy (NCBI): domain Eukaryota; kingdom Viridiplantae; phylum Streptophyta; class Pinopsida; order Pinales; family Pinaceae; genus Picea; species Picea engelmannii. Next base: position 381,595 of record ML777665.1, read on the forward strand.
AAAATTAAGTAACTAATTGTAGGTGCATCCCTTTGGGAGCCATTTCTTGTAAATTTTTTGCATTATTTTCCAGCACTATTAGTGTGGTTATAGCATGTTTTATGCATCTTTTCCAGCCCTAATTACATAAGAAACTTGACCTCTTAGATCGTTTTCTTTACCCCATAAGCTCTAGGGTTTATTTGGCACTGATATCCCCCTTCAACCACCATTTTAAAATAATACTAAAATATTTAATTTTCTTTGTCTAATAAAATCTGACAAAAATATTTGAATATCACAAATCAGATTTCATTTCAAATCTAAATACTTTTTCTGAATATCACAAATCATATTTCATTTCAAGTCTAAATACTTTACATAGATATTAATCTTTCACTTATGACTTAATCTCATTTTATCATATTTTTGAAATTTCATTTAAAGTTCATTCTTAAATCAAAATTGTCATTAGACCTAAATTGTTCTTCATTTTTATATCATTTATTTGGGTTATTTTTACACTAAGCAAATTTGGAAATTAAATTTCTGCCTTATAAATTAGATTTTCAAGTGGCATATTGATCAATTATTTCACATTTTTAAATAGGTTTAAGTGGTTTTCACTACTCGTTTAAATCTGGAAATTACCTTAAAAAAATATCATAAACCAGATTTGAGTTATAAATTCAAATGTGCATGTAATTTTTTATCTTTATTTGAATTAATTAGTGTATGCTTTAGTTTCTTAATGTTAGAATTTACTTGTACTAAGCATCACATCATCATATGTTTTCCGTATTAAATCCTCTTTACTTTGCAAGTTTTATTTTTATTTGGGATTAGCTCATTGGAAATATTTCTAATTGTAAATCTATGCATCATACTTCATCATTAATTAGATTTGCATCCTAAGTCTAAAGCTTTCATTTGATATATTATTTCTAGAGTTAGTTCTTTTAATCATCCAACATGTAGGGATACCCCCTTGGCCTTAAGAGAGTCTTTTAAGCATCCAACATGTAGGGATACCCCCTTGGCCTTAAGAGAGCCAACTAAAAGTGAGAGGAGAATTGTATTGAGGTGACAAAGGTACTTCTCCTTGGCTTACCTCAAGGTTGCATTTGTGGACTAAGACTTTTTCTACTTAGACGCAAGTTGAAGAGGTAACAAGGGGTGACACCTAGCTCTATACGAGAACATACACTCTTCTTGAGTGTATGAGAACCTCGGATATTTGGCATACCTATTATAACTTGTTACAAGAAGGAGATAGATAAAACATGTGACGGGATAGATCAAGATTCTCACCCAGAAATTCCAAATTCCACATACAATTTACAATGTTCTTGCCCAAATTACAAGATCTTCAAAATTTGGCTTTACAAATAAGGCATAAACCAAAACACCAAAGGGGACATGGAAATAAACAACTACTTCTACTCTATTGCTCATGATATGAATTTATTCTTCTTATCCTACTCTAAACTATGAAGAAATAAAATGCTAGGTGAAATCATATAACCAATGCAATCATGTTGTGTTATTTTCAAGGCTGAAAAGTCTTCCCTTGTGTTCGGTAATGAACCAAAACAAGTGTTGCGTGGCAGCGTAGTCCCTGTCAGGTTGGAACGAGAGTAAATGTGTCTGTTGCAAGTTGCAGTACATGTGGTATCCATGCAAAATTTAGTATTCCCGAATTGGTTTTATTTGAAATTTCTAAAAAATTATTAATGTCTGGTACTTGAAGGTTCCTAGTATCTAAGTTTGATAGTACATGAAATATTTAATACATAACGCATGTAACCCAACAATTACGGAGTCGCGGGTTCACATTTTTCATTTTTCATGTCCAGAGTGTTTCGTGATATACATTTTGCACCCAACACTTCCGCCTTATACATTTTGCGCCCAACAATTCAGTCATATACATGAAACTAAGTAATTTATAGAATATCATAACATTGTACCAAGAATTATAGTAATTTATATAATGTTATAACACTTTTTACTTAATGAATAGTATAAACAATTATTTAAATTTTATTCCGTGATATACTTTTTGCACCCAACACTTCCGCCATATACATTTTGCACCCAACAAGTATAAACAATTATTTAAATTTTATTCAATATTATTTTTAACGTTTATAAATTTAAATTTGAAATTTTTAAATTTTGATTTTGTTTATGATAATCCGTTATATACATTTTGCACCTAACAATTCCGCCATATACTTATACTTTTTTAAATGTAAATTTGGAATTTTTGAATTTTGATTTTTTTTATGATAATAAAGGTGAAATTTATTTTCATTTTTCATGTCCAGCTTGTTCCATAATATACTTTTGCACCCAACACTTCTGTCATATACATTTTGCACCCAACAATTACGGAGTTGCGGAGTTGCAGGTTGGCGTAGTCGCGGGTTCACATATTTCATTTCACATGTTTCATTTTTCATGTGCAGCATGTTCCATGATATACATTTTGCACCCAACACTTCCGTCATATACATTTTGCACCCAACAATTCTGTCATATGCTTATACGTTTTTAAATGTAAATTTGGAATTTTAGAATTTTGATTTTGTTTATAATAATAAAGGTGAAATTTATTTTAATTTTTCATTTTCATGTCCAGCTTGTTCAGTGATATATTTTTTACCTACAACACTTCCTCCATATACATTTTGCACCCACCATATATATTTTGCACCCAACAAGTATAAACAATTATTTAAATTTTATTCAATATTATTTTTAAGGTTTTTAAATGTAAATTTGGAATTTTGGAATTTTAATTTTGTTTATGTTAATAAAAGTGAAATTTATTTTCATTTTTCATTTTTTATGTCCAGCGTTTTCAGTGATATATTATTTACATCCAACACTTCCGCCATATACATTTTGAACCAAACAATTACGGAGTTGCAGGTTGGCGGAGTCGCGGGTTCACATGTTTATTTTTTATGTCCAGCATGTTCCGTGATATACATTTGCACCCAACACTTCCATCATATACATTTTGCACCCAACAATTTCGTCATATACGTTTTTAAATGTAAATTTGAAATTTTGAAATTTTGATTTTGTTTATGATAATAAAGGTGAAATTTATTTTAATTTATTTTTAAGGATTTTAAATGTAAATTTTGAAATTTTGATTTTGTTTATAATAATAAAGGTGAAATTTATTTTCATTTTTCATTTTTCATATTCAGCTTGTTCTGTGATATATTGTTTGCACCCAACACTTCAGCCATATACATTTTGCACCCAACAATTACGGAGTTGCGGGTTCACATGTTTCATTTTTCATGTCCAGCATGTTCTGTGATATACATTTTGCACCCAACAATTTCATCATATACATTTTTGCACCCAACAATTCCGTCATATACTTATACGTTTTTATATGTAAAATTAGAATTTTGGAATTTTGATTTTGTTTATAATAATAAAGGTGAAATTTATTTTAATTTTTTTTTTTTTCATGTCTAGCTTGTTCTATGATATACTTTTTGCAGCCAACACTTCCGCCATATACATTTTGCATCCAACAATTACGAAGTTGCGGATTGACAAAATCGCGAGTTCACATGTTTCATTTTTCATGTCCAGCATGTTTCGTAATATACATTTTGCACCCAACACTTCCGTCATATACATTTTGCACCCAACAATTCCGGGTTTTTAAATGTAAATTTGGAATTTTGATTTTGTTTATGATAATAAAGGTGAAATTTGTTTTCATTTTTCATGTCCAGCTTGTTCAGTGATATACTTTTTGCACCCAACACTTCCGCCATATACATTTTGCACCCAATAATTATAGAGTTGCGGGTTGACGGAGTGGCAAGTTCACATGTTTCATTTTTCATGTGTAGCATGTTCCATGATATACATTTTTCACCCAACACTTCCATCATATACATTTTGCACCCAACAATTCCGTCATATACTTATACATTTTTAAATGTAAATTTGGAATTTTGAAATTTTGATTTTGTTTACGATAATAAAGTTGAAATTTATTTTCATTTTTCATGTCCAACTTGTTCTGTGATACATTTTTTGCACTCAACACTTCAGCGATATATATTTTGCACCCAACAAGTATAAACAATTATTTAAATCTTTTTCAATATTATTTTTAACGTTTTTAAATGTAAATTTAGAATTTTGGAATTTTGATTTTGTTTATGATAATAAAGATAAAATTTATTTTTATTTTTAATCACTCAACAATTATGGAGTTGTGGGTTGGTGGAGTCGCTGGTTCACATGTTTCATTTTTCATGTTCAGCATGTTCTGTGATATACATTTTTCACCCAACACTTCCGTCATATACATTTTGCAACAAACAATTCCGTCATAAACTTATACGTTTTTAAATGTAAATTTGGAATTTTGGAATTTTGATTTTGTTTATGATATTAAAGGTGAAATTTATTTTCATTTTTCATTTTTCATTTTTCATGTTCAGCTTGTTCTGTAATATACTTTTTACACCCAACACTTCCGCCATATACATTTTGCACCCAACAAGTATAAACAATTATTTAAATTTTATTCAATATTATTTTTAACATTTTTAAATGTAAATTTTGAATTTTGAAATTTTGATTTTCTTTATAATAATTCGTCATATACATTTTGCACCCAAATATACTTATACGTTTTTAAATGTAAATTTGGAATTTTGAAATTTTGATTTTGTTTATGATAATAAATGTGAAATTTATTTTCATTTTTCATTTTTTATGTTCAGTTTGTTCCGTGATATACTTTTTGCACCCAACACTTCAGCCATATACATTTTTCACCCAACAATTATGGAGTTGCGTGTTGGCGGAGTCGTGAGTTCACATGCTTCATTTTTCATGTCCAGCATGTTCTGTGATATACATTTTGCAACCAACACTTCCGTCATATACATTTTGCACCCAACAATTACGGATTTGCGGGTGGCGTAGTCGCGGGTTCACATGTTTCATTTTTCATGTCCAGCATGTTCCGTGATATACATTTTGCACCCAACACTTCCATCATATACATTTTGCACCCAACAATTCCGTCATATACTTATATGTTTTTAAATGTAAATTTGGAATTTTGGAATTTTGATTTTGTTTATAATAATAGAGGTGAAATTTATTTTCATTTTTCATTTTTCATGTACAACTTGTTCAGTGATATTATTTTTACACACAACAATTCCGTCATATACATTTTCCACCCACCATATAAATTTTGCACCCAACAAGTATAAACAATTATTTAAATTTTATTCAATATTATTTTTAAGGTTTTTAAATGTAAATTTGAAATTTTGGAATTTTGATTTTGTTTAAGCTATTAAAGGTGAAATTTATTTTCATTTTTCATTTTTCATATCCAACTTGTTCTGTGATATATTTTTTACACCCAACACTTCCGCCATATACATTTTGAACCCAACAATTACGGAGTTGAGGTTCACGAAGTCGCGGATTCACATGTTTCATTTTTCATGTCAAGCATGTTCTGTAATATACATTTTGCACCCAACACTTCCGTCATATACATTTTGCACCCAACAATTTTGTCATATACTCATACGTTTTTAAATGTAAATTTGAAATTTTAGAATTTTAATTTTGTTTATGATAATAATGGGGAAATTTATTTTCATTTTTCATTTTTCATTTTTCATGTTCAACTTGTTCCGTGATATACTTTTTGCACCCAACACTTCCACCATATACATTTTGCACCTAACAAATATAAACAATTATTTGAATTTTATTCGATATTATTTTTAATGTTTTTAAATGTAAATTTGAAATTTTGGAATTTTGATTTTGTTTATGATAATAAAGGTGAAATTTATTTTAATTTTTCATTTTTCATGTTCAGCTTGTTCAGTGATATATTTTTTACACCCAACACTTTCGCCATATACATTTTGCACTCAACAATTACGGAGTTGCGGGTTGGCTTAGTGGAAGGTTCACATGTTTCATTTTTCATGTCCAACATGTTCTGTGATATACATTTTGCATCCAACACTTCCATCATATACATTTTGCACCCAACAATTCATTCAAATACTTATAAGTTTTTAAATGTAAAATTAAAATTTTGGAATTTTGATTTTGTTTATGATAATAAAGATGAAATTTATTTTAATTTTTCATTTTTCATGTACAGTTTATTCCTGATATGCTTTTTGCACCCAACATTTTCGCCATATACATTTTTCACCCAACAATTACGGAGTTGCGGGTTGGTAGAGCCGTGGGTTCACATGTTTTGCTTTTCATGTCCGGCATGTTTCGTGATATACATTTTGCACCCAACACTTCTGTCATATACATTTTGCACCCAACAATTCCGTCATATGCTTATATGTTTTTAAATGTAAATTTTAGAATTTTTTCGTCATATACATTTTGCACCCAACAATTTCGTCATATGCTTATACGTTTTTAGAATTTTGATTTTGTTTATGATAATAAAGATTAAATTTATTTTCATTTTTTATTTTTCATGTCCAGCTTGTTCCGTGATATATTTTTTGCACCCAACACTTCCGCCATATACACTTTGCACCCAACAAGTATAAACAATTATTTAAATTTTATTCAATATTATTTTTAACGTTTTTAAATGTAAATTTAAAATTTTGGAATTTTAATTTTGTTTATGATAATCTGTCATATACATTTTGCACCCAATAATTACGGAGTTGTTGGTTGGCGAAATCATGGATTCACATGTTTCATTTTTCATGTTCAACATGTTTTGTGATATACATTTTGCACCCAACGCTTTCGTCATATACATTTTGCACCTAACAATTATGTCATATACTTATACATTTTTAAATGTAAATTTGAAATTTTGAAATTTTGATTTTGTTTATGATAATAAAGGTGAAATTTGTTTAAATTTTTCATTTTTCATGTTCAGCTTGTTCCGTGATATACGTTTTGCACCCAACACCCAACATTTCCGCCATATACATTTTGCACCCAACAACTATAAACAATTATTTAAATTTTATTCAATATTACGTTTTTTAAATGTAAATTTGGAATTTTGTAATTTTGATTTTGTTTATGATAATAAAGGTGAAATTTATTTTAATTTTTCATTTTTCATTTTTCATTTTCCATGTTCAACTTGTTCTGTGATATACTTTTTGCACTCAACACTTCCGTCATATACATTTTGCACCCAACAATTACGGAGTCACGGGTTCACATGTTTCATTTTTCATGTGCATCATGTTCCCTGATATACATTTTGCACCCAACACTTCCATCATATACATTTTACACCCAACAATTATGTCATATACTTATACGTTTTTAAATGTAAATTTGAAATTTTGAAATTTTGATTATGTTTATAATAATAAAGGTGAAATTTATTTTCATTTTTTTATTTTTAATGTCCAACTTGTTCAGTTAAATACTTTTTGCACCCAACACTTCCACCATATACATTTTGCACCCAACAAGTATAAACAATTATTTAAATTTTATTCAAAATTATTTTTAATTTTTTTAAATGTTAATTTGGAATTTTAAAATTTTGATTTTGTTTATGATAATAAAGGTGAAATTATTTTAATTTTTCTTTTTTCATGTTCAGCTTGTTCAGTGATATATTTTTTGCACCCAACACTTCCACCATATACATTTTTCACCCGCCATATACATTTTGCACCCAACAAGTATAAACAATTATTTAAATTTTATTCAATATTATTTTTAAGGTTTTTAAATGTAAATTTGAAATTTTGGAATTTTGATTTTGTTTATGGTAATTAAATTGATATTTATTTTAATTTTTCATTTTTCATGTCTAGCTTGTTCTGTGATATATTTTTTGCACCCAACACTTTCGCCATATACATTTTGAACCCAACAATTAAGGTGCATGTTCCGTAATATACATTTTGCACCCATCACTTTCGTCATATACATTTTGCACCCAACAATTACGGAGTTGCAGGTTGGCCGAGTGGCGGGTTCACATGTTTCATTTTTCATGTCCACCATGTTCTATCATATACTTATACGTTTTTAAATGTAAAAATAGAATTTTGAAATTTTGATTTTGTTTATGATAATAAGGTAAAATTTATTTTCATTTTTTATTTTTTATGTTCAGCTTGTTCCGTGATATACTTTTTGCACCCAACACTTCCGCCATATACATTTTGCACCCAACAATTACGGAGTTGCGGGTTGGCAGAGTCACAGGTTCACATGTTTCATTTTTCATGTCCAGCATGTTTCGTGATATACATTTTGCACCCAACATTTCTGTCATATACATTTTGCACCCAACAATTCCGTCATATACTTATACTTTTTTAAATGTAAATTTAGAATTTTGGAATTTTGATTTTGTTTATGATAATAAAGATGAAATTTATTTTAATTTTTCATTTCTCATGTCCAACTTGTTCCGTGATATACTTTTTGCACCCAACACTTTTGCCATATACATTTTGCACCCAACAAGTATAAACAATTATTTAAATTTTATTCAATATTATTTTTAAGGTTTTTAAATGTAAATTTGGAATTTTGGAATTTTGATTTTGTTTATGATAATCCATCATATACATTTTGCACCCAACAATTCCGTCATATACATATACGTTTTAAAATGTAAATTTGAAATTTTGGAATTTTGATTTTGCTTATGATAATAAAGGTGAAATTTATTTTCATTTTTCATTTTTCATGTTCAGCATTTTCTGTAATATATTTTTTGCACTCAACACTTCCGCCATATACATTTTGCACCCAACAATTACGGAGTTGATGGTTGACGGAGTCGCAAGTTCACATGTTTCATTTTTCATGTCCAGCATGTTCTGTGATATACTTTTTGCACCCAACACTTTCGTCATATATTTTTTGACCCAACAATTCTGTCATATACTTATACGTTTTTAAATGTAAATTTGGAATTTTGAAATTTCCATTTTGTTTATGATAATAAAGGTGAAATTTTTTTTAATTTTTCATTTTTCATGTACAATTTGTTCAGTGATATACTTTTTGCACCCAATAAGTATAGACAATTATTTAAATTTTATTCAATATTATTTTTAACGTTTTTAAATGTAAATTTGGAATTTTGAAATTTTGATTTTGTTTATAATAATGAAGGTGAAATTTATTTTCATTTTTCATTTTTTTATTCCATAATATACTTTTTGCACCCAACACTTCCGCCATATACATTTTACAACCAACAATTACAAAGTTGCGGGTTAGCGGAGTGGCAAGTTCACATGTTTCATTTTTTATGTGCAGCATGTTTTGTGATATACATTTTACACCCAAAACTTCCATCATATACATTTTGCACCCAACAATTCTGTCATATATTTATACGTTTTTAAATGTAAATTTGAAATTTTAAAATTTTGATATTGTTTATGATAATAAAGGTGAAATTTAACGCTTTTAAATGTAAATTTGGAATTTTGATTTTGTTTATGATAATAAAGGTGAAATTTATTTTAATTTTTCATCACCCAACAATTACGGAGTTGCGGGTTGGCGTAGTCGCGGGTTCACATGTTTCATTTTTCATGTCCAACATGTTCTGTGATATACATTTTGCACCCAGCATTTCCATCATATACATTTTGCACCCAACAATTTCGTCATATACTTATACGTTTTTAAATGTAAATTTCATATTTTGGAATTTTGATTTTGTTTATGATAATAAAGATGAAATTTATTTTCATTTTTTATTTTTCATGTCCAGCTTGTTCCATGATATGCTTTTTGCACCCAACACTTCCATCATATACATTTTACACCCAACAATTTCGTCATATACTTATATGTTTTTAAATGTAAATTTCATATTTTGGAATTTTGATTTTGTTTATGATAATAAAGATGAAATTTATTTTAATTTTTCATTTTTCATGTCCAGCTTGTTCCATGATATACTTTTTGCACCCAACACTTCTGACATATACATTTTGCACCCAACACTTCTGACATATACATTTTGCACCCAACAATTACGGAGTCGCGGGTTGGCGGAGTGGTGGGTTCAAATGTTTCATTTTTCATGTGCAACATGTTCCGTGATATACATTTTGCACCCAACAATTCCATCATATACATTTTGCACCCACCAATTCTGCCATATACTTATACGTTTTAAAATATAAATTTGGAATTTTTATTATGTTTATAATAATAAAGGTGAAATTTATTTTAATTTTTCATTTTTCATGTCCAACTTGTTCCATGGTATACATTTTGCACCCAACACTTTAGCCATATACATTTTGCACCCAACAAGTATAAACAATTATTTAAAATTTATTCAAGATTATTTTTTAGGTTTTTAAATGTAAATTTGAAATTTTGGAATTTTGATTTTGTTTATGATAATAAAAGTGAAATTTATTTTCATTTTTCATTTTTCATTTTTCATTTTTCATGTCCAGCTTGATATATTTTTTGCACCCAACGTTTCTGCCATATACATTTTGCATTCAACAATTACAGAGTTGTAGTTGTGGGTTCACATGTTTCATTTTTCATTTTTCATGTCCAGCATGTTCCGTGATATACATTTTGCACCCAACACTTTTGTCGTATACATTTTGCACCCAACAATTCCATCATATACTTATCCATTTTTAAATGTAAATTTGGAATTTTGGAATTTTGATTTTGTTTATGATAATAAAGGTGAAATTTATTTTATTTTCATTTTTCATGTCCAGCTTGTTCTGTGATATACTTTTTGCACCCAACACTTCTGTCATATACATTTTGCACCCAACAAAATTGTTGGTTGGCGAAGTCGATGGTTCACATGTTTCATTTTTCATGTCCAGCATGTTCTGTGATATACATTTTGCACCCAACACTTTCTTCCTATACATTTTGCACCCAACAATTCCGTCATATACTTATACGTTTTTAAACGTAAATTTGGAATTTGGGAATTTTGTTTTTGTTTATGATAATAAAGGTGAAATTTATTTTAATTTTTTATTTGGAATTTTGGAATTTTGATTTTGTTTATGATAATAAAAGTGAAATTTATTTTAATTTTTTCATTTTTCGTTGTTCCGTGATATACTTTTTGCACCCAACACTTTCGCCATGTACATTTTGCACCCTACACTTTCGCCATATACATTTTGCACCCAACAAGTATAAACAATTATTTAAATTTTATTCAATATTATTTTTAAAGTTTTTAAATGTAATTTTGGAATTTTGGAATTTTGATTTTGTTTATGATAATAAAGGTGAAATTTATTTTAACTTTTCATTTTTCATGTCCAACTTGTTCCGTGATATACTTTTTGCACTCAACACTTCCGCCATATACATTTTGCACCCAACAATTACGGAGTTGCGGGTTGGCGGAGTAGCAGGTTCACATGTTTCATTTTTCATGTCCAGCATGTTCCTTCATATACATTTTGCACCCAGCACTTCCGTCATATACATTTTGCACCCAATAATTCCGTCATATACATGAGACTGAGTAATTTATAGAATATCAATGGAAAAATGGAAAATGGAAAATGTGAACCAGCGAACCTTCGTTGATGTACCACACATTAATATTTTTTGATAAATTTAAAATAAAATTAAATCGGGAATACTAAATTATGCATAGATACCACATGTATTGTAACTTGCAACCCACCCATTTACTTCCATTCATAAACTATAAATTAAATTTATGATATCTGTCGTGTAATATTAATATTAAATATAGTATTCATTATTAATATGTGATAATGTTTTGTTAAATTTTGTTCAATTAATTATTCAAAATTATTTTTATTTTTCGTGTCCAGACTATTCCGTGATATACATGTTAAGTAAACATTTAAGGCTCTAAGGCATGTAGGTAAGGCATGTAGGTAAACATTTAAGGCTGTCAGAGCCGTCCAAGTGACTTGCGTTGTGTAAACATTTAAGAAAGAATGTGTGTTGCAGGATTTGCGTACGTTAAGTACTTAATAATAATAATAAAATAGACAAACCATGGATACGCTGACATATCAAACATTGGGATAAATTTAACTAGCAAAAAATGCTAAGAAAAACATTTGAACTAATGCTAGCATTAATTCAGCTTCAAGAAATGCATAAATAAAAAAGTATATGGTTCAAAAAGACGGTATACTGTCAAAAAGTTTGGATATGCTCACATATAAAACATCGGGAATAGCGAAGCCGGCAATAAGACCTCCAATCTGTTATCCAATCAGATCATGACATACATGGTACTTTGTATTATATAAAAAGAAATGTTTTTTGTTCCCTAGTTCCAACATTAGATATTCTACAAATCTTTCTGGTCAACAGACAAATTAATACTAGGTCAACGAATTATAGATTGCTATAGTCTCTCTATGCCTATGGGAGGGACTAATAAAACGACATCAAGTATCAAGCATATATGGGTTGGAATCTCCATCATAACATGGTTGAAAAACGAAGTGAAGTCATGAACATGGTAACCAACATAAATATCATCATAAGGAGGACATGTGCCACTACATGCTTTCTCTATCCATTGGTGGTCAGGGATGATATAAAATCTACAAGTTGAATATGGTATTCATCATTAAACCAAGAAATATCATCAGCATTACCCTCAAGCAACAAAAGACTAGGCAGCTCCACCAAAAATCTGCAATAACAATCTTCTCTACCCTCCATCACACATGCACATAAATCAAATAACAAAATTTCATATTTCAAAAAAAAAATCAGCTCATAATTTAGGACTGTATACCCTCTTTTTGATGGCTGAAAATTTCCGCAATAACTAAAATCTGAAAATATTACTGTGCCATACAAAATTCAGTCCCAAAGACACATATACCAAAATCCGAAAGTGTTATTGGCTAGAAAATTTTTGCATTTCGGTATTCATAAATATGACCCATATTTTGAAATGTTTTTGCATTACTCGTAGAAGACATGGTTATTTATTACTCACAATTTTTTCTGCAATTACCTCCAACGTGCTTGGTTTCCCAAGAGACAAACAAATCTACTCTTTTAGCTTTAAAAACCTCAATATTTTGATGCTCTTTGCTACCCTCTTGTTCCTCACACAAAGAGAAATACATCTCAAAATTCTTCATCTTTCAAAGGTTTCTATGAAATTATCCATCTCAAAATAATCAACCGTATTGGATCATGAAATTCAAAAATTTGAGAAGACAAAATTCTTACCAAGCCCTTGTCTTGAAGTGAGGATGGAATGGAAGCTTGAGTGCCTTCATTTGAATTTTCATCCTTTTTATGGAGAGCTGCAATAAAATATTCAATGGCTTCTTCCTTTGGATATCAAGTATCTTCTTCTTGGTCATAACCATAGAACCAAAATTTCTTAAATGCGTCGATTAAATTTGGAAATGAAGATATCTCCTTCGGGATACAATTACTAAACCATTCACTCGCATAGACTTTCAAACAAAGTGTAGATATTTTCATCATGATGTCTTCATGGACAATGTTGAAATCTACAATAAACTTAATGAATAATGTAACATGTTGTGAAGCTAAATGGGGTCAGCCATGAAACCTTGGAAAATGCTCAAGCCAACCTTGATCAAGGAGATTAGAGAACTTATTTGGATATCTAGGAATCCATGAGAAATCTAAAGGACCATATACCTTGGCCATCCATGGAAGCAAGGCCATGCTTCTTTACTTCTAGATCTTCAATATAGAGAGATGACATGAAATTTGAAAATACACCAAGCTTGGATATAGGAGGGTTAACAAGGTGTCCTATTGGATAGATATTGCCCTAGGTCAAGGAGTGTTTCCAAGAGATCCCTCTCTAAGCCATGTAAAGTGGGTGAAGTGGTTAAGGATCAAGACTCAATAGGCATGGGGTTCGTGACATACAAGGGGTTGTAGTGTTTCATTTATGGGTGCCTTTGTAGAGAATGTGTGGTACCTTCGTTTGCAATGCAATTTTTCCAAGCCCATTCTTTTTCCATTCTTTGTTTCTTTCAAACTTTAGGGATAAGTTGAATGCCACTGTCCTAGTGTGGTGTCTAGATAATGACAGTGTCACTCAAAAACACCTAGTGGAAATGAGAAGGTCGGCTTGTGATGTGACCCTCTTTCTCTCAGCCATGCAAATGAGAACCATTACCCTGGCTTGGTGACCAGATGATGGTAATGTCACACTATTATATATCCATGATCATGATAGATCGGCTCATGATTATACCTCCTATCCTCCAACTAACTCTTTAAGCATTCTTAATCATTATTCTTGTGGGTTCCCCTTTTCTTACAGATAGGTGTTTCATTTCTTTCTTGGGGGATCCCCTAGGTGAAGCATCTGGAAGGTTTATATATAGGATTCAATCTTTACCCACAACAATCCCTCTAGGCCTTCAGCCCCTTCTTCTAATAGAAAGAGGGACAACCACTTCTTAAGTCAATACACTGTAAAATCCCAAGAGATAAGGAAATGGGGGGTTTTAGTGATGGAAAGTGGTAAGTATGGTCAGGAACAGTACGATGGCTCTTAAAGGGAGTTTCTAGCAGCAAACCCATCCCCAAGGAAGACCACTAACTAGGGCACAATGTCAACCACCAAGGTGAAGCAGGGAAAAAGGCATAATGTCCAAGCATATGTCATGAAATCTAAAGTCGTCTAAGATACAACATACTCAAATGCCTCAAATATTGAATGACACTCACCATAATACCTTACTAGTACATCATGGAGTAAGGCCCAGTATGTGATGTCTCGTTCCCAAGAGTAAGCCAGCAGGGAGTGACTTAGTAGTCTATTTGTTTCTGTAGACTATAGTCAGGCACAAACAATGAACAAGAGGAGAAATAAGGGTGATTTGGTGGCTAAACAATGAATTAAGCCAAAAAGCACAGGAAAAGTCACCTAAGCCTAAGTCAACGAAGAATTAGAATGAAAAGGTGTTAAAGGGGGACTTAATTAATTAATTACTCACCTTAGGAGGAAAAGTGCCTAGCTTAAGTGATGTCAATGGTGAATTAGATCGAGAAGAGTATAAAGGGAGGAATTCGCCCTAATCCCTCATTATGTTATGATTTTATATTGAGATATTTGCAGAGGAGAAGGAAATCGACCCCCTTGTTGTTTTGTGGATTTCTGGAGGAAACCACCACCATTGATCAGTTTCAGTGTTGAGAAACACAACCTAACCTATCGGGGATACCATCTAGGTATTTCACCTTGCATTTCAGGTATCCAGTTCAGTGACTGCGCAGCTCAGCCAATGAGGGCGCAAGGGTTAGAGAGATGTTTTGTGTGGCCACACGAGACAATTTAGTATTTTGCAGATTCCTTCCGACCCATTAGAGAGCTAGCCAGGGTGCACCTTTTGAGCCACCAGTCGTCAATTTCCAAAGGTGGAATCTCCCAGAACGCAGCAAATGGTCAGTTAGGGCGTGGCTCTTGAGGAAGCACATTTGGGGTCCAGGGGGTATTCCAGAGCAGATCCGAGGAAACCCTTTCGACCCATTACAGAGGAGGCCAGGAATATCATTTCGAGTCATACATTGTCAGATTCTGCTGGGGAGATCACTAGGGTGCACTCCCATAGCCCAGGAGGTGCGCAAACCCCCAAGGGGTGACATCCGAAGCTTCAGAGGTCGGTTATCCAGTCTAACAGTCACCAAGATCAGCCTAGAGGCCATGGCGCTTCTTTTGAGACGGTTTCTAGTCCATTCCAATAGGTATCGCCATCAGGCTGAGTTTTCCAATTTCTGCAGCAGTTGTCGTGAGCTTTTGGACTGTGTTTTGTCAATCTATCGATGCATGCACAGATCAGCCTTCATTCTTCTGATCACGACTATTTATTGTTAGTTGATTTGTGTTCTAGTGACGATCCACGAGATCTAACTGATGACTAGTATATCTGCTTCCAGCTTATTATTGTATTTCCTGCTTTTTCCTCATTATATATATCAGTGAGTTGTGTTGTTCTTTCTTTTGCATGCATTATCTTTATACTGCTAAAACACTTAATGAATGAAACACACATGTGAAAATCACGAAGCATGTTCACACATTAACTCAAACACATCCAAAAACCCCTAGAGTATCAGATCTCAGTGAGTAAATAGTAATTCAACAGTAGATATCTAGATCAACTGGATCAGGGATATTTCAGTGGTATCAGAGCCTTCTTCCTGCCAGCCTGTGAAGAAGTGTTTCTCATGACCCCATGATTTCGAGAACAGGTGAATAATACACAGAGGGTTGAGGACATATTTGGGACGAGTACATTCAATACCGCAGAGGTCATAGCAGAGATAGGAGAGATAGAAACCAAAGGGATTACACCCCCTTCCACACTCAGTCAGATACAGAGCCAGATATAGAGGACAGAGAGCATATCAGTTCAGACACAGAGGTCGAGATAGAGAGGACTATGGGTGACAGGCGTGAGACACCTGAGGGTAGGGGGAAAGGCCCCGAGACACATGTTGATAGTACACATGCCATGTTGAATGACCTAGCTAGGGGACAAAGAGATATGATGAACGCCATACAGCAGATGGTTATGATTGCACAGATGCTCCACCATAGCTTGAGCACTATAGGTGCCAACGCCGCAGGAGGGCCGAGTGGTTCAGGAGGAGACTAGGGAGGTGGGGTCAGTGGCTCTAGTGGATCTCAGGGTAGGGCTAGTCCAAACCCTTCACCAGTCCGAGCTTACACATCATCTGGGAGGATTCTCGAACCTTTATACCCACAGTTCCAGGAAAGACAGTCATTGGGACAGCCATGGCAGACAGGAGGACAGTCGGGTCAGGGACAGGTGGTGCCACAAGATCTGTTCAAGGAGTACAGGAGAGACTACTTGGCACTAGGACCAGAGTTCCATGTAGACATGAGTTTGATGGAATACTATTCGATCAGATATTGAAATAGACCCCGGGAGGCACAGAGAGGCAACGAGCAAACTCACAACATAGACTTCATCAAGAAAGTGGGAAAGATCAACATTCCTACTTTCAACGGATCATCACGTTGCTCATCTCAAGCATGGGTCCAGAAGCTTGACACATACTTCAAGCTTAACCCGATGATAGAATCGAAAGCTATCAGCTTCGCCACATTGCACTTGGAGGGGGAGGCCCACAAGTGTTGGTACCATGGGCTAGTGGCGTTGGGTCACAGCCACATTACTTCATATTTGGAGTTCACTGAGAGGTTGATGGAGAGATTTGACAGGAGAGATCCAGAGCTCCACTTCAGGGACCTTACATAGTTGAGGCAGACCAGATTAGATGAGGCCTTCATCTCAGAGTTCCAGCGGAATGCAGTGGCAGTATCTGATATATCAGAGAACAGATTGGTGATGTTGTTCACCGAGGCATTGATAGAACCCTTGAGGGGTTGGGTTAAGACTTTCAAGCCTCACACCTTATAGGAGGCCATTGTGCGCATGAGAGACATGGGGGATTCAGCGCTAAAACCCAAACCCTTTGTACCATAGAGAGACAAGGATTAGAGAAATTGTCAAAGGGAATGGAAGGGTAAGTCCAAATTGGATGATGACACGAGACAGGAGTTGATTGTAGTGTACCTATTCACTACCCAGGTTCACCCTAACCTCTCGGTTCACCATTCATTACATGGATTTAAAAACAAATGCATTTAACCAGGATTAAACACACTTAATTCGCAGAGTAAAAATATATAAGTTATTGTTACCAT